>JAVMKO010000017.1:0-457372 GCA_032164245.1 Sternotherus odoratus
AACCCTAACCCTAACCCTAAACCCTAACCTAACCCTAACCCTAACCCTAACCCTAACCCTAACCCTAACCTAACCCTAACCCTAACCCTAACCCTAACCCTAACCCTAACCCTAACCCTAACCCTAAACCCTAACCTCTAACCCTAACCCTAACCTAACCTAACCCTAACCCTAACCCTAACCCTAACCCTAACCCTAACCCTAACCCTAACCCTAACCCTAACCCTAACCCTAACCCTAACCCTAACCCTAACCCTAACCCTAACCCTAACCCTAACCCTAACCCTAACCCAACCCTAACCCTAACCCTAACCCTAACCCTAACCCTAACCCTAACCCTAACCCTAACCCTAACCCTAACCCACACCCTAACCCTAACCCTAACCCTAACCCTAACCCTAACCCTAACCCTAACCCTAACCCTAACCCTAACCCTAACCCTAACCCTAACCCTAACCCTAACCCTAACCCTAACCCTAACCCTAACCCTAACCCTAACCCTAACCCTAACCCTAACCCTAACCCTAACCCTAACCCTAACCCTAACCCTAACCCTAACCCTAACCCTAACCCTAACCCTAACCCTAACCCTAACCCTAACCCTAACCCTAACCCTAACCCTAACCCTAACCCTAACCCTAACCCTAACCCTAACCCTAACCCTAACCCTAACCCTAACCCTAACCCTAACCCTAACCCTAACCCTAACCCTAACCCTAACCCTAACCCTAACCCTAACCCTAACCCTAACCCTAACCCTAACCCTAACCCTAACCCTAACCCTAACCCTAACCCTAACCCTAACCCTAACCCTAACCCTAACCCTAACCCTAACCCTAACCCTAACCCTAACCCTAACCCTAACCCTAACCCTAACCCTAACCCTAACCCTAACCCTAACCCTAACCCTAACCCTAACCCTAACCCTAACCCTAACCCTAACCCTAACCCTAACCCTAACCCTAACCCTAACCCTAACCCTAACCCTAACCCTAACCCTAACCCTAACCCTAACCCTAACCCTAACCCTAACCCTAACCCTAACCCTAACCCTAACCCTAACCCTAACCCTAACCCTAACCCTAACCCTAACCCTAACCCTAACCCTAACCCTAACCCTAACCCTAACCCTAACCCTAACCCTAACCCTAACCCTAACCCTAACCCTAACCCTAACCCTAACCCTAACCCTAACCCTAACCCTAACCCTAACCCTAACCCTAACCCTAACCCTAACCCTAACCCTAACCCTAACCCTAACCCTAACCCTAACCCTAACCCTAACCCTAACCCTAACCCTAACCCTAACCCTAACCCTAACCCTAACCCTAACCCTAACCCTAACCCTAACCCTAACCCTAACCCTAACCCTAACCCTAACCCTAACCCTAACCCTAACCCTAACCCTAACCCTAACCCTAACCCTAACCCTAACCCTAACCCTAACCCTAACCCTAACCCTAACCCTAACCCTAACCCTAACCCTAACCCTAACCCTAACCCTAACCCTAACCCTAACCCTAACCCTAACCCTAACCCTAACCCTAACCCTAACCCTAACCCTAACCCTAACCCTAACCCTAACCCTAACCCTAACCCTAACCCTAACCCTAACCCTAACCCTAACCCTAACCCTAACCCTAACCCTAACCCTAACCCTAACCCTAACCCTAACCCTAACCCTAACCCTAACCCTAACCCTAACCCTAACCCTAACCCTAACCCTAACCCTAACCCTAACCCTAACCCTAACCCTAACCCTAACCCTAACCCTAACCCTAACCCTAACCCTAACCCTAACCCTAACCCTAACCCTAACCCTAACCCTAACCCTAACCCTAACCCTAACCCTAACCCTAACCCTAACCCTAACCCTAACCCTAACCCTAACCCTAACCCTAACCCTAACCCTAACCCTAACCCTAACCCTAACCCTAACCCTAACCCTAACCCTAACCCTAACCCTAACCCTAACCCTAACCCTAACCCTAACCCTAACCCTAACCCTAACCCTAACCCTAACCCTAACCCTAACCCTAACCCTAACCCTAACCCTAACCCTAACCCTAACCCTAACCCTAACCCTAACCCTAACCCTAACCCTAACCCTAACCCTAACCCTAACCCTAACCCTAACCCTAACCCTAACCCTAACCCTAACCCTAACCCTAACCCTAACCCTAACCCTAACCCTAACCCTAACCCTAACCCTAACCCTAACCCTAACCCTAACCCTAACCCTAACCCTAACCCTAACCCTAACCCTAACCCTAACCCTAACCCTAACCCTAACCCTAACCCTAACCCTAACCCTAACCCTAACCCTAACCCTAACCCTAACCCTAACCCTAACCCTAACCCTAACCCTAACCCTAACCCTAACCCTAACCCTAACCCTAACCCTAACCCTAACCCTAACCCTAACCCTAACCCTAACCCTAACCCTAACCCTAACCCTAACCCTAACCCTAACCCTAACCCTAACCCTAACCCTAACCCTAACCCTAACCCTAACCCTAACCCTAACCCTAACCCTAACCCTAACCCTAACCCTAACCCTAACCCTAACCCTAACCCTAACCCTAACCCTAACCCTAACCCTAACCCTAACCCTAACCCTAACCCTAACCCTAACCCTAACCCTAACCCTAACCCTAACCCTAACCCTAACCCTAACCCTAACCCTAACCCTAACCCTAACCCTAACCCTAACCCTAACCCTAACCCTAACCCTAACCCTAACCCTAACCCTAACCCTAACCCTAACCCTAACCCTAACCCTAACCCTAACCCTAACCCTAACCCTAACCCTAACCCTAACCCTAACCCTAACCCTAACCCTAACCCTAACCCTAACCCTAACCCTAACCCTAACCCTAACCCTAACCCTAACCCTAACCCTAACCCTAACCCTAACCCTAACCCTAACCCTAACCCTAACCCTAACCCTAACCCTAACCCTAACCCTAACCCTAACCCTAACCCTAACCCTAACCCTAACCCTAACCCTAACCCTAACCCTAACCCTAACCCTAACCCTAACCCTAACCCTAACCCTAACCCTAACCCTAACCCTAACCCTAACCCTAACCCTAACCCTAACCCTAACCCTAACCCTAACCCTAACCCTAACCCTAACCCTAACCCTAACCCTAACCCTAACCCTAACCCTAACCCTAACCCTAACCCTAACCCTAACCCTAACCCTAACCCTAACCCTAACCCTAACCCTAACCCTAACCCTAACCCTAACCCTAACCCTAACCCTAACCCTAACCCTAACCCTAACCCTAACCCTAACCCTAACCCTAACCCTAACCCTAACCCTAACCCTAACCCTAACCCTAACCCTAACCCTAACCCTAACCCTAACCCTAACCCTAACCCTAACCCTAACCCTAACCCTAACCCTAACCCTAACCCTAACCCTAACCCTAACCCTAACCCTAACCCTAACCCTAACCCTAACCCTAACCCTAACCCTAACCCTAACCCTAACCCTAACCCTAACCCTAACCCTAACCCTAACCCTAACCCTAACCCTAACCCTAACCCTAACCCTAACCCTAACCCTAACCCTAACCCTAACCCTAACCCTAACCCTAACCCTAACCCTAACCCTAACCCTAACCCTAACCCTAACCCTAACCCTAACCCTAACCCTAACCCTAACCCTAACCCTAACCCTAACCCTAACCCTAACCCTAACCCTAACCCTAACCCTAACCCTAACCCTAACCCTAACCCTAACCCTAACCCTAACCCTAACCCTAACCCTAACCCTAACCCTAACCCTAACCCTAACCCTAACCCTAACCCTAACCCTAACCCTAACCCTAACCCTAACCCTAACCCTAACCCTAACCCTAACCCTAACCCTAACCCTAACCCTAACCCTAACCCTAACCCTAACCCTAACCCTAACCCTAACCCTAACCCTAACCCTAACCCTAACCCTAACCCTAACCCTAACCCTAACCCTAACCCTAACCCTAACCCTAACCCTAACCCTAACCCTAACCCTAACCCTAACCCTAACCCTAACCCTAACCCTAACCCTAACCCTAACCCTAACCCTAACCCTAACCCTAACCCTAACCCTAACCCTAACCCTAACCCTAACCCTAACCCTAACCCTAACCCTAACCCTAACCCTAACCCTAACCCTAACCCTAACCCTAACCCTAACCCTAACCCTAACCCTAACCCTAACCCTAACCCTAACCCTAACCCTAACCCTAACCCTAACCCTAACCCTAACCCTAACCCTAACCCTAACCCTAACCCTAACCCTAACCCTAACCCTAACCCTAACCCTAACCCTAACCCTAACCCTAACCCTAACCCTAACCCTAACCCTAACCCTAACCCTAACCCTAACCCTAACCCTAACCCTAACCCTAACCCTAACCCTAACCCTAACCCTAACCCTAACCCTAACCCTAACCCTAACCCTAACCCTAACCCTAACCCTAACCCTAACCCTAACCCTAACCCTAACCCTAACCCTAACCCTAACCCTAACCCTAACCCTAACCCTAACCCTAACCCTAACCCTAACCCTAACCCTAACCCTAACCCTAACCCTAACCCTAACCCTAACCCTAACCCTAACCCTAACCCTAACCCTAACCCTAACCCTAACCCTAACCCTAACCCTAACCCTAACCCTAACCCTAACCCTAACCCTAACCCTAACCCTAACCCTAACCCTAACCCTAACCCTAACCCTAACCCTAACCCTAACCCTAACCCTAACCCTAACCCTAACCCTAACCCTAACCCTAACCCTAACCCTAACCCTAACCCTAACCCTAACCCTAACCCTAACCCTAACCCTAACCCTAACCCTAACCCTAACCCTAACCCTAACCCTAACCCTAACCCTAACCCTAACCCTAACCCTAACCCTAACCCTAACCCTAACCCTAACCCTAACCCTAACCCTAACCCTAACCCTAACCCTAACCCTAACCCTAACCCTAACCCTAACCCTAACCCTAACCCTAACCCTAACCCTAACCCTAACCCTAACCCTAACCCTAACCCTAACCCTAACCCTAACCCTAACCCTAACCCTAACCCTAACCCTAACCCTAACCCTAACCCTAACCCTAACCCTAACCCTAACCCTAACCCTAACCCTAACCCTAACCCTAACCCTAACCCTAACCCTAACCCTAACCCTAACCCTAACCCTAACCCTAACCCTAACCCTAACCCTAACCCTAACCCTAACCCTAACCCTAACCCTAACCCTAACCCTAACCCTAACCCTAACCCTAACCCTAACCCTAACCCTAACCCTAACCCTAACCCTAACCCTAACCCTAACCCTAACCCTAACCCTAACCCTAACCCTAACCCTAACCCTAACCCTAACCCTAACCCTAACCCTAACCCTAACCCTAACCCTAACCCTAACCCTAACCCTAACCCTAACCCTAACCCTAACCCTAACCCTAACCCTAACCCTAACCCTAACCCTAACCCTAACCCTAACCCTAACCCTAACCCTAACCCTAACCCTAACCCTAACCCTAACCCTAACCCTAACCCTAACCCTAACCCTAACCCTAACCCTAACCCTAACCCTAACCCTAACCCTAACCCTAACCCTAACCCTAACCCTAACCCTAACCCTAACCCTAACCCTAACCCTAACCCTAACCCTAACCCTAACCCTAACCCTAACCCTAACCCTAACCCTAACCCTAACCCTAACCCTAACCCTAACCCTAACCCTAACCCTAACCCTAACCCTAACCCTAACCCTAACCCTAACCCTAACCCTAACCCTAACCCTAACCCTAACCCTAACCCTAACCCTAACCCTAACCCTAACCCTAACCCTAACCCTAACCCTAACCCTAACCCTAACCCTAACCCTAACCCTAACCCTAACCCTAACCCTAACCCTAACCCTAACCCTAACCCTAACCCTAACCCTAACCCTAACCCTAACCCTAACCCTAACCCTAACCCTAACCCTAACCCTAACCCTAACCCTAACCCTAACCCTAACCCTAACCCTAACCCTAACCCTAACCCTAACCCTAACCCTAACCCTAACCCTAACCCTAACCCTAACCCTAACCCTAACCCTAACCCTAACCCTAACCCTAACCCTAACCCTAACCCTAACCCTAACCCTAACCCTAACCCTAACCCTAACCCTAACCCTAACCCTAACCCTAACCCTAACCCTAACCCTAACCCTAACCCTAACCCTAACCCTAACCCTAACCCTAACCCTAACCCTAACCCTAACCCTAACCCTAACCCTAACCCTAACCCTAACCCTAACCCTAACCCTAACCCTAACCCTAACCCTAACCCTAACCCTAACCCTAACCCTAACCCTAACCCTAACCCTAACCCTAACCCTAACCCTAACCCTAACCCTAACCCTAACCCTAACCCTAACCCTAACCCTAACCCTAACCCTAACCCTAACCCTAACCCTAACCCTAACCCTAACCCTAACCCTAACCCTAACCCTAACCCTAACCCTAACCCTAACCCTAACCCTAACCCTAACCCTAACCCTAACCCTAACCCTAACCCTAACCCTAACCCTAACCCTAACCCTAACCCTAACCCTAACCCTAACCCTAACCCTAACCCTAACCCTAACCCTAACCCTAACCCTAACCCTAACCCTAACCCTAACCCTAACCCTAACCCTAACCCTAACCCTAACCCTAACCCTAACCCTAACCCTAACCCTAACCCTAACCCTAACCCTAACCCTAACCCTAACCCTAACCCTAACCCTAACCCTAACCCTAACCCTAACCCTAACCCTAACCCTAACCCTAACCCTAACCCTAACCCTAACCCTAACCCTAACCCTAACCCTAACCCTAACCCTAACCCTAACCCTAACCCTAACCCTAACCCTAACCCTAACCCTAACCCTAACCCTAACCCTAACCCTAACCCTAACCCTAACCCTAACCCTAACCCTAACCCTAACCCTAACCCTAACCCTAACCCTAACCCTAACCCTAACCCTAACCCTAACCCTAACCCTAACCCTAACCCTAACCCTAACCCTAACCCTAACCCTAACCCTAACCCTAACCCTAACCCTAACCCTAACCCTAACCCTAACCCTAACCCTAACCCTAACCCTAACCCTAACCCTAACCCTAACCCTAACCCTAACCCTAACCCTAACCCTAACCCTAACCCTAACCCTAACCCTAACCCTAACCCTAACCCTAACCCTAACCCTAACCCTAACCCTAACCCTAACCCTAACCCTAACCCTAACCCTAACCCTAACCCTAACCCTAACCCTAACCCTAACCCTAACCCTAACCCTAACCCTAACCCTAACCCTAACCCTAACCCTAACCCTAACCCTAACCCTAACCCTAACCCTAACCCTAACCCTAACCCTAACCCTAACCCTAACCCTAACCCTAACCCTAACCCTAACCCTAACCCTAACCCTAACCCTAACCCTAACCCTAACCCTAACCCTAACCCTAACCCTAACCCTAACCCTAACCCTAACCCTAACCCTAACCCTAACCCTAACCCTAACCCTAACCCTAACCCTAACCCTAACCCTAACCCTAACCCTAACCCTAACCCTAACCCTAACCCTAACCCTAACCCTAACCCTAACCCTAACCCTAACCCTAACCCTAACCCTAACCCTAACCCTAACCCTAACCCTAACCCTAACCCTAACCCTAACCCTAACCCTAACCCTAACCCTAACCCTAACCCTAACCCTAACCCTAACCCTAACCCTAACCCTAACCCTAACCCTAACCCTAACCCTAACCCTAACCCTAACCCTAACCCTAACCCTAACCCTAACCCTAACCCTAACCCTAACCCTAACCCTAACCCTAACCCTAACCCTAACCCTAACCCTAACCCTAACCCTAACCCTAACCCTAACCCTAACCCTAACCCTAACCCTAACCCTAACCCTAACCCTAACCCTAACCCTAACCCTAACCCTAACCCTAACCCTAACCCTAACCCTAACCCTAACCCTAACCCTAACCCTAACCCTAACCCTAACCCTAACCCTAACCCTAACCCTAACCCTAACCCTAACCCTAACCCTAACCCTAACCCTAACCCTAACCCTAACCCTAACCCTAACCCTAACCCTAACCCTAACCCTAACCCTAACCCTAACCCTAACCCTAACCCTAACCCTAACCCTAACCCTAACCCTAACCCTAACCCTAACCCTAACCCTAACCCTAACCCTAACCCTAACCCTAACCCTAACCCTAACCCTAACCCTAACCCTAACCCTAACCCTAACCCTAACCCTAACCCTAACCCTAACCCTAACCCTAACCCTAACCCTAACCCTAACCCTAACCCTAACCCTAACCCTAACCCTAACCCTAACCCTAACCCTAACCCTAACCCTAACCCTAACCCTAACCCTAACCCTAACCCTAACCCTAACCCTAACCCTAACCCTAACCCTAACCCTAACCCTAACCCTAACCCTAACCCTAACCCTAACCCTAACCCTAACCCTAACCCTAACCCTAACCCTAACCCTAACCCTAACCCTAACCCTAACCCTAACCCTAACCCTAACCCTAACCCTAACCCTAACCCTAACCCTAACCCTAACCCTAACCCTAACCCTAACCCTAACCCTAACCCTAACCCTAACCCTAACCCTAACCCTAACCCTAACCCTAACCCTAACCCTAACCCTAACCCTAACCCTAACCCTAACCCTAACCCTAACCCTAACCCTAACCCTAACCCTAACCCTAACCCTAACCCTAACCCTAACCCTAACCCTAACCCTAACCCTAACCCTAACCCTAACCCTAACCCTAACCCTAACCCTAACCCTAACCCTAACCCTAACCCTAACCCTAACCCTAACCCTAACCCTAACCCTAACCCTAACCCTAACCCTAACCCTAACCCTAACCCTAACCCTAACCCTAACCCTAACCCTAACCCTAACCCTAACCCTAACCCTAACCCTAACCCTAACCCTAACCCTAACCCTAACCCTAACCCTAACCCTAACCCTAACCCTAACCCTAACCCTAACCCTAACCCTAACCCTAACCCTAACCCTAACCCTAACCCTAACCCTAACCCTAACCCTAACCCTAACCCTAACCCTAACCCTAACCCTAACCCTAACCCTAACCCTAACCCTAACCCTAACCCTAACCCTAACCCTAACCCTAACCCTAACCCTAACCCTAACCCTAACCCTAACCCTAACCCTAACCCTAACCCTAACCCTAACCCTAACCCTAACCCTAACCCTAACCCTAACCCTAACCCTAACCCTAACCCTAACCCTAACCCTAACCCTAACCCTAACCCTAACCCTAACCCTAACCCTAACCCTAACCCTAACCCTAACCCTAACCCTAACCCTAACCCTAACCCTAACCCTAACCCTAACCCTAACCCTAACCCTAACCCTAACCCTAACCCTAACCCTAACCCTAACCCTAACCCTAACCCTAACCCTAACCCTAACCCTAACCCTAACCCTAACCCTAACCCTAACCCTAACCCTAACCCTAACCCTAACCCTAACCCTAACCCTAACCCTAACCCTAACCCTAACCCTAACCCTAACCCTAACCCTAACCCTAACCCTAACCCTAACCCTAACCCTAACCCTAACCCTAACCCTAACCCTAACCCTAACCCTAACCCTAACCCTAACCCTAACCCTAACCCTAACCCTAACCCTAACCCTAACCCTAACCCTAACCCTAACCCTAACCCTAACCCTAACCCTAACCCTAACCCTAACCCTAACCCTAACCCTAACCCTAACCCTAACCCTAACCCTAACCCTAACCCTAACCCTAACCCTAACCCTAACCCTAACCCTAACCCTAACCCTAACCCTAACCCTAACCCTAACCCTAACCCTAACCCTAACCCTAACCCTAACCCTAACCCTAACCCTAACCCTAACCCTAACCCTAACCCTAACCCTAACCCTAACCCTAACCCTAACCCTAACCCTAACCCTAACCCTAACCCTAACCCTAACCCTAACCCTAACCCTAACCCTAACCCTAACCCTAACCCTAACCCTAACCCTAACCCTAACCCTAACCCTAACCCTAACCCTAACCCTAACCCTAACCCTAACCCTAACCCTAACCCTAACCCTAACCCTAACCCTAACCCTAACCCTAACCCTAACCCTAACCCTAACCCTAACCCTAACCCTAACCCTAACCCTAACCCTAACCCTAACCCTAACCCTAACCCTAACCCTAACCCTAACCCTAACCCTAACCCTAACCCTAACCCTAACCCTAACCCTAACCCTAACCCTAACCCTAACCCTAACCCTAACCCTAACCCTAACCCTAACCCTAACCCTAACCCAAACCCTAAACCCAAACCTCAAACCCTAAACCCAAACCTCAAACCCTAAACCCAAACCTCAAACCCTAAACCCAAACCTCAAACCCTAAACCCAAACCTCAAACCCTAAACCCAAACCTCAAACCCTAAACCCAAACCTCAAACCCTAAACCCAAACCTCAAACCCTAAACCCAAACCTCAAACCCTAAACCCAAACCTCAAACCCTAAACCCAAACCTCAAACCCTAAACCCAAACCTCAAACCCTAAACCCAAACCTCAAACCCTAAACCCAAACCTCAAACCCTAAACCCAAACCTCAAACCCTAAACCCAAACCTCAAACCCTAAACCCAAACCTCAAACCCTAAACCCAAACCTCAAACCCTAAACCCAAACCTCAAACCCTAAACCCAAACCTCAAACCCTAAACCCAAACCTCAAACCCTAAACCCAAACCTCAAACCCTAAACCCAAACCTCAAACCCTAAACCCAAACCTCAAACCCTAAACCCAAACCTCAAACCCTAAACCCAAACCTCAAACCCTAAACCCAAACCTCAAACCCTAAACCCAAACCTCAAACCCTAAACCCAAACCTCAAACCCTAAACCCAAACCTCAAACCCTAAACCCAAACCTCAAACCCTAAACCCAAACCTCAAACCCTAAACCCAAACCTCAAACCCTAAACCCAAACCTCAAACCCTAAACCCAAACCTCAAACCCTAAACCCAAACCTCAAACCCTAAACCCAAACCTCAAACCCTAAACCCAAACCTCAAACCCTAAACCCAAACCTCAAACCCTAAACCCAAACCTCAAACCCTAAACCCAAACCTCAAACCCTAAACCCAAACCTCAAACCCTAAACCCAAACCTCAAACCCTAAACCCAAACCTCAAACCCTAAACCCAAACCTCAAACCCTAAACCCAAACCTCAAACCCTAAACCCAAACCTCAAACCCTAAACCCAAACCTCAAACCCTAAACCCAAACCTCAAACCCTAAACCCAAACCTCAAACCCTAAACCCAAACCTCAAACCCTAAACCCAAACCTCAAACCCTAAACCCAAACCTCAAACCCTAAACCCAAACCTCAAACCCTAAACCCAAACCTCAAACCCTAAACCCAAACCTCAAACCCTAAACCCAAACCTCAAACCCTAAACCCAAACCTCAAACCCTAAACCCAAACCTCAAACCCTAAACCCAAACCTCAAACCCTAAACCCAAACCTCAAACCCTAAACCCAAACCTCAAACCCTAAACCCAAACCTCAAACCCTAAACCCAAACCTCAAACCCTAAACCCAAACCTCAAACCCTAAACCCAAACCTCAAACCCTAAACCCAAACCTCAAACCCTAAACCCAAACCTCAAACCCTAAACCCAAACCTCAAACCCTAAACCCAAACCTCAAACCCTAAACCCAAACCTCAAACCCTAAACCCAAACCTCAAACCCTAAACCCAAACCTCAAACCCTAAACCCAAACCTCAAACCCTAAACCCAAACCTCAAACCCTAAACCCAAACCTCAAACCCTAAACCCAAACCTCAAACCCTAAACCCAAACCTCAAACCCTAAACCCAAACCTCAAACCCTAAACCCAAACCTCAAACCCTAAACCCAAACCTCAAACCCTAAACCCAAACCTCAAACCCTAAACCCAAACCTCAAACCCTAAACCCAAACCTCAAACCCTAAACCCAAACCTCAAACCCTAAACCCAAACCTCAAACCCTAAACCCAAACCTCAAACCCTAAACCCAAACCTCAAACCCTAAACCCAAACCTCAAACCCTAAACCCAAACCTCAAACCCTAAACCCAAACCTCAAACCCTAAACCCAAACCTCAAACCCTAAACCCAAACCTCAAACCCTAAACCCAAACCTCAAACCCTAAACCCAAACCTCAAACCCTAAACCCAAACCTCAAACCCTAAACCCAAACCTCAAACCCTAAACCCAAACCTCAAACCCTAAACCCAAACCTCAAACCCTAAACCCAAACCTCAAACCCTAAACCCAAACCTCAAACCCTAAACCCAAACCTCAAACCCTAAACCCAAACCTCAAACCCTAAACCCAAACCTCAAACCCTAAACCCAAACCTCAAACCCTAAACCCAAACCTCAAACCCTAAACCCAAACCTCAAACCCTAAACCCAAACCTCAAACCCTAAACCCAAACCTCAAACCCTAAACCCAAACCTCAAAGATAGTTTACCTGCCATTACACCATACCATTCCACCCAAAAACACAATACCCACAATGAGAGACTCAGCTCTTCTCAGAAGAGAAAATATAGTAAATCACAATCTTTATTTGGCAACACACAGTGCTTTATTGAGTCAACAAGGCATCCATTACATCAGTTTGCAAATATTCCACACTACAGAATGGCATACAAATTCCATAACAATGTTTTATTTCACATACATGGATATAATCAATTACATAACATAATCCCCTTAAACCAACAGCATTGTCTGCATTTCACTTCTGTATACTCAAATCACACATCATGTGTCCAAAACCTTGCATTTATGGGGAGAGGCAGGAATGGGGCTTGACCATACCTCATCTAGCAACCGGGTAGCATGCTCCCTCAACAGCACCTACACATGCAAAAAGATAAGTCAAAGACTGTCCGGGACAGTCCCAACCATGGTGCAGTGCAGCGAAACAGCCAAAAGGCTGACAAATTGTAAAAAACGTCAGCCTTCCGGCTGTTTGACTGCACTGCACCATGGTTTCAAAATCACTACAGTGATTTAGGATGCTACGACACAGATGACTAAATGAATCATCTGATTGCAACTCAAGCTATACATTACAGCTCTACAACTACAGGTTATGCAACAATATACAAACAACTTAACACTTCAGAATGTCCAAAAACATAGGGATTTTACAACAGTGTCCTCTTGAAACTTTGATGGCTAGAACATTCCAAGTGGCAAACAAACCACTCCTTTCAAGCTAGTTACATTTTGTGCAAGTAATTACAGAAACTACTTCACATAAGTGACAGGGTTGGTTTGGTTAACCTCTCCAATTGGGATTGCAGAAATGACAATAATGCCACTTAAGAATACTGGTAGTTCTGGTGTCTACCAGAACACTGAGCCAAGTCCTGCTGCTCTAGTACATTCTAGCCATCAAACAGAGAACACTTCACATCACAATCCAAAAACATATACAATCAAACTCCAATTCTTCCAAACAAAGCACACCAAAATTTTCTCCGCTGACACCGTTGCCTTCCAACTACACACATGGAAATAGCTTCCTATGGGAAAGAGAAAAGAAAGTCAAACACTCATCAGCCATAGAACAAATGCTAAACATCTAAAAGCACACACAACAGAAGCACATGCAATACCAAGTGACATACACCCAGTGAAACACAGTTGCCACCTTGACACAGGACAGCCCAACACAAAACTATAATCAATCAATTACCATACTTAACTTGCCTGACATCTAATCCATTTTGGAAAACAAGTACTTCATATCCCCCACAGTCATACTTCAACTTCACTGGTTCTTTGCCAAATTGGATCCAGAGGCTTCTGCAAATACAAAGGAAGTGTGACTGCATACCTACTCACACAGCACCCAACTACAGGATACAAAAGATGACCTCCCCTGCATACTAACCAAAACAAACACTTAATACCCATTACGCTTCCCACATAGATGCACCCACCCACCCCAAACACTCTCAACCACATTTTGCTGCCCTCCCTCCATATGCCACCACAGCAGGAGCCCAATCGCTAACTAGGATGCTCACATTCTCCTTGGAAAACCACAACCATGTAGAAGATGGACAAAGGATGAAGTGGTGACCTGTCGTGCAACCCCAGTGCTGTGTGAGAGAGAGGAACTGAGAATGGAGCATCTCTAGTTACAGACAGGGCACTGTCCCAACAATTAGCCCTCCCTCAGGGAAAATTCATGCTCCCTCCATACAATGAGCTTCCACCCACCCCTCACATGCCCATTAACAAACAACACAGTTTAGAGGACTTCTGACCATCAAACCCTTCAGCAGATACTTAACTTAGACGGTTACTCCTGCTCTTAAGATCTTCTTCCCCTTATATATGGGCCTTCACTCCCATACATTGGCAGGAATACAGCGATGTCGTGACAGTCAGAGAGAAGTAGTCACGACACTCCACAGAACACCACAACACGGATACGAGACCTGGATGCATCTGCAAATACAAAGAAAGTGTGACTGCACACCTATTCACACAGCACCCAACTACAGGATACAAAAGATGACCTCACCTGCATACTAACCAAAAACAATAATTTAATACCCATTATGCTTCCCACATAGATGCACCCACCCACCCCAAACACTCTCAACCACATTTTGCTGCCCTTCCTCCATATCCCACCACAGCAGGAGCCCATCGCTAACTAGGATGCTCACATTCTCCTTGGAAAACCACAACCATGTAGAAGAGGGACTAAGGATGAAGTGGTGACCTGTCGTGCAAACCCAGTGCTGTGTGTGAGAGAAGAACGGAGAACGGAGCATCTCTAGTTACAGAGAGGGCACTGTCCCAGCAATCCACCTTCCTCCAGGGGAAATTCATGCTCCCGCCATACAATGAACTTCCACCCACCCCTCACGTGTCCTCTAAACTGTGATGTTTCTTAGAGGACCCCTAATCAAGGTTCCTCAACAGCACACACTCTTCTGACCATCAAACCCTCTGGCAGATACTTAACTTAGACGGCTATACCAGCTCTTAGGATCTTCTCCCCCTTATATATGGGCCTTCACTCCCATACATTGGCAGGAATACAGTGATGTCGTGACAGTCAGAGAGAGGTACTCATGACACTCCGCAGAACACCACGACACGGTACCAGATCTGGACGCATCTGCAAACACAAATACACTTTGACTGCATACCTACTCACAAAGCACCCAACTACATGATATGAAAGATAACCACACCTGCATACTGCTTCCTGAAGAGAAGGAACATCTACTACACTCTAACCCCCCCCCAGAGAAGCCCCCCAGAACCCCAAACACTCTCATCCACGTACTGATGGCCCTCCCCCTTTCCCTACACCACAGGGGTCCATCATTAACTAGGCTGCTCACATCCTCCTCGGAAAACCAACACCCAGCAGAAGAGAAAAGAAGAAGGACAAAGAGGTGACCCAACATGGAAACCCAGTGCTGTGCGTGAGAGAAGGGAGAATGGAGCATCTCTAGTTACACACAGGTCACTCTACCATCAACGTTCCCTCAGGGGAAACTCAAGCTCCCTCCATACAACAACCACCACCTCCCACCCACCACATGCCCATTACAAATGGACACATTTTAGAGGACTCCATCCCCAAACAAGAAGCCTCAACAGCACAAATATTTCTCACCATCAAACCCTTCACAGATACTTAACTTTGACAGCCACTCCCACAACCCTCCACGGAACAACGCAGTGCAGTACCAGATGCATCTGAAAAATAAGAACAAGCTTGACTGCAAACCTATTCATAAAGCTCCCAACTATGCAATATGAAAGATCACCTCACGAGCGTACTGCTTCCTAAAGAGACTGAACGTCTACTACACTCTACCCCCCCCCAGAGAAGCCCCCCCCCCACCCCAACATGGACATCCACAAACTGGAGCCCCTCCCACGTTCCCTCCAGCACAGGAGACCATCGCTAACTGGGACGCTCACATCCCCCTCAGAAAGCCAACATTCAATAGAGGAGAAAAGAAGGACAAAGCAGTGACCCATCATGCAAACCCAGTGCTGTGTGACAGAAGAACGGAGAATGGAGCATCTCTAGTTAGATAGGTCACTCTCGCACCAATCAACCTTCCTCCAAGGAAAACATACATACTCCCTCCATACAATGAGCTCCCTCTTGTGCCCACTAAGAACAGGCAGAGTTTACCAGACTCCCGCCCCTAAACAATAAGCCTCCACAATACAAATACTTCTCACCATCATACCCTTCGGCAGATACTTAACTTTGACAGCCACTCCCAAGATCTTCTTTTCTTTTGTACACTAGACTTCTCACCCGGATGTCAACATCCATACAGCAATGCCATGACAGTCAAAGAGCAGTAGTCGGGACCCTCCACAGAATGACACAACACAGTATCCGATCCAGATGCATCTGCAAGTATAAACAAATCTACTCACATACCAACCCATCAACCCTAACATCCACAACATGAAAAATGACCTCATCTGCATACTAAACAGAAGGAACACCTACTATCCATACACACACCCCTCAGAGAAGCACCTCCCCACCCCAAAACACTCATCCACATGTTGCTGCCCCCGCCCACATGCTCACCAAGGCAGGGGACCATCGCTAACTAGGATGCTCACATTCTCCTTGTGAAACCACAGCCACGTATAAGATGGACAAAGGATGAAGTAGTGACCAGTCATGCAAAACCACCGTTGTGGTTGAGAGAAGAACGGAGAACGGAGCACCTCTAGTTACACAGGTCACTCTCCCAGCAATCAACCCTCCCTCAGGGGAAACCTCATACTCTCTCTATACAAGCTACCACCCACCCCTCATGTGCCCATTAACACAAAGACTTTAGAGGACTCCCACACCTAAACAAGAAGCCTCAACAGCACAAATTCTTCTGCCCCTCAAACCCTTCCGCAGACACTTAACTTTGACAGCTGCTCCCGCTCGCAAGAGCTTCATTTCCTTTGTACGCTGGCCTTCTCACCCATACATCATCTGTACAGCAATGCCATGACAGTCAAAGAGAAGTAGTCACACCATCCACGGAGCACCACGATGCAGTACTGGATCCATCTGCAACTACAAACAAAGTACCCAACTAGACAACATGAACAAAGACCTCACCTGTATACTAAACAGAAGGAACACCAATTATCCATTACACTCCCCCCCCCCCTCAGACAAGCAACACCCACTCCAAACACTCATCCACATATTGCTGCCCACCACAGCAGGAGACCATCGCTAACTAGGATGCTCACATTCTCCTTGGAAAACCACAACCACATAGAAGATGGACAGAGAATGCAGTGGTGACCTGTCATGCAAACCCAGTGCTGTGTGTGAGAGAAGAACTGAGAATGGAGCATCTCGAGTTACAGACAGGTTGCTCTCCCAGCAATTAGCCCTCCCTCAGGGGACACACACACTCCCTCTGTACAACAAGCTCCCAACCACGCTTCAAAAGCCTATTAAGAACACGAAGAATTTAGAAGACTCCCACCCCTAAACAAGAAGGCTCAACGGCACAAATACTTCGGACCATCAAACCCTCCAGTAGATACTTAACTTTGACAGCCGTTCCCTCTCTCAAGATCTTCTTTGCCTTCATATGTGGGCCTTCGCTTTCATCCATCGGCATCTGTACAACAATGCGGTGACGGTCAAAGAGTAGTAGTCATGACCTGGACTCATCTGCAAATAATAATAAAAAAAAGCTTGACTGTAAACCTCAGTTATACACTCTACTCACCTAACCTACATAGGACTTGGTTGACAGGGAATGCCTACTACACATTACATCCCCCTCACATAACCCCACCCCAAACGCTCTCATACACATGGAAAATGGCTAAATTTCTACATACTGATGGCCCTCCCCCTTTCCCTTCACCACAGAGGCCCATCGCTAACTAGAATTGGCACATCCTCCTCAGAAAACCACAACCATGTAGAGGAGAACACAAGAATGAAGTGGTGACCAGTGATGCAAAATGGTGTTTAAGAGAGAAGAACTGAGAACAGAGCCTCTCTAGTTAGACAGGTCACTGCCAGCAGTCAACCTTCTTCCAGGAAATAAAGCGCACTCCCCCCAGTAATGAGCTCCCATCCACCCCCTCACGTGCCCATTAAGAAGGAGTAGAATTTAGAGAACTCCCATAAGTAAAGAAAGAGCCTCAAGATCACAAATCCTTCTGACCATCAAACCCTTTGGCATATACTTATCTTTGGAAATTGGTCAGGAGCTCCCCCTCAAGAGCCTCTTCACCTTGATAGACAGGCCTTCATGCCCAGATGTTGAAATTATTCCTAAACATATAGTGATGGTGTGACAGAGAAGAAAAATATTCACAACCCTCAGGTCACAGTGCAACTCAGTACCGGATCTGGACACAGCTGCAGATACAAAGAAAGTTTGACTGTAAACATGGTTTATTAACTCTACTCAGGGGGCTCCAGACAATTGAAGAGAAAAAATACAAAAGGGGCATACAGATGAGGTTAAGAGAAGAAACACTTACTAAATCTTAGTTTCCTCAGACCAGTCCCCACCTAACCCAAACAGAAAATTGCTATGCTTCTACAACATCCAACACCATGGACATGCTATCAGTACTAAATGTGTGTTTAACAGAAGCTATCCCCCCAGGGTCTCACTCCCAATGAAAATACTAATGCTCTATCTATCTATATATATAAAAGTCATGTGTGTATGTATGTATGTATGTATGTACGTATGACTGCGAACTCCTCCCGCACCGTTTGAGCCAGAGACTTGAAATTTGGTACAGTGAGGGGTCTTGGGGTCTAGATGCTGGTAAGGGTCGAAAAATTTTCGGATCTCACCTCTGACGCCCCCCAGGGGTGAAAGTCTTTCAGGGCCAATCACATCGGCTGGGCGGTTAGGTGGTGATGATGTCATAATACCCCCCTCCAACAGACACCTCACTCGCTCAGCTCACCCCTCCCTCTTCCAACGGAACCCCGGAGATCCCTCAGTTCTCTGCCCCTCCCCCCTCCCAACGGAACCCCGGAGATCCCTCCATTCTCTGCCCCTCCCCCCTCCCAACAGAACTCCGGAGATCCCTCAGTTCTCTGCCCCTCCCAACGGAACCCCGGAGATCCCTCAGTTCTCTAACCCTCCCCCCTCCCAACGGAACCCCGGAGATCCGTCAGTTCTCTACCCCTCCCCCCTCCCAACGGAACCCCGGAGAGCCCTCAGTTCTCTGCCCCTCCCACCTCAACCCCGGACTCCATCAGCTCTGTGCCCCCCCCCACCTGCGAAGGTCCCCGGAATCCCTCGGCTCTGGGCCCCCTCCCCCCCCTGCGACGGATCTGAGTTGGGTTTGGTGGGATGGTAAGTGAGGTGGGGGTGTCGGGTTCGGTCGGGGGGTGAGGTGGGGGTGTTGGGGTTGGTCAGGGGGTGTTGCAGTTGGTGGGGGGGTGAGGTGGGGGTGTTGGGTTTGCTTGGGGGGTGAGGTGGGGGTGTCGGGTTTGGTCGGGGGGTAAGTGAGCCGGGGGGGTGTCGGGGTTGGTCTGGGGGGGTGGGAAGGTGTCGGGGGGTGAGGGGTGTGGTGTGGGTGTTGGGTTTGGTCTGGGGGGGGGAAGGTGTTGGGGTGGGTGCCCAGACCAAACCCGACACCCCCCCCCAGCTCACTTACCCCCCGACCAAACCCGACACCGCCACCTCACCCCCCCCACCAACCGCAACACCCCCTGACCAACCACAACACCCACCCCTCACCCACCCCAACACCTTCCCACCCCCCCAGACCAAACCCGACACCCCCTGGCTCACTTACCCCCCGACCGAACCTGACACCCCCACCTCACCCCCCCACACACCAATCGCAACACCCCCAGACCAAACCTGACACCCCCCGGCTCACTTACCCCCCGACCGAACCCGACACTCCCACCTCACCCCCCCAAGCAAACCCGACACCCCCACCTCACCCCCCCACCAACCGCAACACCCCCTGACCAACCCCAACACCCACACCTCACCCCTCACCCACCACGACACCTTCCCACCCCCCCAGACCAAACCCGACACCCCCCCGGCTCACTTACCCCCGACCGAACCCGACACCCCTACCTCATCCCCCCCAAGCAAACCTGACACCCCCACCTCAACCCCCCCACCAACCGCAACACTCACCCCTCACCCACCCCAACACCTTCCCACCCCCCCAGACCAAACCCTACACCCCCCGGCTCACTTACCCCCCGACCAAACCCGACAACCCCACCTGACCCCCCCAAGCAAACCCAACACCCCCACCTGACCCCCCCGACCAAACCCGACACCCCCCCCCCCGGCTCACGGTGCACTGTGTAGCACAGATTATTAAATACACTGTTCGGTCGGGGGGGTGAGGTGGGGGTGTCGGGTTTGCTCAGGGGGTGAGGTGGGGGTGTCGGGTTTGTTTTGGGGGGTCAGGTGGGGTTGTCGGGTTTGGTCGGGGGTAAGTGAGCCGGGGGGTCTTGGGGTTGGTCGGGGGGGGTGGGAAGGTGTCAGGGTGGGTGAAGGGTGGGTGTTGGGGTTGGTCAGGGGGTGTCAACTGTCTGCCCCCTCCCCACCTCCGACTGACCCAAGCAGCGCCGGGCACTTATGCTAGTATATATATATATAAAAAAGTCAAATGGTGTATGTATGTATGTATGTACATAAGCTTACTCCTTCCACACCGCTTGAGCTAGAGACTTGAAATTTGGTACAGTTAGAGGTCTTGGGGTCCAGATGGTCGTAAGGGTCCAAAATTTTTCAAATCTCACCCCTGATGCCCCCCCAGGGGTGAAAGTCTTTAAAGACCAATCACATCAGCCAGGCAGCTGCTGTTCTCTGTGACATAGTTCTGATGTCATAATACCCCCTCCAACAGACCCCGGATTCCCTCAGTGCCCCCTCCCCACCTGCGACGGACCCCGGATTCCCTCAGCTCTGTGCCCCCTCCCCACCTGCGACGGACCCCGGATTCCCTCAGCTCTGTGCCCCCTCCCCACCTGCGACGGACCCCAGATTCCCTCAGCTCTGTGCCCCCTCCCCACCTGCGACGGACCCGAATTGGGGTTGGTCGGTCGGGGGGTGAGGTGGGGATGTCGGGTTTGGTCGGGGGGGTAAGTGAGCCGGGGGGTGTCGGGTTTGGTCTGGGGGGTGGGTGGGGGTTGGTCAGGGGGTGTCGGGTTTGGTGGGGGGGTGAGGAAGGGGGTCGGGGTTGGTCAAGGGGGTGAGGAAGGGGGTGTCAGGATTGTTTGTGGTGGTAGGTAGGGGTGTCAGGATTGTTTGTGGTGGTAGGTAGGGGTGTCGGGTTTGGTTGGGGGGGAAAGTGAGGTGGCTGTGTCAGGTTTGGTCTATGGGGGGTGAGGTGTGGGTGTTGGTCAGGGGGTGTCGGGGGGGTAAGTGAGCCGGGGGTGTCAGGTTTGGTCGGGGTGGGTGGGAAGGTGTCGGGTTTGGTCAGGGGGTGTGGGGTTTGGAGGGGGGTAAGGTGGGGGGTGGGTGTCAGGATTGTTTGTGGTGGTAGGTAGGGGTGTTAGGATTGTTTGTGGTGGTAGGTAGGGGTGTCGGGTTTGGTTGGGGGGGGGGGAAGTGAGGTGGATGTGTCAGGTTTGGTCTACGGGGGGTGAGGTGTGGGTGTTGGTCAGGGGGTGTTGGGGTGGGTAGGGGGAGACATGGGGGTGTTGGGTTTGGCTGGGGGGGGTGAAAATGTGAGTCGGGGGTTGGTCGAGGGGTAAGTGAGGTGGGGGTGTCGGGTTTGGTCAGGGGGGTGAGGTGGAGGTGTCAGGTTTGCTCTCTCCCCATCCAACAGACCCCCGCACTCGCTCAGCTGTCTACCCCCTCCCCACCTCCAACTGACCCGAGCAACGCCGGGTATTTTCGCTAGTAACACATAAATCAAACACACTCTGAACAGCCTGAAATGAAAGAAAAGCATATTATACAGAAAGAAGGAAAGAAAAACAGTATATTAACCACAAATACATCATTGTTACCCCCATATCAATACTCACCATGACTGTAAACACCCATACAAGTGCCTATGCAAATCACTTTGCAGCAACATAAAGCTGAATGACTTCCTCTGACAAGAGCCCAGCTTATATACTGCCTAAGCTCCGCCCTCCATTTCCCAGCATGCCTTGGAAGCCAAAGGCAACTATAAAGACAGACTCCAGTGACCCAGAAACCCTTTAGTTCATTCCTACTTTAGCAGCAGCAAGCACTGTTCCTCTTGATGTATTAATCAGCCTTGTCTTACAATGCAAAATTTCAGAAGACTTAAATGCTATCAACAGGTAATTATGCTATTTGAGGTTCCTAAAAAGGAAATGCTACCTAGACAGAAGAGGGGACTCCACAGTAGGTGCAGTTGGAGGCTGCTGAAAGCGATACCTCAACAGTGCTGAGGGTTGTCTTTGTACTGTGAGAGGGTATTGGGGGGGGGGGGCTGCAGGAATGTAAAGATTACTTCACTAGTGGTTGAGGGCATATCTACAGCCTCACACTCAAAATGGAGGGCAGTGTCACTTCCTGTCACGCTGCCCAGGCAGCTGCCACAGTCCAGAGATACTGCACCATCCCCATGACCAACTTTAGGGCAAATCGCAACCTGTGCAAATTTATACTTTCCCTCGGACTACCCCCCCCCCCCCACCTCCATCACCTGCACACCCCACTGCCTCCTCCAAGTGTTTAATTTACATAGACAAAGGTCACAGAGCTCCAAGCTCTTAAGGCAACAACACCAACACCCCCTGCTGCATCACAGCCATAAGGGTTGCATAGAGTATTGCCACCCTTACGCCACTGCTGCTGCTGCAGCTTGTGGTGCCGGGCATGCAGCTCAAGGGGGACTTCATGCTGTCACACAGGGGACTGTATCTTGCCAGAGCTCACAGCCCGCTGGCCGCTCATGGCTTGCCAGAGGCAACATTTCATATTTCGGGGGAAGGCAATTTTAATCATGAGTCCAGGGGGTTATTTGAGGATCTCAAAATGCCAGGTTTATTGCACATAATAACTTGGATACAGTATTCCTGTCAGCTAAATCCTAATTCTTATATTTAAAAAAACATAAATTTAAAATGTGGCTTTAATTGGAATTTGTATATATATGTAAGTTTAGAAGAGTCAGGAGCTAATTCAGCAAGACATTTCCCCCTCCCAGGCTTGAAGGTGTCAGTTCTGGAGCGTTAACACAGATATCAGAAACACAAGTTTGATATTTTGTACTCTATCTTTGTATATATCTGTACTAAACTGAAAAAAATAAGCAGAGTTCACTTAACACACACTATGTTACTGCCATTAGGTAGTCAAAATGAAGTAAATGCATTTTTAGTGCAGTAAAAAAACATTCACTAAAATAAACAAACAAACTTGATTAATGTGTTGTTTTCTCTTTTATTATGTAAGGAAATTATTTTTTCTAAATATTTTTGCATTTATGGTTACCAATCAAAATCATGTACATGACTCACTAACATTTGATTCCATCATGGCTATTTGTATCATACATGGAACCGTATTTATTTTCAAACAAATTTTAGTGATATTTGTAAAATAACTTAACAAGACAATTTGAATATAAGCAACCTTCAGCTAGAAGCAGAATTTAATTTTCTAGCACGATACTATTATTTGATTGTCTGACTTTTATTATCATATTGTGCTTTGTCATTGTTATTCATTATTTAACATGACAATTATGCCAGCCAGGACAGGTTAGTCATTTTATAACTAATTTCTACTTAATTTTACTACTAAAAGAATTAAATTTATGAGCTGCACAGACCACAGAAAAAAATAAACTAACAGAACTCTAATCCTTACACTTTTAAATGAACCATGCACACATAGTCTCTGCAATTTTATAATTTGAAAGGAAGTGTGTGTGTGTTCGTCCATCGATTCGACGAGGACCCACAACACCAACAGTACAAGTGTGTACGGGGGAGAGAGGCTGTGTGTGTTTGGTGAGTGAGAGACAGCACACTCTCACTTTAATCTAGAGGCTGTTCAGTCCAGCAGCACACTGAGCATCTCCCACTCATGACCCAGAGGCAACATCACAGACTCCTGTCACCCCCCCCACCCCCACTCCAGCTCAGCAGAAACTATGTACAAAGACAGGGGGCGTGTGACACCCCCAACAGCAGTCCCTGCCCCTTGTGCAACAGACAAGAGGTTCCCAGGACCAGCTTTACCAGGGGGCTGCTCCAAGTGTGGGGAGGGGGAAAGAGTAGGTGCACGCGAACAGAGGGCACCAGGGAGCCATGGTCCTATTGCTTCTAATATTACTTTCTACAAGCCATAAGAGCAAGAAACACCCTTCTTTCTCAGCAGGACAGTAATCAGGATACATCTTCTGTACCAATTCGTCCATATTCTCTCAGACATGTCTGTCTTTTTGGATTAAAAATAGCATGGGGGAATTTGTAAATATATAAAACTAGCGAAAATACCCGGCGTTGCTCGGGTCCGTTGGAGGTGGGGAGGGGGCAGAGAGCAAACCTGACACCCCCACCTCACCCCCCCCCCCCCCGACCAAACCCAACACCCCCACCTCACTTACCCCTCGACCAACCCCGACTCACATTTTCACCCCCCCCCCCACCCAAACCCACACCCCTTATTTGCAGGGGGACTACGGAGGGGATAATATTAATTATACACCCTTTGTTTCCAGAGGGGACAGTCTTCAGGACACACCTTTTGTTTCCAGAGGGGACACTATTAACAGGGGTCTCAAACATGCGGCCCGGGGGCCACATGCGGCCCGCAAAGCCCTTCCCTGCAGCCCGCCAAGCTTCCTGGCGCCCCCCCCCACCCCCCCGGTCCCCCCATAGCAGTTTGCAGGATGGAGGAGCCAGAAGTGGAGGCTTCTCTGCTGCCTGGCTGGGCCGCGCGTGTTTCTAGCTCTGGACTTCCTATATTGCTCTTGCTTTGTTTTCCAAACAGCTCTTGGTGGTGCCTAGCGCTTTCCAGGAGGGAATGGGGAGCTGTGTGCTCAGAGGAGGAGGTGGGGCAGGGGTGGGACCTCTTGGAAGGGGTGGAGTGGGGGCGGAGCCGGGGCAGCGAGGGCAGGGTGTGTGTCAGTGGTGCGGCCCTCGGGCCAGTGCACTAGTCCTCATGGAAGGGGTGGAGTGGGGGCAGAGCCGGGGCAGCGAGGGTATGTGTGTGTGTCAGTGGTGCGGCCCTCGGGCCAGTGCACTAGTCCTCATGCGGCCCTCATGGTCATTTGAGTTTGAAACCCCTGCTATTAATAACACACTATGTTTCGGGCGGGGGACAGTATTCACACTACACCTCATGTTTGCAGCGGGATTACAATTCATGTCATACATTTTATTCTCAGGAGGAGTACTGTTAATTATACACCCCTTCTTCTTGGAGGGGACACTACTCAAACCCAGCTCTTGGTCGCAGAAGGGGACAGTATTCAGGCAACGCCTCTTCTCTTCAGGGGGACTACAATTCATGACACAGCCCTTGTTTCCAGAGGGGACAGTATTCATGACACACCATGTTTTGGGGGAGGGAGGGAACAGTATTCAGCCAACGCCCCTTGTTCCCAGAGGGGTCTGTAATCAGCATACCTCTCTCCTCGCTAGTGCGGACAATATTTGTGACACACCTCATGCTCCAGGAGAAGTATTATTGATAAACAGCCCTTGTTTCTGTGGAAGGACATTATTTGTGACACCACTCTTTTCCAGAGAGGATAATTTTCAAGACTCACTTCTTGTTCACACTCAGGACACTATTCAGTACACACCCTTGTTCCCAGGGGAGCATTACTGATATCCCCCTCCCAGCAAGGAGTGTGTTAGTATTTAGGACACACCCTCTTTTCCAGAGGACACTGTTTTCATAAACCATCGCTTGGTGCCACAAGGGACAGTAATCAGGACACATCCCCTGTTCGCAGTAGGAGCACTATTAATTATACACCCCGTCTTCTTGGAGGGGACACTATTCAACCCCAGCTCTTGGTCGCAGAGGGGACACTATTCAGAACACACCTTTTGTTTCCAGAGGGGACAGTATTTAGAACACACCATGTTTCTGCCAAGGGACAGTATTCAGACAACACATCTTGTTTTCAGGGGGCCTACAATTCATGACACACTCCCTTGTTTCTGAAGGGAACGGTATTCATGACACACCCCTTGTTTCCAGCGGGGGTAGTATTCATGACACACCATGATTCTTCAGGGAACAGTATTCACACAACATCTCATGGTTGCAGCGGCACCCTCCCTTGTTTCTGGAGAGGACAGTCTTCATGACACATCCCTTGAGTCCAGAGGGGACAGTATTCAGGACACACAATTTTTCGGGAGGGGGGACAGTTATCAGAACACACCTCTTGTTTCAAGGGGGACTACAAGTCTCGATAACGACTGTGCCTTTCAGATACAAGGGTGTGTATGACACACCCCTTTTGTCTAGAATTACCATATTTCAACATTAAAAAAAAGGACACGGGGGGATGGATAGGGGCTTCCCTCCCCCAACAGCCTGCCCCTATCTTCTCCCTCCCACTTCCTGCCCCCCTCAGAATCCCCAACGCCCCTGATCCTTGCCCTAACTGCCCCCTCCTGAGATTCCCCCCCACCCTAACTGCCCCTCTTGGACTCAGAACACCCCCTCCCCCAAAAAACAGGTTTTAAATGAATCACTCACAGAGGTTTAGTGTGTTCATAAAAAATGTTTATTGCTTTTAGAAAAAGGGAACACTAATTTACTTTATGTGATCTGTATGACAATAGACATGTTTAAAAAAATGTTTCCATAGCTGGTAACATTTCATAGAGATTTAGGCTTTTATATCTTACTACAGTACTGATTTTGCTGGAGGTTCTCTTAAAACTAGTTTTACCAGATAGCTGGACAAATAGAGTTTTCCCTTCTTTACTGCTATCTGGAAGAAGAAAGGGATGGACAGAAAGGACAGGAAGACTTTGGAAGCAAGTTTTTTTTTTTAACTAGAGTAATTAAAATGTGTATTTTAGGTAAGGGTGGTCTTTTGGAAGATTTATTTTGCAAAACTATAGCCTTAAATGCTTCAATGTTCAAACAAAGATTGCATACCTTTTTAGATGCATAAGGATTTTTTTTAGAGATGTGATTTTATAATCTTCACCAACCCACTAATTAAATATTTTTAAAGCAAATGTTAAACTAAGGTCCTGTAGACCTTGGGCAAACTGAGGCCTGTGGGCCACATGTGGCCTGCCAGCCATTTCTATCCAGCCCACGGGGGCGTGGTGCTGGTGATCCTGTGCTCCCCAGACGGAGTGCCAGGTGGTGCATGGCCCCGCGTTACCGGGCCAGCCGAGCACAGGGAGCTGCGGAACCCCACGCTTTGGGGACAGGCCGAGCGCGGCTCGCCCATGAGGGCCTGGGCTGGGGGGCAAACCGAGCAGAGCACAGCCCCGGGCTGGGAGGGGGCGGGCTGAATGCAGTGTGGCTCCCCAGCGGGGCCCTGCACTGGGGCGCTAGGCAAAGTGCCCAATCACCACAGGCTCCCCAGGTGGAGCACCGCTCGCTGCAGGGACCCTACACCAGGGCGCCGGGCAGAGCACCACTCGCAGGGACCCGGGGACACCCCCCCTCCCAGCCAGGGCAGAGTGCCACTCGCCGCAGGGCCCCCAAGGTGGAGCACTGTGAGCCGCAAGACACCCCCCCCTCCCGGAGCGCTGAGAGCCGTGGGGCAGGGTGCCTGGCAGAGTGTGACCAGCTATGGGCCCCGCGCCAGCTGGAGTGTCCACTAAACAAGGTAAGCAATAGGGATGGGGGGGGCTTAGTTGGTGGGGTGGGGGTGGTTAGGGGCAGGGATCTAGGGAGGGGTCGGTCAGGGAAAAAAGAGCGGGGGGGGTCTAGATGGGGGTAGGTTCCGGGGGGGGCACAGTAGGGGGGTCTCCGGAAAGGACAATCAAGGGGCAAGGGGGGGGGTTGGATGGGTCTGGTTTCTAAAGGGGCCAGTCGGGGGTGGGAAGTGGGTGGGGGCCAGGCTCTTCAGGGAGGCACAGCCTTCCCTACCTGGCCCTCCACAGAATTTTGAGCCCCCATGTGGCCCTCGGGCCAAAAGCTTTGCCCACCCCTGCTGTAGACTGATAGGTTCTGAGTAAATATTACAGTAATGCACAACTGTTTGTCAGTAAATTCAGAAACTGACAATATATACCTTGGGGTTGGCAAATGCCTGTTAAAGAGCCATTCAAGTAGTAATGAAGCTATGTTAACAAAAACATCCAGCTTGCCAGACCTATTAACTTTAAAACTACTGGATTCCCCAAACTCACCAGGATAGAGAAAAAAATCACGGCCATTTGCAACTATTTAAAAAGTCGTCCCGGACAGCGTTTTAAACCCCCAAATGCCAGACATGTCTAGGAAAAAACAGACACATTGTAACTGTAATCCCCCCACCCCCCTCTATGAACAGAGACTCAGTGATCATTTATCTCATGGAGCAACAGTGATATCAGTTACCCAGTCGGGCTAATGCACAAAGCAGTTCCCTCATGGAGCAACAGTGACAGTAGCTGGCCACTTAGTGTAAATTACACAGAACATTTCCTTAATGGAGCAAAAGAGCATTTCCTTAAGGAGCCACAGTGACACTGGGTGTTGTGAGCCAGAGAGCAGCAGCAGAGTGGCAGATGGGAGGTATATACACCCTAGGACAGGGGTTGGCAACCTTTCAGAAGAGGGGTGCAGAATCTTCATTTATTCACTCTAAAATGTATTACTGCCACTCAAAACTTATAGAAAGAGACCTTCCAAAAACATTAATATAAGTCTTTATGTACAATAGTTTAGTTAAAAGTAAATATGTTTTAAAAATGTTTAATTTAATTTTAAGTGAAGCTTCTTATATATTAAAAGGCAGAGCCCCCTGGGCCCGTGGCCAGGACGCAGGCAGTGTGAGTTCCACTGAAATCAGCTCGTGTGATGCCTTCCAACTACATGAATGGAAATACCTTCCTAGGAGAAAGAAAAAAGAAAGTCACACATTCAACAGCTGTAGAACAAATACTTACCGTATTTTTCGCCCTATAGGACGCTCCGGCGTATAAGACGCCCCCGAGTTTTTAAATAAAAAAGCCGGACCAAAAAAAAAAAAAAAAAAAAAAATGCCTCGCTCTCCCGTCCCCGCTGCGCGGGCGGGCTGCTGGGAGCGCGCCGCTCTCCCGTCCCCGCTGCGCGGGCGGGCTGCTGGGAGCGCGCCGCTCTCCCGTCCCCGCCGCGTGGGCGGGCTGCTGGGAGCGCGCCACTCTCCCGTCCCCGCCGCGCGGGCGGGCGCTCCCAGGGGCCCCGGGGCCCGAGCTGCTCTCGTTCCCCGCCGGCCCCGAACACATGCGGGTGGGCTCGGGGGGGAAGCGCCACCCCGCCCCGCCCGCCGGGCCACCTGCAGCCGCCCCAGCTCCAGCTGCCCGGTGAGTGTTTCATATATTCGGCATATAAGACGCCCCCCCTAATTTTGAGATTATTTTTGGGGGTTAAAAAGGCATCTTATATGCCGAAAAATACGGTAACATCTAAAAAACACACACACACACACACACTTGACATGTACCCAGTGAAACAGCTGCCATCTTGACACAGAACAGCCCATCACCAAAACACGATCGATAACCATATTTAACCTGCAAACCTAATCTCAAATCAACTTCCATTTTGGGAAACAAGTACTTCATATCCCCCGCAGTCATACTTCAACTTCACTGGTTCTTTGCCAAATTGGATCTGGACGCATTTGCAAATAAAAACAAAATTGACTGCAAACCGACCTCACAAAGCTCTCAACTACATGCTGTGAAAGATGACCTCACCTGCATATGGCTTCCTGAAGAGAAGGAACATCTATTACATTCTACACCCCCTCAGAGAAGCCCCACACACCCCAAACACAGTCATCCAGATACTGGTGGCCCTCCCCATTTCCCTCCACCACAGGGGCCCATCGCTAACTCGGATGCTCACATCCTCCTTGGAAAACCAACACCCAGTACAGGAGAAAAGAAGGATGAAGCGGTGACCCATCATGCAAAACCAGTGTTGGGTGTGACAGAACAGAGAACGGAGCATCTCTAGTTATAGACAGGTCACTCTCCCAGCAATCAACCTTCCCTCAGAGGAAACTCATGCTACGGCCTTACAACAAGCTCCCACCTAACCCTCAAGTTCCTATTAAGAACGGTCAATGTTTAGAGGACTACCATCCCAAACAAGAAACCTCAACAGCACAAATACTTCTGATCATCAAACCCTTCGGCAGATACTTCACTTTGACAGATGTTCCCAGTCTCAAGATCTTCTTTTCCTTTGCACACGGACCTTCTCGCCCATGCCTCAACATCCACACAGCGATGCCGTGAAGACCAAAACAACGCAACAGTACCGGACCAGGATGCATCTGCAAATACAAACAAAGCTTCACTGCCACGCTACTCAGAAAGCACCCAACTACACAACATGAAAGAAGACCTCACCTGCATACTAAACATGCTACTACCCCTTACGCCCTTCCTCAGAGAAGCACCCACCCACCCCAAACACTCATCCATTATTGCTTCTCCCTACATGTCCCACCACTGCACAAGCCCATCACTAACTAGGATGCTCACATTCTCCTCAGAAAACCACAACCAATGGAAGAGGGACAAAGGAAGAAGTGGTGACGTGTCATGCAAACCCAGTGCTAGGTAAGACGACAAACTGAGAACGGAGCATCTCTAGTTACAGACAGGTCACTCTCCCAGCAATCAACCTTCTGTCAGGGGAAACTCAGGCTCCCTCTGTACAAAGAGCTACCATCCAACCTTCACATGCCCATTAAGAATGGGCAGAGTTTAAAGACAGAATTTAAAGAACTAAACAAGGAGGCTTAACAGCACAAATACTTCTGACCATCAAACCCTTCAGCAGATACTTAACTTTGACAGCGGCTTTGGCTCCGGCTCTCAAGATCTTCTTTTCCTTTGTACACTGGCCGTCTCTCCCATACGTCGACATCCATACCGAGATGCTGTGACTGTCAAAGAAAAGTAGTCACGAGCACTCCATGGGAAGACACAATGCAGGACTGGATCCAGATGCATCTGCAAATACAAACAAACCTTCACTGCAAACCTACTGACAAAGCACCCAACTACACAACATGAAAGATGACCACACTTGCATACTAAACATGCTACTACCCATTACACCCCGCCTCAGAGAAGTGCACACCCACCCCAAACACTCATCCATTATTGCTTCCCCCAGCATGTCCCACCACAGCACGGGCCCATTGGTAACTAGGATGCTCACATTCTCCTTGAAAAACCAAAACCATGTAGAAGATGGACAAAGGATGAAGTGGTGACCTGTCATGCAAACCCAGTGCTGTATAAGAAGGGACAACTGAGAACGGAGCATCTCTAGCTACAGACAGGTCACTCTCCCAGCAATCAACCTTCCCTCAGGGGAAACTCACGCTCCCTCTGTACAACCAGCTTCCACCCACCCCTCACTTGCCCATTAAGAACAGGCAGAGTTTTGAGTTTAGACTCCTGTCCCTAAACAAGAAGCCTCAACAGCACAAATACTGCTGACCAAACCTTTTGGCATGACGTAACTTTGACAGCTGCTCCGAAGATCTTTTTTCCCTTTGTATGTGGGCCTTTGCTCTCATATACATCAGCATCCATATGACAATGCAGTAACTGTCAACGAAAAGTAGTCACGACTCTCTATGGAATGAGACTACTCGGTACCAGATTCTCACACATCTGCAAATTAAAACAAAGCTTGACTGCAACCCTCAGTTATAAACTAATCACAAAACTCCCAAAACCACAATATGAAAGATGACCTCACCTACATACTGAGAGGGAACACCTACTACACATTACACACACACCCTCACAGAACCCCACCCCAAACACTCTCATCCACATGGAAAATGGCCACGCTACTACATACCGATTGGCCCTCCCAGTTTTCCTACACTACGGAGACCTATTGCTAACTAGGATGCTCACATCCTCCTTAGAAAACCACAACCATGTACAGGAGAACACAAGACTAAAGTGGAGACCAGTGATGCCAACCCAGTGCTGTGTAAGAGAGAAGAACTGAGAACAGAGCATCTCTAGTTACAGACAGGTCACTCTCCCAGCAATCAACCTTCCTCCAGGGAAAACATGCACTCCATCTGTACAATGAGCTCCCTCACATGTCCATTAAGAATAAACAGAACTTAGAGAACTCCCGTCCGTAAACAAGGAGCCTCAACAGCACAAATACTTCTGACCATTGAACCCTTCAGCAGATACTTAACTTTGACGGCCACTCCTGCTCTCAAGATCTTCTTCCCCTTTGTACGTAGACCTTCACTCTCATATGTCGGCATCCATATGACAATGCTGTGACGGTAAAAAGAAGTAGTCACAACCCTCCACAGAAGGAGACTACTCGGTATTGGATCCAGAGGAATCTGCAAATAAAAACAAAGCTTGACTGAAAACTTACTCACAAGGATCCCCAACCACATGATATGAAAGACGACCTCACCTGCATACTGCTTCCTGAGGAGAAGGAAGATCTACTACAGTCTCAGCCCCCCGCAGAGAAGCACCCATCCACCCCAAACACTCTCATCCACATACTGGCAGCCCTCCCACTTTTCCTCCACTAGGGCCCATCATTAACTAAGATGCTCACATCCTCTTCAGTAAACCAACACCCAGCAGAGGAGAAAAGGAGGATTAAGCAGTGACCTCTCATGAAAAACCAGTGCTGTGTAAGAGAAGAACAGAGTATGTCTAGTTACAGACAAGTCACTCTCCCAGCAATCAACATTTCTCCAGGGGACATTCGTGCTCTCTCCATACAATGAGCTCCCTCACATGCCCATTAAGAAAGGGTAGAGTTTAGAGGACTCCTGCACCTAAACAAGCACAACAGCACAAACACTTCTGACCGTCAAACCCTTTGGCAGATACTTAACTTAGACAGCCACTCTCAGAATCTTCTTTCCCTTGGTACATGAGCCTTCACTCCCATACATTGGCATCCATACAGCAATGCCGTGATAGTCAAAGAGAAGTAGTCACATTAATCTCATTTCATGGAGCACTCAATATCAAATCTGGACACATCTGCAAATAAAAACAGAGCTTGACTGCAAACCTCAGTTATAAACTAATCACAAAACTCCCAAAACCACAATATGAAAGATGACCTCACCTACATACTGAGAGGGAACACCTACTACACATTATACACACACCCTCACAGAACCCCACCCAAAACACTCTCATCCACACGGAAAATGGCCACACTACTACATACCCATTGGCCCTCCCCGTTTTCCTACACCATGGCGGCCCATCGCTAACTAGGATGCTCACATCCTCCTTAGAAAACCACAACCATGTACAGGAGAACACAAGACTAAAGCGGAGACCAGTGATGCCAACCCAGTGCTGTGTAAGAGAGAAGAACTGAGAACGGAGCATCTCTAGTTACAGAGAGGGCACTGTCCCAGCAATTAGCCCTCCCTCAGGGGAAATTCATGCTCCCTCCGTACAACGAGCTTCCACCCACCCCTCACATGCCCAGTAAGAAACGACCCAGTTTAGAGGACTTCCACCTCTGAACAAAGAGCCTCACAAACACATATTCTTCTGACCAAACCCTTCGGCAGATACTTAACTCAGACGGCTACTCCCGCTCTTAAGATCTTCTTCCCCGCGATGTCGTGACAGTCAGAGAGAAGTAGTCATGACACTCCACAGAACACCACGACACAATACCAGACCTGGATGCATCTGCAAATACAAAGAAAGTGTGACTGCACACCTACTCACACAGCACCCAACTACATGATCTCACCTACATACTAACCAAAACAAACACTTAATACCCATTACGCTTCCCACATAGATGCACCCACCCACCCCAAAACACTCTCAACCACATTTTGCTCCCCTCCCTCCATATCCCACCACAGCAGGAGCCCATCGATAACTAGGATGCTCACATTCTCCTTGGAAAACCACAACCATGTGGAAGATGGACAAAAGTATGAAGTGGTGACCTGTCGTACAACCCCAGTGCTGTGTGAGAGAGAAGAACTGAGAAGGGAGCATCTCTAGTTATAGAAAGGGCACTCTCCCAGCAATCAACCTTCCTCCAGGGGAAATTCATGCTCCCACCATACAATGAACTTCCACCCACCCCTCTCATTTCCGCTAAACCGTGATGTTTCTTAGAGGACCCCCAATCCCTAAACAAGGTTCCTCAACAACACACGTTCTTCTGACCATCAAACCCTTTGGCAGATACTTAACTTAGACGGCTACACCAGCTCTTAAGATCTTCTTCCCCTTATATATGGGCCTTCACTCCTATACATTGGCAGGAATACAGCGATGCTGTTATAGTCAGAGAGAGGTAGACATGACACTCCACAGAACATCACGCCACGGTACCAGATCTGGACGCATCTGCAAACACAAATACACTTTGACTGCATACCTACTCACAAAGTACCCAACTACATGATATGAAAGATAACCACACCTGCATACTAACACCCCCCCCCCCAGAGAAGCCCCCCAGACACTCTCATCCACATACTGGTGGCCCTCCCCCTCTCTCTACACCACAGGAGTCCATCATTAACTAGGATGCTCACATCCTCCTCGGAAAACCAACACCCAGCAGAAGAGAAAAGAAGGACAAAGAGGTGAGCCAACATGGAAACCCAGTGCTGTGCGTGAGAGAAGGGAGAATGGAGCATCTCTAGTTACAGACAGGTCACTCTACCATCAATCAATCAACCTTCCCTCAGGGGAAACTCAAGCTCCCTCCACACAACAACAATCACCTCCCACCCACCACATGCCCATTAAGAATGGACACATTTTAGAGGACTCCATTCCCAAACAAGAAGCCTCAACAGCACAAATATTTCTCACCATCAAACCTTTCACAGATACTTAACTTTGACAGCCACTCCCACACCCCTCCATGGAACAATGCAGTGCAGTACCAGATGCATCTGAAAATAAAAACAAGCTTGACTGCAAACCTATTCATAAAGCTACGAACTATGCAATAGGAAAGATCACCTCACGAGCATACTGCTTCCTAAAGAGACTGAACGTCTACTACACTCTACCCCTGCCAGAGAAGCCCCCCCCACCCCAAAATGGACATCCACAAACTGGATCTCCTCCCACGTTCCCTCCAGCAAAGGAGACCATCGCTAACTGGGACGCTCACATCCCCCTCAGAAAGCCAACATTCAATAGAGGAGAAAAGAAGGACAAAGCAGTGACCCATCATGCAAAGCCAGTGCTGTGTGACAGAAGAACTGAGAATGGAGCATCTCTAGTTAGATAGGTCACTCTCCCACCAAACAACCTTCCTCCAACATACACACTCCCTGCACACAATGAGCTCCCTCTTGTGCCCACTAAGAACAGGCAGAGTTTACCAGACTACCGCCCCTAAACAATAAGCCTCCACAATACAAATACTTCTCACCATCATACCCTTCGGCAGATACTTAACTTTGACAGCCACTCCCAAGATCCTCTTTTCTTTTGTACACTAGACGTCTCACCCGGATGTCAACAGCCATACAGCAATGCCATGACAGTCAAAGAGCAGTAGTCGGGACCCTCCACAGAATGACACAACACAGTATCTGATCCAGATGCATCTGCAAGTACAAACAAATCTACTCACATAACAACCCATCAACCCTAACATCCACAACATGAAAAATGACCTCATCTGCATACTAAACAGAAGGAACACCTACTATCCATTACACACACACACACCCCTCAGAGAAGCACCTCCCCACCCCAAAACACTCATCCACATATTGCTGCCCCCACCCACATGCTCACCGCAGATGGGGACCATCCCCAACTAGGATGCTCACATTCTCCTTGTGAAACCACAACCACGTATAAGATAGACAAAGGATGAAGTAGTGACCAGTCATGCAAAACCACCGTTGTGGTTGAGAGAAGAACGGAGAATGGAGCATCTCTAGTTAGAAAGGTCACTCTCCCAGCAATCAACCGTCCCCCTCAGGGGAAACCTCGCACTCCCTCTATACAAGCTACCGCCCACCCCTCACGTGCCCATTAAAACACAAAGACTTTAGAGGACTCCCACCCCTAAACAAGAAGCCTCAACAGCACAAATTCTTCTGCCCCTCAAACCCTTCCGCAGACACTTAACTTTGACCGCTGTTCCCGCTCTCAAGATCTTCTTTTCCTTTGTACACTGGCCTTCTCGCCCAGACATCAACATCTGTACAGCGATGCCATGACAGTCAAAGAGAAGTAGTCACAACCATCCACGGAGCACCACGATGCAGTACTGGATCCATCTGCAACTATAAACAAAGCACCCAACTAGACAACATGAACAAAGACATCACCCGCATACTAAACAGAAGAAACACACACAAACCCCTCAGACAAGCAACACCCACTCCAAACACTCATCCACATATTGCTGCCCACCACAGCAGGAGACCGTCGCTAACTAGGATGCTCACATTCTCCTTGGAAAACCACAACCACATAGAAGATAGACAAAGAATGCAGTGGTGACCTGTCGTGCAAACCCAGTACTGTGTGTGAGAGAATAACTGAGAAAGGAGCATCTCGAGTTACAGACAGGTTGCTCTCCAAGCAATTAGCCCTCCCTCAGGAGAAACACACACTCCCTCTGTACAACAAGCTCCCAACCACGCTTCAAAAGCCTATTAAGAACACGAAGAATTTAGAAGACTCCCACCCCTAAACAAAAAGGCTCAACAGCACAAATACTTCGGACCATCAAACCCTCCAGTAGATACTTAACTTTGACAGCCATTCCAGCTCTCAAGATCTTCTTTGCCTTTATATATGGGCCTTCGCTTTCATGCATCGGCATCTGTACAAAAATGCGATGACGGTCAAAGAGTAGTAGTCGTTACCTGAACTCATCAATAAGACTCCTCCTGGAAACAACCGGTGTGTCATCAATAAGACTCCTCCTGGAAACAAGCGGTGTGTCATCAATAAGACTCCTCCTGGAAACAACCGGTGTGTCATCAATAAGACTCCTCCTGGAAACAAGCGGTGTATCCTGAATACTGTCCCCCCTGGAAACAAGCAGTGTGTCATCAATAAGACTCCTCCTGGAAACAACCGGTGTATCCTGAATACTGTCCCACCTGGAAACAAGCAGTGTGTCATCAATAAGACTCCTCCTGGAAACAAGCAGTGTATCCTGAATACTGTCCCCCCAGGAAACAAGCGGTGTGTCATCAATAAGACTCCTCCTGGAAACAAGCGGTGTATCCTGAATACTGTCCCCCCAGGAAACAAGCAGTGTGTCATCAATAAGACTCCTCCTGGAAACAAGCGGTGTATCCTGAATACTGTCCCCCCTGAAAACAAGCAGTGTGTCATCAATAAGATTCCTCCTGGAAACAAGCGGTTTTTCATCAATAAGACTCCTCCTGGAAACAAGTGGTGTATCCTGAATACTGTCCCCCCTGGAAACAAGCGGTGTCTCATCAATAAGACTCCTCCGGGAAACAAGCGGTGTGTCATCAATAAGACTCCTCCTGGAAACAAGCGGTGTATCGTGAATACTGTCCCCCCAGGAAACAAGCAGTGTGTCATCAATAAGACTCCTCCTGGAAACAAGCGGTGTATCCTGAATACTGTCCCCCCTGAAAACAAGCAGTGTGCCATCAATAAGATTCCTCCTGGAAACAAATGGTGTGTCATCAATAAGACTCCTCCTGGAAACAAGCGGTGTATCCTGAATACTGTCCCCCCTGGAAACAAGCAGTGTGTCATTAATAAGACTCCTCCTGGAAACAAGCGTTGTATCCTGAATACTGTCCCCCCTGGAAACAAGCAGTGTGTCATCAATAAGACTCCTCCTGGAAACAAGCGGTGTGTCATCAATAAGACTCCTCCTGGAAACAAGCAGTGTGTCATCAATAAGACTCCTCCTGGAAACAACCGGTGTATCCTGAATACTGTCCCCCCAGGAAACAAGCAGTGTGTCATCAATAAGACTCCTCCTGGAAACAAGCGGTGTATCCTGAATACTGTCCCCCCCTGGAAACAAGCAGTGTGTCATCAATAAGACTCCTCCTGGAAACAACCGGTGTGTCATCAATAAGACTCCTCCTGGAAACAACCGGTGTATCCTGAATACTGTCCCCCCTGGAAACAAGCAGTGTGTCATCAATAAGACTCCTACTGGAAACAAGCAGTGTGTCCTGAATACTGTCCCCCTGGAAACAACTGGTGTGTCATCAATAAGACTCCTCCTGGAAACAAGCGGTGTCTCATCAATACTACTCTGCCTGGAAACAAGCTATGTGTCAAAAGAACTCCTCCTGGAATAGTACTTCTCCTGCAAACAAGCGGGCTGGGGGGCCAGGGCAAGCACCAGCCAGGCTGAGTATGGTAAGCAAAGGGGGGGACTTAGCTGGTGGGGTCCCAGGGGGTAGTAGTTAGGGTGGGGGGATCTCGGGAGGGGGAGTCAGGGAACAAAGCCGAGGAAGTGATGGTTAGGGTAGGTGAGTTTCAGGAGTGGGCACTCAGGGAACAAATAGCAGGGGAGCATAGCTGGGGTGGGGTCCTGGTGGGGGCAGAGTGGGGGGGGTCCTGGTGGGGGGGGGGGCTCCAGAGGAGGCAATCAGGGGACAAGGTGTGGGGCGGCTGGATGGGTTGGGGATTCTGAGGGGGGGTGGGAAGTGGGTGGGGGAATCAGATAGGGTGTGGGGCCAGGCTGTATTGGGAGGCACAGCCTTCCCTACCTGGCCTCTGCACAATTTTTAACCCCAATGTGGCCCTCGGGCCAAAACGTTTGCCCACCCCTGCTCTAAACTGACAGGACAGAGCTCTCCTTTAGGCTTAAAACTCCTGCCTGCCTGAGGGACAGTGACTATATAAAATCTCTTCTAAAAAAATTAACTTCTATAAATTCGACCTAATTTCATACTGCAGACAAACCCATAGAGCAGAGGTGGGCAAACTACAGGCCATGGGACCATCCTGCCTAGCCCCTGAGCTCCTGGCCGGGGAGGCTGCCCATGGCCCTTCCCCAGGAGTCCCCTTTCCCCCACAGCCTCAGTGCAACGCACTGGTTCTGGCACTGGCGCTGCTCGGCGGGGCTGACTCTGGCGTTCTGGTCAGGGGTTCTGAAGGAGGCAGTTGGGAGTGGGGCCAGGCTGGGGAGCCACGGCCTTCCCTACCCAGCCCTCCATACAATTTTGCAACTCTGAAGTGGCCCTCGGGCCAAAACGTTTGCCCATGGCTAGTCTAGACCCAAGCCTGTGAGGATGCACAACCAGCACCGCTGCCCCTTTCCTATGAAGAGAGACAAGACCAGGAAAGGCAAGAAGAGGGAACGTGCACATCTGTGTTGGCCAACACATGAGAAAAGACAGAAAGAAACACGGGAGGAAGAAAAGCAACTTAGCACATGGAGCGACCCTCCTGATTCTTCCCAGGGCCATCTCCAGACACTAGCCGACCAAGTATGTGCTTGGGGCCACACGGCAGCGCTTGGAGGGGTTGTTTCAGCAGTGCTCAGTGGGGCTCATTTGTTTCCACGGGGCAAACACTTGGTGCGGGGGTTGGTTTGGGCAGGGCACCACTCCAGAGGGAGGGGGGTTGTTTCGGCAGGGTGGGCACTCGGTCGGGGGGGTTGTTTGTGCTTCGGGCAGCACGGCGGGGCTTGGAGGGGTTGTTTTAGCAGCGCTGGGTCAGGGGGGTTGTTTGTTTTGGTGGGGCAGGCACTCAGTAGGGAGGTTGGTTTTGGCAGGGCAGCACTCTGGAGGGGGGTGGTTTGTTTTGGCGGGGTGGGTGCTCAGGGGTGTTTGTTTCAGCAGCGCAGTGCGCGGGGGGGGGATTGTTTGGTTCGGTGGGACAGTACTCAGGGGGGCTGTTTCAGCAGGGTGGTTCTCTTTTTGGCAGGGTGGTGCTCGGGGGGTGCTTGGCTGAACAGTGAAATCCTTGCTGATCTTAAATGCAAACAAGAAGCTTACACGTGGAAGTTTGGGCAAGTGACCAGGGAGGAATATAAAACTATTGTTCAGGCATGCAGGAGTGAATTCAGGAAGGCTAAATCACAAATGGAGTTGGAGCTAGCAAGGGCTGTTAAGGGTAACAAGAAGGTTTGGTTTTTTTTTTCCTTGTTGCTAACATACCTAAAATCAAGGGAAGTGTGGGCCCCTTACTGAATGAGGAAGGCAGAGGATGTGGAAAAAGCAAATGTACTCAATGCTTTTATTGCCTCTGTCTTCACGAACGAGGTCCAATCCCAGACTACTGCACTGGGCAGCACAGCATGGGGAGGAGGTAACCAGCCATCTTTGGGAAAAGAAGTGGTTCAGGACGATTTAGAAAAGCTGGACGAGCACAAGTCCATGGGACCGGAAGCACTGCATCCAGGGCCCCCTACTCTGATCATTTGTGGGGGGCCCCTACTCTGATCATTTGTGGGCCCTGCCACCTGACCCAGCTCACCCAACCTAAATCTCCTCCCCCAGCCTAACCTCCTCCCCTCCCCACCCATCCCTGCCTGCCCCCCCCCAGCTGTTGGGGTTGATCTTCCTTTACCCCCACCCAGACTCCCTGCATCTCTAACCACCTTCTCTCCCCCACCCCTGCCTGGCCTGGCCCATCCCACTGAACCTAACCTCCTCCCACTCCCAACCCAGCCTCCTGTCCCCATGCCTGACCTGCCCAGCTTAGCCTCCCCCACACCCAAACCTCCTTCCCTCCCCATCCAGCCTAGTCTCCTGCCCCCCTCCCCGCCCGCCCAGCCTGGCCTCCCCGCTGGCTACCAGGTATACCTGGGGTGGGGGTGCGACTGGTTCCCGCACGGAGCTGCATATCCATGAGTCGCTCCCACCGCACCCCCCCACCCCACGTGCTCCCCAGTGCCCCAATACATCTTTCTGATCCATCTTCCCCATCCCCCCATGCACCTCTCTGATCCTCTCGTCTGCTCCATCTCCCCCTATGCACCCCACAATGTGCTCCCCCCCCACTCCCAGATCTGTTCATTCACCCTTCCCTCCCCCCCACACACACCTCTTCCCCACCCCCCCACTCCGCTCCCTGTCCCTTTCCTGCAGGGCTTGGGGGAAGCAGAGCCTGAGAGCAAAGATAACAGCTTCCCTTAACCCCTGGGCCTGTCTCCACGCACATGCTCACGGGGGCCGGACTCCTGCCCCTGCTATGACACAGTGCGGAGCTTGTGGGAGCAGAGCTGCCTGCCGGGCTCCGGCCACTCTCGTGCGCTGGCAGGGGCAGCATGGTGGTGGGGGCCGGTGGCTGGCCTGCAGGTGTGTTGCCCATGCCAGCGCCAGCCGCAGCGTTGCTCCCAGCTCTGGTGGGCTTGTCCCTCTGTGGCTGCCCTGCCTGCCTCCCACCCCTGGGCTGCCATTGGCTCCTGGCCCTGGGTCTCCCCAGCCCTGCTTGCTGGCCCCTGCCGAGTGGCACTCGCTCTCTGATCGCTCCTCTGACAGGCCCAGCAACAAGGGGGGGGATGACTATGGGTACAGCTGTGTACCAGCCCCTGGACTTAAGGGGGCCCAGTACAGCTGTACCCATAGTACGCCCGTCGCTGGCCCTGACTGCATGCGAGGGTGCTAAAGGAGTTGACTAATGTGATTGCAGAGCCATTGGACATTATCTTTGAAAACTCACGGCGATCGGGGGAGGTCCTGGATGTCAGGTAAAAGGCTAATGTAGTGCCCATGTTTTAAAAAAAAGGAAAGAAGGAGGATCTAGAGAACTACAGGCCAGTCAGCCACACCTCAGTGCCTGGCAAAATCATGCAGCGTGTCCTCAAGGAATCAATCCTGAAGCACTGAGAGGAGAGGAAAGTGATCAGGAACAGTCAGCATGGATTCACCAAGGGCAAATCATGACTGAGTAACCTGATTGCCTTCTATGATGAGATAACTGGCTTTGTAGATGAGGGGAAAGCAGTGGAGGTGTTGTTCCTTGACTCTAGCAAAGCTTTTGCTACAGTTGCCCACAATATTCTTGCCAGCAAGTTAAAAGAAGTATGGGGTGGATGAATGGACCATAAAAGGTGGCTAGAAAGCTGGCTGGGTCATTGGGCTCAACAGGTAGTGATCAATGGCTCCATGTGTAGTTGGCAGCTGGTATTGAGCAGTGTTATACAGATAAAACTACACAGGATCTTTTCAGGGGACAAGACAAGAATGTCATGTTTATTCACACACACACACACACACACACACACACACACACACACACATGCTGATTCCATCATCCACGCATACCTCATTCACACATCTAAACTAATCAGATTACATCAGGGTTTTGCAGAATAACTTTTACAGCAAGGTTTACAAAATGGTTTACAGCATTTTAAAATGGAGTTTAAGACAAGTTAAAATGGAGTTTGAGTTACAATATGGACAAATGTAAGAAATGGCAGATGGTGAATAGTTACTATAGAATGGTTAACAGCGAGCAGAAGTTTCATTGTAACAGTGCAAGTTTAAATATGTTAAGTAGCAATTGGATTGAAAGTGAAATTTAGAAGGGCAGCTGCCTGAACAGCTGTGGTTCTTAAGTTTGTAAATTGTTCATGTTAAACAATTTCATTTATCAGTTCTATGGCAGAGTGCCCCAAGGGCTGGTTTTATTCAAAATCTTTGTCGATGATCTGGAGGATGGTGTGGACTGCACCCTCAGAAAGTTTGCAGATGACACTAAACTGGGAGGAGTAGTAGATACACTGGAGAGTAGGGATAGGATACAGAGTGACCTAGACAAAATTAGAGGACTGGGCCAAAAGAAATGTGATGAGGTTCAACAAGGAGAAGTGTGGAGTCCTGCCCTGAGGATGGAGGAATCCCATGCAATGCTACAGCCTAGGGACCGAAGGGCTAGGCAGCAGTTCTGCAGAAAAGGACCTAGGGATTACAGTGGATGAGAAGCTGGATACGAGTCAGTGTGCCCTTGTTGCCAAGAAGGCTAATGGCATTTTGGGCTGTATAAGTAGGGGCATTGCCAGCAGATAGAGGGATGTGATTGTTCCCCTCTATTCGACATTGGTGAGGCTCATCTGGAGTACTGTGTCCAATTTTGGGTCCCCCGCTACAAGAAGGATGTGGAAAAATTGGAAAGAGTCCAGAGAAGGACCACAAAAATGATTAGGGGCCTGGAGCACATGACTTAAGAGGAGAGGCAGAGAGAACTGGGATTGTTTAGCCTACAGAAGAGAAGACTGAGGGGAGATTTGATAGCTGCTTTCAACTACCTGAAAGGGGGTTCTAAAGAGGATGGACCTAGACGGTTCTCAGTGGTAGCAGACAGAACAAGGAGTAATTGTCTCGAGTTGCAGTTGGGAAGGTTTAGATTGGATAATAGGAAAAACTTTCACTAGGAGGGTGGTAAAGCATTGGAATGGGTTACCTAGGGAGGTGGTAGAATCACCTTCCTTAGAGGTTTTTAAGGTCAGGTGTGACAAAGCCCTGGCTGAGATGATTTAGTTGGGGTTGGTCCTTCTTTAAGCAGGGAATTGGGCTAGATGACCTCCAGAGGACCCTTCCAAACCTAATATTTTATGATAGCTGACAATAATGCCATTTAAGAATATTGGTAGTTCTGGTATATACCACAACACAGTGACCTGCTGCTCTACTATAGTCTAGCCATCAAACAGGGGACACTTCACATCACAACCCAAAAACATACAGTCTAACCACAATTCTTCCAACAAAGCACACCAAAATCTTCTCCGGTGACACCAATGTCTTCCAACTACATGAATGAAAATAGCTTCCTATGAGAAAGAAAAGAAAGTCATATATTCAATACCCATAGAACAAATGTGAAACATCTAAAACAAAAACACATGCACTACCAAGTGACATGCACCCAGTGAAACACAGTTGCCATCTTGACACAGAACAGCCCAACACAAAAACCATGACTGATAATCATACTTAACTTGCAAACCTGACATCAAACCCACTTCCACTCTGGAAAATGAGTACTTCATATCTCCTGTAATCATACTTCAACTTCACTGGTACTTTGCCAAATTGGATCCAGATACATCTGAAAATAAGAACAAGCTTGACTGCAGGCCTACTCACAAAGCTCCCAACTACACAATATGAAAGATCACCTCATCTGTATACTGCTTCCTGAAGAGAAGGAACATCTACTGCACTCTACACCCACCTGAGAAGCCTCCCTCCCAACCCCAAATACAGTGATCTACATACTGGTGGCCTTTCCCAATTCCCTCCACCACAGGCACCCATCGCTAACTAGGATGCTCACATCCTCCTCAGAAAACCAACATCCAGTAGAGAAGAAAAGAAGAAGAAGAATGAAGCAGTGAGCCATCATGCAAATCCAGTGCTGTATGAGAGGGACGAACTGAGAATGGAGCATCTCTAGTTACAGACAGATCACTCTCCCAGCAATCAACCCTCCCTCAGGGGAAATTCATGCTTCCTCCATATATCGAGCTCCCACCCACCCCTCACGTGCCCATTAAGAAACAGCAGAGTTTAGAGGACTCCCATCCCAACACACATTCTTTGGACCATCAAACCCTTTGGCAGATACTTAACTTAGACAGCTGCTCCTGCTCTTAACATCTTCTTCCCCTTTATATATGGGTCTTCACTCCCATACATTAGCATGCGTACAGTGATGCTGTGACAGTCAAAAGAGAAGAAGTGGTGGTCCGTGGAGCATCGCGACAACACTGTACCAGACCGGGACGCATCTGCAAACACAAACAAAACTTGATTGCAAACCTACTCACACTGCACCCAACTCAGGATATGAAATATGACCTCCCCTGCATACTGAACAGAACAGAAAACACCTAATACCCATTACACCTCTCACAGAGAAGTACCCATCCACCCCAAACACTCTCATCCACATATTCCTGCCCTGCCTCCATGTCCCACCACAGCAGGAGCCCATCGCTAACTAGGATGCTCACATTCTCCTTGGAAAACCACAACCATGTAGAAGATGGACAAAGGATGAAGTGTTGACCTGTCATGAAAACCCAGTGCTGTGTGTAAGAGAAAAACTGAGAATGGAGCATCTCTAGTTACAGACTGGTCATTTTCCCAGCAATCAACCCTCCCTCAGGGGAAACTCCCACTGTACTACAACTACAACAACCTCCGAACCACCCCTCACGTGCCCATTAAGAACGGGAACAGTTTAGAAGACTCCCCCCCCCCCACCACCAGAGAAGCACCCACCCATCCACATATTGCTTCCCCAACATGCTCACCACAGCAGGGGACCATCGCTAAGGAGGATGCTCACATTCTCCTTGGACAAAGGATGAAGTGGGGACCCGTCATGCAAACCCAGTGCTGTGTCAGAGAGAAGAACTGAGAACGGAGCATCTCTAATTAGACAGGTCTCTCTCCCAGCAATCAACCTTCCTCCAGGGAAAATACACACTCCCTCCATACAATGAGCTCCCTTTTGTGCCCATTAAGAACAAGCAGAGTTTACCAGACTCCCACCCCTAAACAAGAAGCCTCCACAACACAAATACTTCACACCCTTCAGCAGATACTTAACTTTGACAGCCACTCCCAAGATCTTCTTTTCTTTTGTACACTAGACTTCTCACCCATATGCCAACATCCATACAACAGTGCCATGACAGTCAAAGAGAAGTAGTCACAACCCTCCACGGACCAGCACAACATGGTACCAGATCTGGATGCATCTGCAAATACAAAGCTTGGAATACAAACCTACTCATAAAGCACCCAACTACAGGATATGAAAGATGACCTCACTTACATATTGCTTCCTGAAGAAACCCCCCTCAGAGAAGCCCCCCATATCCCAAACACACTCATCCACATACTGGTGGCCCTCCCCCTTTCCCTACACATGGGAGTCCATCATTAACTAGAATGCTCACATCCTCCTCAGAAAACCAACACCCAGCAGGAAAAAAAAAAAGGGATGAATCAGTGACCCATCATGCAAACCCAGTGCCATGTGAGAGAAGAACTGAGAATGGAGCATCTCTAGTTAAACAGGTCACTCTCCCAGCAATCAACCTTCCCTCAAGGGAAACCTATGCTCCTGCCATACAACAACAACCTCCCACACCCACCCCTCATGTGCTCATTAAGAATGGACAAATTTTAGAGGCTTCCCATCCCTAAACAAGAAGCCTCCACAGCACAAATACTTCTCACCATCACACCACCGTTCAGCAGATACTTAACTTTGACCTCTGCTCCCACTCTGAACATCTCCTTTTTCTTTGTATGCTGGACTTCTCACCCATATGCCAACATTCATACAGCAATGCCTTGACAGTCAGAGAAGTAGTCATGGCCCCCCACAAAATGACAGCACAGTACTGGATCCAGATGCATCTGCAAGTACAAACAAACTTTCACTACAAATCTACTCACATAACTCAGCCGCCACAACATGAAAGATGGCCTTACCTGCCTACCAAAACAGAAAAACAATTACTATGCAACACCCACACATACCCTATTGGTGCCCCCCCCCTCCAACATGCTCACCACAGCAGGGGACCATCGCTAACTAGGATGCTCATTCTCCTTGGAAAACCACAGTCAGGTAGAAGATGGACAAAGGATGAAGTGGTGACCGGTCATGAAAACCCAGTGCTGTGTGTGAGAGAGAAGAACGGAGAGGGGAGCATCTCTAGTTAAACAATCAACCTTCCCTCAGGGGAAAACTCATACTCCCTCTGTAGAATAAGCTCCCACCCATCCCTCACATGCCCATTAAGAACAAACAGTTTAGAGACTCCCGCCCCTAAACAAGAAGCCTCAACAGCATAAGTTCTTCTACCCCTCAGACCCTTTGGCAGATACACAACTTTGACAGCCACTCTCATACTCAGGATCTTCTTGTCCTTTGTACGCTGGCCTTCTCTCCTATACGTCAATATCCATACAAACGATGCAGTCACAGTCAGTCAAAGAGAAGTAGTCACGACCCTCCATGGAGCAACACAACGCAGTACCAGATTGGGATGTGTCTGCAATGATATACAAAGCTTCACTGTGAACATACTTGCATAGCACCCAACTACACGACATGAAAGACTACCTCACCTGCATACTAAACAGAAGGAACACCAACTATCCATTATACTCCCCCCGCTCAGAGTAGCACCACCCACTCCAAACACTCATCCACATCTTGCTGCCTACCACAGCAGGAGACTAGCATGCTCACTTTGTCCTTGGAAAACCACAACCAGGTAGAAGATGGACAGAGAATGAAGTGGTGACCTCTCATGAAAACCCAGTGCTGTGGGTGAGAGAAGAACGGAGAGTGGAGCATCTCTAGTTAGACAGGGCACTCTCCCAGCAATCAACCTTCCTCCAGGGGAAATTCATACTCCCTCTGTACAATGAGCTTCCACCCGCCCCTCACATGCCCATTAAGAAATGACAGTTTAGAGGACCCCAATCCCTAAACAAGGTTCCTCAGCAGCACACATTCTTTTGACCATCAAACCTTTCAGCAGATACTTAAGAGCTGGAATAGCCGTTTAAGTTAAGATCTTCTTCCCCTTATATATGGGCCTTCACTCCCATACATTGGCATGAATACAGCGATACCATTATAGTCAGAGAGATGTAGTCATGAGACTCCGCAGAACACCACGACACGGTACCAGATCTGGATGCATCTGCAAACACAAATACACTTTGACTGCATACCTACTTACAAATCACCCAACTACATGATATGAAAGAACCACACCTACATACTGCTTCCTGAAGAGAAGGAACATTTACTACACTCTAAACCCCCCTCAGAGAAGCACCCCACACCCTCATCCACATACTGGTGGCCCTCCCCCTTTCTCTACACCACAGGAGTCCATCATTAACTAGAATGCTCACATCCTCCTCAGAAAACCAACACCCAGCAGAAGAGAAAAGGACAAAGAGGTGAGCCAACATGGAAACCCAGTGCTGTGTGTGAGAGAAGGGAGAATGGAGCATCTCTAGTTACACACAGGTCACTCTACCATCAATCAATCAACCTTCCCTCAGGGGAAACTCAAGCTCCCTCCATACAACCACCACCACCTCCCACCCACCACATGCCCATTAAGAATGGACACATTTTAGAGGACTCCATCCCCAAACAAGAAGCCTCAACAGCACAAATATTTCTCACCATCAAACCCTTCACAGATACTTAACTTTAACAACCACTCCCACAACCTTCCATGGAACAACGCAGTGCAGTCCCAGATGCATCTGAAAAATAAAAACAAGCTTGACTGCAAACCTATTCATAAAGCTCCCAACTATGCAATAGGAAAGATCACCTCACGAGCATACTGCTTCCTAAAGAAACTGAACGTCTACTACACTCGACCCCCTCCCTCAGAGAAGCCCCTCCACCTCAACATGGACATCCACAAACTGGAGCCCCTCCCACGTTCCCTCCAGCAAAGGAGACCATCGCTAACTAGGACGCTCACATCCCCCTCAGAAAGCCAACATCCAATAGAGGAGAAAAGAAGGACAAAGCAGTGACCCATCATGCAAAGCCAGTGCTGTGTGACAGAAGAACTGAGAATGGAGCATCTCTAGTTAGATAGGTCACTCTCCCACCAATCAACCTTCCTCCAAGGAAAACATCCATACTCCCTCCATACAATGAGCTCCCTCTTGTGCCCACTAAGAACAGGCAGAGTTTACCAGACTCCCGCCCCTAAACAATAAGCCTCCACAATACAAATACTTCTCACCATCATACCCTTCGGCAGATACTTAACTTTGACAGCCACTCCCAAGATCTTCTTTTCTTTTGTACACTAGACGTCTCACCCAGATGTCAACATCCATACAGCAATGCCATGACAGTCAAAGAGCAGTAGTCGGGACCCTCCACAGAATGACACAACACAGTATCTGATCCAGATGCATCTGCAAGTACAAACAAATCTACTCACATAACAACCCATCAACCCTAACATCCACAACATGAAAAATGACCTCATCTGCATACTAAACAGAAGGAACACCTACTATCCATTACACCCCCCCCCTCAGAGAAGCACCTCCCCACCCCAAAACACTCATCCACATATTGCTGCCCCCGCCCACATGCTCACCACAGATGGGGACCATCCCCAACTAGGATACTCACATTCTCCTTGTGAAACCACAACCACGTATAAGATGGACAAAGGATGAAGTAGTGACCAGTCATGCAAAACCACCGTTGTGGTTGAGAGAAGAACTGAGAACGGAGCATCTCTAGTTAGACAGGTCACTCTCCCAGCAATCAACCCTCCCCCTCAGGGGAAACCTCACACTCCCTCTATACAAGCTACCGCCCACCCCTCACGTGCCCATTAAAACACAAAGACTTTAGAGGACTCCCACCCCTAAACAAGAAGCCTCAACAGCACAAATTCTTTTGCCCCTCAAACCCTTCCGCAGACACTTAACTTTGACCGCTGTTCCCGCTCTCAAGATCTTCTTTTCCTTTGTACACTGGCCTTCTCGCCCAGACATCAACATCTGTACAGCGATGCCATGACAGTCAAAGAGAAGTAGTCACATCCATCCACGGAGCACCACAATACAGTACTGGATCCATCTGCAACTACAAACAAAGCACCCAACTAGACAACATGAACAAAGACCTCACCTGCATACTAAACAGAAGGAACACCAATTATCCATTACACTCCCCCCCTCAGACAAGCAACACCCACTCCAAACACTCATCCACATATTGCTGCCCACCACAGCAGGAGACCGTCGCTAACTAGGATGCTCACATTCTCCTTGGAAAACCACAACCACATAGAAGATGGACAAGAATGCAGTGGTGACTTGTCGTGCAAACCCAGTGCTGTGTGTGAGAGAAGAACGGAGAATGGAGCATCTCGAGTTACAGACAGGTTACTCTCCCAGCAATTAGCCCTCCCTCAGGGGACACACACACACACTCCCTCTGTACAACAAGCTCCCAACCACGCTTCAAAAGCCTATTAAGAACACAAAGAATTTAGAAGACTCCCACCCCTAAACAAGACGGCTCAACGGCACAAATACTTCGGACCATCAAACCCTCCAGTAGATACTTAACTTTGACAGCCATTCCAGCTCTCAAGATCTTCTTTGCCTCCATATGTGGGCCTTCGCTTTCATCCATCGGCATCTGTACAACAATGCGGTGACGGTCAAAGAGTAGTAGTCGTGACCTGGACTCATCTGCAAATAAAAAAAATAAAATAAAACAAACAAACCTTGACTGTAAACCTCAGTTATACACTCTACTCACCTAACCTACATAGGACTTGCTTGACAGGGAATGCCTACTACACATTACATCCCCCTCACATAACCCCACCCCAAACGCTCTCATACACATGGAAAATGGCTAAATTTCTACATACTGATGGCCCTCCCCTTTTCCCTACACCACAGAGGCCCATCGCTAACTAGGATTGGCACATCCGCCTCAGAAAACCACAACCATGTAGAGGAGAACACAAGAATGAAGTGGTGACCAGTGATGCAAAATGGTGTGTAAGAGAGAAGAACTGAGAACAGAGCCTCTCTAGTTACAGACAGGTCACTCTGCCAGCAGTCAACCTTCTTCCAGGAAATAAAGCACACTCCCCCCAGTAATGAGCTCCCATCCACCCCTCACATGCCCATTAAGAATGAGTAGAATTTAGAGAACTCCCATAAGTAAAGAAAGAGCCTCAAGATCACAAATCCTTCTGACCATCAAAGCCTTTGGCATATACTTATCTTTGGAAATTGGACAGGAGCTCCCCCTCAAGAGCCTCTTCACCTTGTTAGACAGGCCTTCATGCCCAGATGTTGAAATTATTCCTAAACATATAGCGATGGTGCGACAGAGAAGAAAAATATTCACAACCCTCAGGTCACAGTGCAACTCAGTACCAGATCTGGACACAGCTGCAAATACAAAGAAAGTTTGACTGTAAACATGGTTTATTAACTCTACTCAGGGGGCTCCAAACAATTGGAGAAAAAATACAAAAAGGGGCATACAGATGAGATTGAGAAGAAACGCTTACTAAATATTAGTTTCCTCAGACCAGTCCCCACCTAACCCAGACAGAAAATTGCTATGCTTCTACAACATCCAACACCATGGCCCTGCTACCAGTACTAAATACAGTAGACTCTCAATTATCCAGGATTGGATTAACCAGAATGTGGATTAACTAGGAAACAAACCAAAACAAACACAAAACCAAAACAAACACAAAACCAAAACAACTCGTAGGGCTGGTTCTGTCTCTGCTGCCGCCCCAAGCACACACCAAAAAAAATAAAAAATAATAATAAAAAAAAACCCTACCAGGGCACAGGGCAGCCAGAATACCAATACCCCCTCCCCCCCGGCACAGGGTGGCTGGTGAACCAAACCCCCTCTCCCCATATTTCCTATGGATGGTGATTATCCAGGATTTTATTAACCAGAATTATTTTTTCCCTATCATCCTGGATAATCAAAAGTCTACTGTATGTGTGTTTAACAGAAGCTCCCCCCCCCCAGTGTCTCACTCCCAATGAAAATAGTAATGATAACACATAAATCTGAAATGAAAGAAAAACACATTATATAGAAAGAAGGAAAGAAAAACAGTATATTAACCACAAATACATGTCATTGTTACCCCATATCAATACTCACCATAACTTTAAACACCCATACACGTGCCTATATACATCTCTTTGCAGCACCACAAAGCCGAATGACTTCCTCTGACAAGAGCCCAGCTTATATACTGCCTAAGCTCCGCCCTCCATTTCCCAGCATGCCTTGGAAGCCAAAGGCAGCTATAAAGACAGACTCCAGTGACCCAGAAACCCTTTAGTTCATTCCTACTTTAGCAGCAGCAAGCACTGTTCCTCTTGGTGTATTAACCAGCCTTCTGTCTTACAATGCAAAATTTCAGAAGACTCAAATGCTATCAACAGGTAATTACACTATTTGAGGTTCCTAAAAAGGAAATGCTACCTAGACAGAAGAAGGGACTCCACAGTAGGTGCAGTTGGAGGCTGCTGAAAGAGATACCTCAACAGTGCTGAGGGTTGTCTTTGTACTGTGAGAGGGTATTGGGGGGGGGGGGGTGAGGGTGCAGTAATGTAAAGATGACTTCACTGGTGCTTGAGGGCATATCTACAGCCTCACACTCAAAATGGAGGGCAGTGTCACTCCCTGTCACGCTGCCCAGGCAGCTACCAAAGGCCAGAGAAACTCCACCATCCTCATGCTGAACTGTAGGGAAAATGGCAACCTGTACAAACTTGTACTTTGCCCCCCAGCCCCTGCATGCCCCACTGCCTCCTCCAAGTGCTTAATTTACATAGACAAACGTCACAGAGCTCAGCCCTGGCACACATTAAGCACTGTATGGGCAGCCAGGGGTAGGCACCAAGCTCTTAAGGCAACATAACCCCCCTCAGCAGCATCACAAACATAAGGGGCGCATAGTGTATTGCCATCCTTACACCTCATAGACTTTAGAGTCAGAAGGGACCATTATGATCATCTAGTCTGACCTTCTGCACAACGCAGGGCACAGAATTTTACCCACCCATTCCTACAATATACCTCACCTATATCTGAGCTATTGAAGTTCTCAAATCTTGGTTTAAGGCCTTAAAAGGACAGAGAATCCTCCAGCAAGTGACCCATGCCCTCTACTGCAGAGGAAGGCAAAAAACCTCCAGGGCCTCTGCCAATTTGCTCTGGAGGAAAATTCCTTCCCGACCCAAATATGGTGACTGGCTGAACCCTGAGCATGTGGGCAAGACTCAACAGCCAGCCCCCCTCCCTCCCCCCCCGGACAGAATTCTCTGTAGTATCTTAGATCCCATCCTCCCCCCAACTTTCCATCTTATATCACTAGGCCACTCTATTACCATAGTCAAAGATCAACTGCCAAAATTATGTTTATGGAGGAGATGATGTGATGGGAAAACTTATCAAGCTTCGACTTGAAGCCAGATAGGTTTTTTTGCCCCCACTGCTTTCCTTGGCAGGTTATTCCATAATTTCACTCCTCTAATGCTTAGAAACCTTTGTCTAATTTTGAGTCTAAACTTCCTGTTGACCAGTTTATATCCATTTGTTCTTGTGGCCACATTAGTACTGAACTTAAATAATTCTCCTCCCTCCCTGGTATTTGTCCCTCTGATATATTTATAGGGAGTAATCATATCTCCCCTCAGCCTTCTTTTGGACAGGCTATACGAGCCCCGCTCCCTGAGTCTCCCCTCATAAGACAGGTTTTTCCATTCCTCGGATCATCTTAGTAGCCCTTCGGTGCACCTGTTCTAGTTTGAATTCATCCTTCTTAACGATGGGAGATCAGAACTGCACACAGTATTCCAGATGAGGTCTCACCAGTGTCTTATATAATGGTACTAATACCTCCTGATCCCTACTAGAAATACCTCACCTAATGCAGCCCAAGACCACATTAGCTTTTTTCACAGCCATATCACATTGGTGGCTCATAGTCATCTTGTGATCAACTAATACTCCAAGGTCCTTCTCCTCCTTTGTGACTTCCAATTGATGTGTCCCCAGTTTATAACTAAAAGTCTTGTTATTAATCCCTAAGTGCATGACCTTACACTTCTCACTATTAAATTTCATCCTATTCCTGTTTCTCCAGTTTACAAAGTCATCCAGGTCTTCTTGTATGATATCCCAGTCCTTCTCTGAATTGGCAATACCTCCCAGCTTTGTGTCATCTGCAAACTTTACTAACACATTCCCACTTTTTGTGACTAGGTCAGTAATAAAAAGATTAAATAATATTAGCCCCAAAAACCGATCCCTGAGGAATTCCACTGGTAACCTCCCTTCAGCCTGACAGTTCGCCCTTCAGTATGACCCTCTGTTGTCTCCCCTTTAACCAGTTCCTTATCCACTTTTCAATTTTCATATTGATCCCCAGCTTTTCCAATTTAACTAATAAATCCACATGTGGCACTGTATCAAATGCCTTACTAAAGTCTAGGTAAATTAGATCCACTTCATTTCCTTTCATCTAAAAAATCTGTTACTTTTTGAAAGAAGATCAGGTTTGTTTGGCACGATCTACCTTTTGTAATACCATGTTGTATTTTGTCCCATTTGCCATTGACCTCAATGCACTTGCATACTACAGATGTCAAACTAACAGGCCTGTAGTTACCTGGATCACTTTTTCCCCCTTTCTTAAAAAATAGGAACTATATTTGCAATTCTCCAGTCATACGGTACAACCCCCAAGTTTAAAGATTAAATAAAAAATTTTGCTAATGGGCTTGCAATTTCATGTGCCAGTTCCTTTAATATTCTTGGATGAAGATTATCTGGGCCCCCCAATTTAGTCCCATTAAGCTGTTCAAGTTTGGTTTCTACCTCGGATATGGTAATATCTACATCCATATTCTCATTCCTACTTGCCATGCTACCTTTATCCCTAATATCCTCATTAAAGACGGAGGCAAAATATTTGTTTAGATATTGGGCCATGCCTAAATTGTCCTTAACTTACACTCCATCCTCAGTTTTTAGTGGACCTACTTCTTCTTTCTTTGTTTTCTTATTTATGACTCTAGAACCTTTTATTATTGGTTTTAATTCCCTTTGCATGGTCTAATTCTACTTGACTTTTAGCCTCTCTCACTTTATCCCTACAAGTTCTGACCTCAATAAGATAGTTTTCCTTGCTGATCCCGCCCATCTTCCACTCCCTGTATACTTTCTGCTTTTTCTTAAATCACCACTCTGAGATGTTTGCTCATCCAGCTTGATCTACAACTCCTGCCTATGATTTTTTTCCCCTTTCTTGGGATGCAGGCTTCTGATAGCTTCTGGAACTTTGATTTAAAGTAATTCCAGTCCTCCTCCCCCTTTAGATTCCTAAATTCTTCAGCCCAATCCATTTTTCTTACTAATGTCATTTTTTTACGTTAGCCCTTTTAAAATCGCTATGTGTGCATGGTGCATTTCAAAGTTTTAGGATTACAGTGCTATTAGTTTATCTTTTCATGTGGTCTGTGCATGTCATAATTGTACTACTCAAAGAATCAAATTTAAGGTAGAAATGAGTTCTAAAGTTCCTATCCTGTCCTGTCTGGAAGAATTGTCTGATTTTTATCATCATATTGTGCTTTATCATGGTAATTCATTATTTAAAATATCAAATAATAGTATCCTACTAGAACAGGGGTGGGCAAACATTTTGGCCTGAGGGTCACATTGGGTTTGCAAAATTATGTGGAGGGCGAGGTAGGGAAGGCTGTGCCTCCCCAAGCACTGTGGCCCAACCCCCTATCTGACCCCTTCCCTCTGCCTGCCCCCTGGCTCCCCTCTCAGGGTCCCCAATCTATCCAACCCCCTCTGATCCTTGACCCCTGTCTACCCCCTCCCAAGACCCCCCCTAATTGCACCCCCCAGGAGGCCCGCTACTCCATCGTCCCTGATTGCCCTGACCCCTTGACAGACCCCTGGCACTTGCACACGCCATCCAACCTTCCCTGCTCCTTGACTGCACCCTGGGACACCCTGCCCCTTATCCACCCTACCCGGCTCTGGCCCCCTCACTCTGCTGCTAAGCAGCATCTCTGGTAGCTGTATGGAGCACACACCCCACCCTGCCCAGCACTGCCTGCTTAATGGTGTGGGGTTAGCCTCCCTGGCTGGGAGCTCAGGGGCCAGGCAGGATGGTCCTGTGGGCTTCATGTGGCCCATGGGCTGTAGTTTTCCCACCCCTGTGCTAGAACATAAATTCTGCTTGAGGCCACAACTTTACTGCAGCTGAATGTTAGCTATTTTAAACTCATATTTTTAGTGATAGCTGTAGAATAACTTATAGACTAACCGATGATGACATTCATCTGATGAAGTGGGTCTTCGACCACGAAAACCTATGATCCAAAATATCTGTTAGCCTTTAAGGTGCTACAAGATTCTTTGTCAGTTTTGCAGATCCAGACTAACACAACTACCCCTATGATACTCATGTACAACATCACAGACTCCTATCACCCACCCACACCCCAGCTCAGCAGAGGCCAGATACAAACGCAGGGGGATTGTGACACCCCAAAACCAGCCTCTGCCCTCTGCAGAGCAGACGAGAAATTCCCAGGACCCGCTTGAACAGCGGCCTGTTCCAAGTGTGTGGCGGGGGTGGGAGGGCAAGAGTACAGACACCAGAACACAGGGCACCAAGGAGCCATGGCCCCACTGCTTTTAATATTACTTTCTACAAATCATATATTCAGGAAATAGTATTCCCCATGGAAACATGAAGCATTGATCATACACCTCTTGTTTATGTAGGGTTGCTATTCATTATACATCTTTTATTTGTGGAGGGAATAGTATTCAGGACACACACCCTTGTTTCTGGAGGGGACAGTATTGAGGACACACCACTTGTTTCCAGGATAATTATTAATGACACACCTCTAGTTTCCAGAGGGGACACAACGCTAGTTTCTAGGAGGAATTCTATTCACGACACAGCACGTGTTTCTGGAGGGCACAGTATTCAGGAAACAACCAGTTGTTTCCCGAGGGGACAGGATTGAGGACACACCAGCTTTTTTGAGAGGGGACAGTATTCACAACACACTGCTTTTTTCTATGAGGAATTCTATTCATGACACAACCACTTGTTTCCCGAGGGGACAGTATTGAAGACACACTGCTTGTTTCTAGGAGTACTACTAATGACACACCAGTTGTTTCTAGAGGTGACAGTATTCAGGACACAACGCTTGTTTCTAGGAGGAATTCTACTCATGACAGACCACTTGTTTCCAGAGGGGACTCTATTGAGGACACACTGCTTGTTTCTAGGAGGAATTCTATTAATGACACACCACTCGTTTCCAGAGGGGACACTATTGAGGACACACTGCTTGTTTCTAGGAGAAGTACCATTAATGACACACCACTTGTTTCCTGCAGAGACAGTATTCAGGGCACACAGCTTGTTTCAGAGGGGACAGTATTGAGGACACTGCTTGTTTCTAGAAGTACTATTAATGACACACCAGCTGTTATTAGAGGTGACAGTATTCAGGACACACTGCTTGTTTCTAGGAGGAATTCTATTCATGACACACCACTTGTTTCCAGAAGGGACAGTATTCAGGACACAACCAGTTGTTTCCAAAGGGGACACTATTGCGGACACACTGCTTGTTTCTAGGAGGAATTCTATTAATGACACACCACTTTTTTCCAGAGGGGACAGTATTGAAGACACACCTCTTGTTTCCAGGAGGGACAGTATTCAGGCCACACCACTTGTTTCTAGGAGGAATTCTACTCATGATGACACACTGCTTGTTTCTAGGAGGAATTCTACTCATGATGACATACTGCTTGTTTCTAGGAGGAATTCTTTTAATGACACAACACCTGTTTCCAGAGGGGACAGGATTGAGGATACACCCCTTGTTTTCAGGATAATTATTATTGACACAGTGCTTGTTTCCAGAGGGGACAGTATTCACAAGACACCACTTTTTTCTAGGAGGAATGCTATTCATGACACAACCACTTGTTTCCAGAAGGGACAGTATTGAACACACACTGCTTGTTTCTAGGAGGAGTACTATTCATGACATAACCACTTTTTTCCACAGGGGACAGTATTTAAGACACACTGCTTGTTTCTAGAAGCACCATTAATGAGACACCCCTTGTTTCTGGAGGGGACAGTATTGAGGACACACCAATTGTTTCTGGGATAATTATTATTGACAGTGCTTGTTTCCAGAGGGGATAGTATTCACAATACACCGCTTTTTTCTAGGAGGAATTCTACTCATGACACAACCAATTGTTTCCAGAGGGGACAGTATTCAGAACACACCCCTTGTTCCCAGAGGTGACAGGATTGAGGACACACCCTTTGTATCCAGAGGAAACAGCATTCACAACACCCCACTTGTTTCCAAGAGGAGTACTATTAATGACACATCACTTGTTTTGAGAGGGGACAGTATTCATGACACACTGCTTGTTTCTAGAGGGGACACACCAGATACAAATACGGAGCAGCACCTGACCCTCCTTGACATAATCTGGTGAGCTCTCTCTGGAGAGACCCACCCCCACCTCCACTGGTGATTGGACCCTGGGGGAAGCCTGCGGGTGTCTTTGGCTGAGTGGGAGGGAGGTGTTGGGTTGTGTGCCAACTTCAGCCAGTCCAATGCAGTGACCAAGGGTTGGTAAGAGTGGGGAAATGGTATCAAAGGACCCCGCCGTTGCTAGGCTGGTCCCAACACCACAGACATTCCCCCTGGAGCCCAGTCCCTTTGCTGCCTGGACAAGGAACTGAACTGTGCCAGTGGCGCTATCTAAGCCTCTGTCTGGCAGCTAACCACCACCACTGTGGCCAGGAACATTCCAATCAGGGCCAGGCCTAGGGAAAGAAGCATCACGTGGAGGAGCAGCCTCCAGGTCTCGGCCTCGGCCATCTACAATGTGACATGGACTGGTGCTGAGGAGATCTTGTACACCTGGGAGAACTTCGGTGTGAAGACAGGGATTGGAAACCTAGTGCTTATGACCCATAACAACGGGCCAGAGACCTGGGGCACAGGGACAAAGAGCATGGCATCCTCTAGCTCTGCCTTGGCTCCAGAGTCCATTGGTGCTCACTCATTTTATGCAAGGCCTCACCAGCAGGCTTGCCCTCATGGGGAGCCTTAGCCGGTTCCATTGCCAAAGGTGGTGCCAGCTGCAGTGGGAGCTCTAATGGCTCTGCAGGTACTGAGAGCGGAGCAGGCGATGACTGCACCATGGGCAGCTGTGACAACACTGGGTGGCTATGAGGGGTAACTACACTGAACATTTCCCTCAGAGAGCAACTGTGACACTGGATTGCCATGCGGGGTAATTACACAGAACATTTCCCACAGAGAACAACTGTGACACTAGGTGGCCACTCAGGTTAATTACACAGAACATTTCCCTCACGCAACAACAGTTAGCTAGGTGGCCACACGGGGTAATTACACCAACCATTTCCCTCAGAGAGCAACAGTGACAACACCAGGTGGCCACCTGGTGTAATTACACAGAACAATTCCCCCATGGACCAACAGTCATGGAGCAACAGTGACACTGGATTACCATGCAGCGTAATTGCACTGAACATTTCCCATACAGACCAACAGCAACGATAGGTGGCCATGCGGGGTAATGACACAGAATATTTCTCTCACGGCGCAACAGAACATTACATAGAACTGGGTGGCCATGTGGGGTAATGACAAAGAACATTTCCCTCACGATGCAACAGTGATGAGACTGGGTACCTACTTGGGGTAATTACACCAAACATTTCCCTCAGGGAGTAACAGTGATGCTGGGTGGCCATGTGCAGTAATTACACAGAACATTTCCCTAACGTAATGGAATAAGTGTGATGCTTGATGGCCAGCTGGGGTAATTACACAGAACATTTCCCTCAGGGAGCAGCAGCGATGCTGGGTGGCCAGTCATGGTAATTACACTGAACATTTCTCTAATCACGGAACAAGTGAGAGGCTTGGTGGCCAAGCAGGGTGATTATACAGAACATTTCCCTCACGGACCAACAGCGACGATAGGTGACCATGCAGGGTAATGACACACAACATTTCTCTCAAGGTGCAACAATGGCGATGAGTGGCCATGCAGGGTAATTACACAAAACATTTCCCACGGGGAGGAACAGTGACATCAGTGGGTGGCCACGCGGGGTAGTTACACAGAACATTTCCCTAATACAACAGTGACAGTAGGTGGCCACGTGGGGGTAATTACACCGAACATTTCCCTCATGAAGCAACAGTGATGCTGGGTGGCCACGTGAGGTAATCAGAACATTTCCCTCATGGCGCAACACCGGGTGGCCTTACAAACCCAGCCCCAGGTATCAGGATGTCCCTATCAGGAACAAGGTGGGCCGTGAACAGAGCAATCACCAAACCACACATTTATCTCACTGACAGTGGGGGCTGTTCTGCTCTCAGTTGGGTGGCTTTTGCGTGACATCAACAGTGCTTGCAGTCTCATTGCTCAGGCTCCCTTTCCATCGCATGACGAAAGCAGAGTCTGATGCTTGACTTCTTTTCCTGTGATACTAAAGCCAGCACGAGGGGAAAAACAAATAACTTACCCTTCCACTCAGCAACATTGGGTAGACTCTTCTTTTCACTTGCCCCAAACAGTGGGACTCTGCCCTCAACCCTCCTCCCATTACACCTTTAGGTCCAAGCATAGACAGTACCATTTCCAACGACACCCAAAAACAGCCACTCTGCACGGCAGACTCTGGTCAAAGCGTGTTGGCCAATATACTAGAGAAAAGAGAGAAAAACATGGAAGGAAGGCAAGGAACTAGCCACCTGGATCCAACCTTCTGGACAGAGAAATGAGCAGCGCCTCAAAATAGAGACCTTGTCTCCTTCGTAACCATAGCTACTCAGGAACATTTGGTTAGGAACCCAGCCCTCTCTAACAGGGCACCCGTACCTGGAGCCAAACGGCCGTGAGCAGAGCCATCAGCTAACAAGACACTTCTCTCACGGATGGTGACCGCTGCTCCACTCCCAGCTGGATGTCTCTTGCCTGGCATCTATAATGTTTGCGTTCTCCCTGCTCTTTCTCGCTTTCCATCACATGAGGGGAGCGGACTCTGACCTCTCACTTCTGTTCCCTTGGTACGAAACCCAACACAAGGGGAAAAAAATAATCAGTTACCATCTCAGTCGGCAACGTCGCATGGGTTCTTCTTCTCACATCTACCACACCTCAGGGCTCTGTCCTCAACCCTCCTCCCTTTACAGCTTTAGCACTACAATTAGAAGGCAGTCCATTGCACCTACAAGGAAAATAGTCACTTGGCACAGGAGACTTGTGCCTCTCCCTCATCTTAATCCCATAGAGCACCATGTTCAATGAGGAAGTTCAGAGCCTCCGAACACAACTGGGGCAAGTACGGATGAGGAATTCAGGCACTAACCAGTTAATCAGGAGGCAGAAAGCTGAGGATTGTTCATCTCTGCTTAGAGGGATGTCCAGGTTGCTCAGGTCCACCTCTTCCTCCTCCTCCTTCGGCTGCTACTCTTGGACGATTCTTCTGCAAGCTCACCAAATAAGACAAACAAGAGCCATCACTCCACAGAATTCAGTTGGTGCAGGTAATCTTGCCCTCATCCCCACCTCTCTCTCCAATCCCATCTTCATCAGCCCCACTCCAACAGAGACAGTCAAGACGCACAGTCGCCGCTCCACTCTAGCACCCACTGCCCTGCATGATTTTGGTTCCCTCCTACTTCTTCATAGTTCCCAAGATACAGGCTGTGGGGCTGCACACCTAGCACGCCTGCCTGTGTGCTACGAAGGGAGACAGCACAAGGAAAGGCAAGGACAGCGAGAGAGAAAGATGGACAGAGTGTTGGCCAACACATTACAGAAGAGAAAGAGGAACATGGGCAAAAGGAAAGAAACTCACCAGTTGGAGTCATCCCCCTGGATTCCATCTTCTGCTGTGGACAGAGAAATGAGCAGCCCCTGAAAATGGGAACCTTGTCTCCCTCATAACCACAGCTAGTCATGAATCTTTACCTACAAAAGGAGCTCCCAGCTAATGACAAGTCCTGGGCTAGAGGCAGATGGGCAGTTACCAGAGTCCACACCAAATCAGACACTTATCTGACTGATGGTAACAGCTGCTCCACTCCCAGCTGGACGGCACTTGCCTGGCATCAATAATGCTTGCGATCTCTCTGCTCTCGCTCGCTTTCCATCGCATGAGGGCGGTAGATTCCAGCACACAACTTAGTTTCCCTTAGTACTAAACCCAGGTGGGGGGGGGGGAGGGGGAAGAAAAATTTATCATCTCAGTTGGCAACGTCTCGTAAGCTCTTCCTTTCACCTCTCCCACAGGCGGGGCTCTGCCCTCAACCCTCCTCCCAGACCAAGCCTGTGGGATGAACCAGTGCCCATGTTCTGTGCAAGGAGAGACAGAAAGCACACAGGCACATATGAGATCAGAGAGAGGCAGATATACCCATAGGAACATGGACAAACTCAACAGCTGTACTTGCCTTACTGGTTCCAGGCAACTGCTCAGGTGAACAGGCTCCTCCCTGCCCTGGAAGATCAGCTGCTCCCAAGCTAGGGAAATTCTCATCCCACACCCAGAACAAGGAGGAAAACTTGTATTAGAAGCCAAGCCCCACCTAAAGGGAAGCAGCCGTCTGTACTCTGTCTTTACAACACCTTTTTCCTAGGCTATAGCCTAAGAAACCTGTAACTGATCAGCCACTTGGGGAATGCACAGAGCATTTCCCTTGTGGGGGCAGCAGTGTCATAAAGTGACCAGTGACCGGTCAGGAGAAAGTCCAGAGCTTTTCCCTCATGGAAAAGTGAAACCAGACACCCACTTGGGATAATCCACAAAGAATTTCCTTGGTGTAGTAACAGTGACCATTTGGGGGATTCAGCACAGCATTTCCCTCATAATGCAACAGTGACGCTGGATGGGCATTAGGAGTAATTACACAGAACATTTCCCTCAAGGAGCAACAGTGACAATGGGTGGCCACGCGGGGTAATTACACAGAACATATTCCTCATGTGACAGTGACGGCGGGTCGACATGCGGGGTAATTACACAGAACATTTCCCTCACAGCGCAACCGTGACGATGGGTGGCCACGTGGGGTAATTACACAAAACATTTGCCTCAGTGAGCAACAGTGACGCTGGGCGGCTATGCAGGGTAATTACACAGAACATTTCCCTCATTCAAAAGTGACGGCAGGTCGACATGCGGGGTAATTACACAGAACATTTCCCTTCTGGAGCAACTGTGATGCTGGGTGGCCATCTGGAGTAATTACACAGAACATTTCCCTCATGGCGCAACTGTGATGCTGGGTGGTCACGCGGGGTAATTACACAGAACATATTCCTCATGTGACAGTGACGGCGGGTCGACATGCGGGGTAATTACACAGAACATTTCCCTCACAGCGCAACCGTGATGATGGGTGGCCACGTGGGGTAATTACACAAAACATTTCCCTCAGTGAGCAACAGTGACGCTGGGCGGCTATGCAGGGTAATTACACAGAACATTTCCCTCATGCAACAGTGACGGCGGGTTGACATGCGGTGTAATTACACAGAACATTTCCCTAACAGCGCAACTGTGACGCTAGAGTGGCCACGTGGGGTAATTACACAAAACATTTCCCTCAGTGAGCAACTGTGATGCTCGGTGGCCACGCGGGGTAATTACACAGAACATTTCCTTCATGGAGCAGCAGTGACAGAGGTAACAAAGTCCTGTGGCACCTTAAAGACTAACTATAAAGTTTTGAAGCATAAGCTTTCATGGGCTAATACCCACTGCTTCGGGTGTCCTTACAAACCCAGCCCCACCTATCAGGTGTCCCTACCAGGAACAAGGTGGGCCGTGAGCAGAGCTACCACCAAACCAGACATTTCTCTCATTGACAGTGGTGGCTGTTCCGTTCTCAGTTGGACGGCTTTTGGACATCAACAGTGCTTGTGGTTTCCATCGCATGAGGACAGTAGACTCTGACGCTTGACTTCTCTTCCTGTGATACTGAAGCAAGCACAAGGGGAAAAACAAATAACTTACCCTTCCACTCAGCAACATTGAGTAGGCTCTTCTTTTCACCTCTCCCACACAGTGGGACTCTGCCCTCAACCCTCCTCCCATTACACCTCTAGGACCAAACGTAGAAAGCACCGTTTGCAACGACACCCAAATTAGCCACTCTGTACAGCAGACTCTGATCAAAGTGTGTTGGCCAACATACTAGAGAAAAGAAAGAAACATGGAAGGAAGGCAAGGAACTAGCCACCTGGAATCATCCTCCTGGATCCAACCTTCTGGACAGAGAAATGAGCAGCCCCTCAAAATGGAGACCTTGTCTCCCTCATTCCACAGCTACTCAGGAACATTTGGTTAGGAACGCAGCCCTATCTAACGGGGCACCCATACCTGGAGCCAAATGGCCGTGAGCAGAGCACTCAGTTCTCTCACTGATGGTGACTGCTGCTCCACTCCCAGCTGGATGTCTCTTGCCTGGCATCAGTGATGCTTGTGGTCTCCCTGTTCTTTCTCGCTTTCCATCGCATGAGGGGAGCGGACTCTGACCTCTCACTTCTGTTCCCTTGGTACTAAACCCAATACAAGGGGGAAAAAATAATCAGTTACCATCTCAGTCAGCAACATCCCATGGCTTCATCTTCTCACATCTACCACACCTCAGAGCTCCGTCCTCAACCCTCCTCCCTTTACAGCTTTAGCACTACAACTAGAAAGCAGCCCATTGCACCTACACCTAAAATGGTCACTCAGCAGACGAGACTTGTGCCTTTTCCTCGTCTTAATCCCACAGAGCACCACGTTCAATGAGGAAGTTCACAGCTTCCGAACACAACTGGGGCAAGTACAGATGAGGAATTCAGGCACTGACCAGTTAATCAGGAGACAGAAAGCTGAGGACTGTTCATCTCTGCTTAGGGGGATGTCCAGGTTGCTCAGGTCCACCTCTGCCACCTTCTCCTTCGGCTGCTACTTTTGGACGATTCCTCTGCAAGCTCACCAAATAAGACAAACAAGAGCCATCACTCCACAAAAATTCAGTTGGTGCAGGTAATCTTGCCCTCATCCCTGCCTCCCTCTCCAATCCCATCTTCATCAGCCCCACTCCAACAGAGACAGTCAAGACGCACAGTCACCGCTCCACTGTAGCACCCACTGCCCTGCATGATTGGGTAGACTCTTCTTTTCACCTCTCCCACACAGTGGGACTCTGCCCTCAAACCTCCTCCCATTACACCTCTAGGACCAAACGTAGAAAGCACCATTTGCAACGATACCCAAAAGAGCCACTCTGCATGGCAGTCTCTGGTCAAACATGCCAAACCCATAGGGAAAAAAAAGGCAGACATTGGGCTTGTTTTTGGCTTAATTGGTTGAGAGTTGCCTGTTGGTTAGTTTTTGGTTTGTAGGTTGTTGCTTGTTGTAGCTTCTTGCTTCTTTTTTGATCAACTCTTGCCAATCGGGGAACGGAGGGGCAAAGAGGGGAGAGAGTCATGGGTGCACAGCGGTCCCACCACAGTCCCAGACTGCATGCAAGGGGAATCAAATCAGAGTGTTGCGGTTCTTAGGGATTGGCTTGTTTGGCCTGGGTTTGAAATGGGATTAGCTTGATGTTTGGATTATAGGGAACGTCGGGTGCTTATTTACCCAGTTAAAATTGGCCCTTGTGACTCTAGTCCCTTCCCCAGCCTTGATCCCACAGCACCCCGCACCCAATGAGGAAGCACACGGCCTGTGAAGAAAATTAGAGCAAGTACAGATGAGGAATTCCAAGCACTGATCGCTTACTCACAGCCAGTAAAGTGGGAGGCAGAAAGCTGATGACTGTTCATGTCTCCTTGGAAGGCTGTCCAGGCTGCTCAGGTCCATTTCTGACACCTTCTCCTCTGGGTAGGGCTCCTGGACAATTCCTCTTCCAGAGCAGCTGCAAAAAGCCAAGCATAAGCCGTCACGACACAAAGATTCCCCTCATCCCTGACTCCTCCTTCCATCCCAGCTACATCGTCCCCACTCGATGAACAGAAACCGAGTTAACGCCAACAGTCACCTCCCCACTCTAGCACCCGCTGGCCTGCATGATTTTTGTCCCCTCCTACTTCTTAATTGTCAGGGTTCCCCCTCCCCACTCTAAACTCTGGGGTACAGATGTGGAGACCTGCATGAAATATTATTTCTAACATCTTAGGTTAAAACTTCCCCAAGGCACAAATTCCTTGACCTCGCTGCCACCACCAAGTGATTAAAACGAAGAATCAGGGAAAGGACCACATGGAGTTCCTATTCCTCCAAAATATCCCCCTCAAACTCTTACACCGCCTTTCCTGGGAAAGGCTTGAGAATACATCCTCACCAACTGCTACCGGTAACAGACCCAAAGCCTTGGCTCTTAGGAACAAAGGAAAAATCAATTAGGTTATTAAAAGAATAATTTTATTTAAAGAAAAAAAAATAAAACAATCACTTCTGTAAAATCAGATTGGTAGATAACCTTACAAAGTAAACAAAAGATTTAAAAGAACAGAAGAGCCCCTTCTAGCCTTAGCTTCAAAATTACAAAAAAGAAGGAAGGATCTACCTCCTTCTAGGAAAGGGAAAATTCTCAGGTTGAGAAAAACAAAGATAAACTAACACATCTTGCCTGGCTGTACTTACAGTTTCTGTAATATGAGAGACTGGTTCAAACTGCTTTGGAGGACATGGATTGATGTCTGGTTTCTCTTAGTCCCAAGAGCGAATGAACACAAAAACAAAGAGAAACACAAGGAAAAGCAAGGACAGCAAGAAAAAGACAGACAGAATGTGTTGGCCAACACACTAGAGAAGAGAGAGAGAGGAACACGGGAGGGAGGCAAGAAACTCACCAGCTGAAGTCATCCCCCTGGCTCCAACCTTCTGATGCGGAGGACACATGGCCCATGGCCATAGCAATGAGGTGCCCCTGAAAATGGAGACCGTGTCTCCCTCATAACCACAAATAATCAGGGACCTTTTCTTTACAAACCCTGCCTCAGCTAACGAGGCGTAGCCAGCTGGGCCGTGAGCAGAGCAATCACCAAACCAGACACTTATCTCACTGAAAGTATCAGCTGTTCCACTCCCAGATGGACAGCCTTTGCGTGGCATCAACAATGCTCGTGGTCTCACCGCTCTGGCTCCCTTTCCATCGGACGAGGGCAGTAGACTCTGATACGCTATTTCTTTTCCCTTGGTACTAAACTCAGCACAAGGGGGAAAAACAAATCAGTTACCATCTCAGTCAGCAATGTCACGTTGGCTCGTCTTTTCGCCTCTCCCACAAGGCGGGGCTCCACCCTCAACTCTCTTCACGTTACACCTTTAGTATTACAACCAAAAATCACTCCCGACAACAGCACCCGACACAGTCCCTCTGCACAGCACACTCTGGCCTCTCCCCAGCCTTAATCCCACAAAGACCCATACCCAACGAGGAGGTGCACGGGCTGTGAAGAAAACTACAGCAAGCAGAGATGAGGAATTCAAAGCACCGACCGCTTACTCACAACCAGTGGGAGGCAGGAAGCTGAGGACTGTTGACGTCTGGTCAGAAGGACATCCAAGCTGCTCAGGTCCACTCCTACCACCTTCTCCTCCAGCTGGAACACCTGAAAAAGTCCTCTGCCAGCGCAGCTGCAAAAGCCAAGCATGAGCCGTCACTACACAAAGCTCTATTGGTGCGTGAAATCTCACCCTCATCCCTGCCTCTTTCTCCCATCCCATCTACATCGGCCCCACCTGATGAACAGAGACCTTGTTAACACTGACCGGTCCACTCTCACACCCACTGCTCTGCATGGTTTTCATCCCCTCCTACTTCACCAGGGCTCCCGATACCAAGCCTGTGGGGATGAACACCTAGCACGCCTGTCCATGTCCAATGTAGGGAGATGGCACAAGGAGAGGCAAGGACAGTCTGAGTGAGAGAGTGTGTGTGTTGGCCAACACAGTAGAGAAAACAGAGAAACATGAATGGAAGGCAAACAGTTCACCACCTGGCATCATCCTCCTGAATCCGACCTTCTGCTGCAGAGGAGGCACCGTTTCTAACCAGAGAAATGAGCAGCCTCTGATACCAGGGACCTTTTCTCCCTCGCAACCACAGCTAGTCAGGATCCTTTCCTTACAAACCCAGCCCTACCTTACAGAGCGTCACTACCTGGAACCAGGTGGGGCGTGAGCAGAGCCCTCCCCAAACCAGCCGTCTGCTCGGCTCCCAGATGGACAGCTCCTACCTGGCATCAACACTGCTCACAGGTTTGCTGCTCTCGATCACTTTCCATTGCAGGAGGGCAGTAGACTCGGACACTTGTCTTCTTTTTCCTTGATACTCAACCCAGCTGAGGGAAAACACACAAAAAATTAGCATCTCCATCTGCAATGTCACATAGTCTCTTCAATTCACATCTCCCGGGTTCCACTCTCAACCCATTTCCCTTTACTACCGGACGCCTCCAACTAGAAGGCGCCCATTGTAACGGCACCCAAAATAGTCACTGTGATCAGGAGACTCTTATCCCTTCCCCAGCCTTAAACCCCACAGAGCCTCGTACCCAACAAGGAAGCACACAGCCTGTGAAGAAAACTACAAGTACAGATGAGGAATTGAAAGCACTGACCACTTACTCACAGCCAGTTATGCAGAAGGCAGGAACCTGAGGACTACTCAGGTCTCCTTAGTAGGATGTCCAGGCTGCTCAGGTCCACTTCTGCCATATTGTCATCCGTCTAGGACTCCTGAACGATTCCTCTGCAAACTAATAAAGCCAAACAAGAAGCAGCATTAGACACAGCTCTATTGGTGCAGGTAATCTTGACCTCATCCCTGGCTCCCTCTCCCATCCCGTCTACATCGGCCCGACTCGTTGAACAGAGACCAAGTCAACACCAACAGTCACCGCTCCACTCTTGCACCCACTGTCCGTCATTATTTTCATCCCCTCCTACTTCCCCATGGCTCCCGAGACCTGGCCTGTGGCGATGCACACCTAGCTAGCCTGCCCATGTCCTGTGTAGGCAGACGGCACAAGGAGAGAGAGAGGGAGGGAGAGAGAGAGTTGGCCAACACACTAGAGAAGAGACAGAGAAAAACATGGGAGGAAGGCAAGAAACTCACAATGTGGAGTCAACCTCCTCAATTTAACCTTCTACTGCAGAGGACACATCGCTCCTGGCCCGAGAAATGAGCAGCCCCTGAAAATGGGCACCTTGTCTCCCTCGTAACCACAGCTACTCAAACAAAAAACCTAGAGCCAAGTGGACAGTGAGCAGAGCTCTCAGCTAACGAGACACTTCTCTCACTGATGGTGACGGCTGCTCCACTCCCAGCTGGATGTCTCTTGCCTGACATCAGTGATGCTTGCGGTCTCCCTGCTCTCGCTCACTTTCCATCACATGAGGGGAGCAGAGCAGACTCTGACCTTCCACTTCTGTTCCCTTGGTATTAAACCCAACACAAGGGGGAAAACAAATCCGTTACCATCTCTGTTGGCAACGTCCCAGAGGTGGTTCTTCTCAAATCTACTGCACCTCAGGGCTCCGTCCTCAACCCTCCTCCCTTCACAGCTTTAGCACTACAGCTAGAAAGCAGCCCATTGTACCTACACATAAAATCGTCTCTCTGCACAGGAGACTTGTGCCTTTTCCTCATCTTAATCCCACAGAGAAAGCGCATGACTTGTGAACAATACCACAGCGAGTACAGATGAAGAATTCCAAGCACTGATCACTTACAGCCAGTTATGCAGGAGGCAGGAAGCTGAGGACTGTTCATGTCTGCTCAGAAGGATGTCCAAGCTGTTCAGGTCCACGTCTGCCACCTCTGGCTGTGGTTCCTGGACAATTCCTCTGCCAGCGCAGCTGCAAAATCCAAGCATGAGCCATCACTACACATCTACATCTGCCCCACTCGAACAGAGACAGTCAACACCCACAGTGATGTCTCCACTCTATCACCCACTGCCCTGAATGATTTTCACCCCCTGCTCCTTGTTCATAGCTCCCAAAACCTAGCCTGGGGGGATGCACACCTAGCACGGCTGCCCGTGTCCTATGAAGGGAGGCAGCACAAGAGGAGGCAAGGACAGAGAGAGAGTGAGTGAGTGTTGGCCAACACACTAGAGGAGAGAGAGAGAGAAACATGTGAGGAAGGCAAGAAACTCACCTCCTGAACTCATCCTCCGCTGAGGAGGACACACCACCCCCTGAAATTGGGGACCTTCTGTCCCCTGTAACCACAGCTAGCCAGGGACCTTTTCATACAAACCCAGCCCCAGCTAATGGGGCGTCCCTACCAGGAGTCAGAGTGGGCCATAAGCAGAGCAATCCCCAAACCAGACACTTATCTCACTGACAGTGGTGGCTGTTCCGCTCCCAGATGGACGGCTTTGGCGTGGCATCCCCACTGCTCGCAGTCTCACTGCTCTGGCTCGCTTTTCTTCATAGAAGGGCAGTAGATTGTGACAGGTGACTTCTTTTCCCTTGGTACTAAACCCAGCACAAGGGGAAAAACAAATAAGTTCTCATCTCAGGCAGGAATGTCGCATAAGCTCTTCTTCTCGCATCTAACACACCCCAGAGTTCTGCCCTCAACCTCCCTCCCATCACACTGTTAGGGCTACAAGTAGAAAGCACCCCTGATAATGACATCCTGACATAGTCACTCTGCACAGCAGACTTTGGTGAGTCATGGCAAGCCCACAAGGAAAACACAGAAATTGGGCTTGTTTTTCCCTTAATTGCTTTGTGAGTTGCTTGTTGGCTAGTTTTTGGCTTGTAACTTGTTGGGCTTGTAGCCTGTGTAGAAAACTACAATGATCACAGATGAAGAATTCCAAGCACTGAGCGTTCACTCACAGACAGTTTTGTGGGAGTCAGAAAGCTGAGGACTGTTCACATCTGCTTAGAAGGATGTCCAGGCTGCTCAGGTCCATCTGGGCCACTTTCTCCTCCGGCTGCTGCTTCTGGACAATTCCTCTGCCAGCACTGCTGCAAAAGCCAAGCATGAGGCACAAGCGAAGGAAGACGGCACAAGGAGAGGAAAGGAGAGAGGGCATCTAGGAGGCTGATGGATGGACATGTTCAGTAGTATATTTGGGGTACATGCATCAGTGGATGGGTCGCATGAATGACAGTCTGAGAAACAGGGGCGGTGGGGGCTGCACTGTAAGGTAGTGGGGCGTAGGGGTCTGTGGTGGGTCCTGCTCTGCAGCGCCCCTTTCTGGCAGGGGCAGGGTGTGGCGGTGGACCTCAGCCACTCTCTAATCCCCCAATCACGGGACAGTATGGCCTAAGGGGTGGAGTTTATGCAGTCTCGGGGCAGCATGGCCCAATGGCCAGAGTCTATACAGTTTCTCTTAGTCTCATGGTACCGTGGCCTGGCAGCCAGAGTCCCTAGAAATTCCCCCAGGGCTCCTGAACAGGGTAGCATGGCCTAACGGCCAGAGTCCATAGGATTTCCCCAAGCCTTGGGGTAGCATGGGCTAACCGCCAGAATCCATACATTTCCCTTGCAGGCAGGGTAGTGCTGCCTAGTCACTGCCGAGTTAGGGGGACCCAGGCCTGCCCTCTACACCGGGTCCCGACCCAGGGCTCACAAGATGTGGGGCTTCCCCTGCCCCTAGCTCGTCGGGGATCTGCCCGCAACATGCCGAGCGTCAGTATGTCTTTAAAATTCCCCTGAGTCTCTTCCTACCTGGACCACGCTGTCTTCCAGTCCCGGGAGTCCTCCAGTCTGTTCCCCTTCAGGGCCGTCTTGGCTGACCTCTGGAGCCCCCTCCTGCAGTCAGCCCCAACTGAGTTGCTCTGCAGGCTTTTATACTAGGTCTCCAGTTGGAGCATGCCCAGCAAAGCCTCCAGGGCGGGGCTTCCTCTGCTAAGAGGGAAGGTTTAACCCCCACAGTGACATTGTGGGGCCGCTTAGCCCCGTCCAAGGGTCTCAACTTGTACTGAGGCAATGTGGGACTCAGAAGCCCTGGGGAGTAAGGGCTGGGTGGAGGGAGGTTGGAGGGCCCCAGCGTGACTGGGAAGGGGAACCCGGCAGGTTCAAGGGGAACAGGAATTGGAGAGGGAAACCTGGCAGGCTGTGGATGGTGTGGGGGGAGTGCAGTGCTGGGAAAATGGGGCCCAGCAATGGAGAAATAGCTTCTAGCCAATTGGGTTTGGCGTGTAGGGATGGGGTATTTCGGAGGATGTTGGGGCGCCCCAAGATGGGGAAGCAGATGGGGTGGATCGGGAGGGCCAAGGGAAAGTCCAGCTCCAGGGGGCAGGTTGTGGAGGGCTGAGCAGAGGGTTGGCGAGCCTGCAGACAGGGGAGGAGGTTGGAGGATGTTGAATGGGTCCAGGTGAAGGGCAGGGTGCAACGCACTGAAGGAGATGATGGGGATGCCAGCCTTGAGGGAGATGTCTGAAATGAATTGGGGAGGCAGTGGGGGGAAGGAGAGATGGGGTGAAGGGTGGGTGGAGGGAGGGACTGGGGGGGAAGGGTAGGGATGAAGGTACACGCTGGGGAGTGTTGGAAGGAGAAAGGGGTGCGCACAGATCGCGGGACAGACTGGGATGCCGGTTGGGTTGGGGGAGTTGGAGGGAGGAGAAAGGGGGGCTGAGGGGCCCAAAAGATGGGGGGATGAACTGGGGGGGACTGTTGTGGAGGAAGGGGGGGGCTGAGAAGTCCCCAAGGGTGGAGGAATGAACGGGGGAAGGGTACAGATGGAGGGTCAGGTTGGGAGGGTGTTGGAGAGAGATGGGGCTGAGGGGGCCCCACAGGAGCAATGGACGGGGGAAGGGTATGGATGGTGGGGCAGGGTGGGTTGTGGGTGCGGAGGAAGAAGAAATAGGTTTACCATACGCCCAGATTTTCCCGGACGTGTCCAGCTTTTTGGGTTTCTAAATAGCTGTTTGGAAGGAATTTGTAAATATCTGAAAAGTTTGGGGATTTCTCTCCCCATGCAGAGCATGGGGTGATAAGGGGTTGGAGAAGGGACATGAGGTCCTGGGGGACAGTCAAGGGACAAAGAGCAGGAGGTTTAGAGGGGTCAGGGGTTCTGGGGGGAGTCAATCAGGGGGTGGGGGGTGTTGGATGGGATAGAGGTTCTCGGGGGGGCAGTCAGGGGACAGGGCTGTGGACAGGGGTCAGGGCAGTCAGTGGTCAAGGAGCAGGGGGGTTGGATAGGTTGGCAGTTCTAGGGGGCCAGAACGAGGGGTTGGAGAGGAGTTAGAGCAATCAGGGGACAGATGGGTTGGGGGTTATGGGGGGTAATCAAGGGATGGGGGTAGGGAGAGGGGTCAAGGCAGTCAGGGGACAGGGAGTGTTGGATGGGTGGGGATTATTTGGGGGCAGTCAGGAGCTGGGGGTGTGGAGAAGGGTCATGGCAGTCAGTGGTCAAGGAGCAGGGGGGTTGGATAGGTTGGCAGTTTTAGGGGGCCAGAACAAGGGGTTGGAGAGGAGTTGGAGCAATCAGGGGACGGGGGGTTGGATGGGTTGGGGTTTATGGGGGGCAATCAAGGGGTGGGGGTGGGGAGAGGGGTCAGGGCAGTCAGGGGACAGGGAGTAGGGGGGTTTGGATGGGTCAGGGGCAGTCAGGGAACAGGGAGTGTTGGATGGGTGGGGATCATGGGTGGGCAGTCAGGGGCTGGGGGTGGGGAGAGGGGTCAGGGCAGTCACGGGGCAGGGGGGATGGATGGGTGGAGGGTTTGGGGGGAAGCCTGTTGGGGGGCACGTGGACAGGAGTCAGGAGACAGGGAGTAGTGGGGTTAGATGGGTCAGGGGTTCTGGGGGGAGTCAGTTAAGGGAGTGGGGCTGTGGAGAGGGGTTGGATGGGGCAGAGGTTCTGGAGAGGCAGTCAGGTGGTGTGGAAAGAGATTGGGGCAGTCATGGAGTCACATGGGGGGATGGGATGGGGGGAAGAACACAGATAGTGAGAGGGGCTCAGGGTGTCCCATGGGGGGAGGGGCACCGATGGGGAGCAGGGGGAGGGGGGCTGAGGGGTCCCATGGGGAGGGGGGCTGAGGGGTCCCATGGGGGAGGGGATGGGGGAAGGGGCACTGATAGGGAGCAAGGGGAGGGGGCTGAGGGGAGGGGCACTGATGGGGAGCAGGGGGAGGGGGGGTGAGGGGGTCCCATGGGGAAGGACACAGAAGGGGGGAGGGTTCCCATGGGGAGGGGCACGGGGGGGCCTGAGGGGTCCCATGGGGCGGGGGGACAGGCACTGATGAGGAGCAGGGGAAGGGGAGCTGAGGGGTCCCATGGGGGAGGGGATGGGGGAAGGGGCACTGATAGGGAGCAAGGGGAGGGGGCTGAGGGGAGGGGCACTGATGGGGAGCAGGGGGAGGGGGGGAGGGGGTCCCATGGGGAAGGACACAGAAGGGGGGAGGGTTCCCATGGGGAGGGGCACGGGGGGGCCTGAGGGGTCCCATGGGGCGGGGGGACAGGCACTGATGAGAAGCAGGGGAAGGGGAGCTGAGGGGTCCCATGGGGGAGGGGATGGGGGAAGAGGCACTGATAGGGAGCAGGGGGGAGGGACACTGATGGGGAGCAGGGGGAGGGGAGCTGATGGGATCCCATGGGGAGGGACACAAAAGGGGGGAGGGGTCCCATGGGGAGGGGCACAAGGGGCCTGAGGGGTCCCATGGGGGGACGGGCACTGATGATGAGCAGGGGAATGGGAGCTGACGGGCTCCCATGGGGGGGTTGGCGACCTCCCCACTGGCCTCACTTCCTCTTCCAACCACTTCCCTTTCCGGCCCCGCCTGGCCCCGCCCGATGCCGCTGGCCCCGCGGTGGCTGATGGGAAATGTAGTCCGGGGCACCCTACATCTCCCACAAGCCCCTGCGGCGCGATTTTTTCCCCCTTTCCCCTCCCCTCCCCTTCCCAGCTGAGGCTGTGGCCATGAGGGGGGCGCTGTGGGTGAGCCCTCGGGACGGGGCTCAGGGGTCACCGGGGAGTGAGGGGCAATGTGGGGGGATCGGCTGGAGGGATATGGGGGGGGGGGGTGAGCAGAGGGACTGGGGCTGCCGGCAGTGCTGGGGGGGGGGGGGGTTGGGGTGAGGCCCAGGTGGGGTGAAGGGGGGGGGGGGTAGGTAGGAGCCGGTCAGGGGCAGGAGGGATGTGGGGGGAGGGGAGGGGATTTGGGATGAGAATGGGGGGTGAAGGTGCCCTAGTGAAGGGAAAGGGAGGGGTCAGGGGTCTTTATCTAGGGGAGTGCCTGGGGGGTTAGAGCAGGAGGGATGTGGGGGGAGAGGAGATGAGGGGATTTGGGATGAGGATTGGGGGGGTGAAGGTGCCCTAGGGAAGGGAATGAGAGGGGTCTTTATCTAGGGGAGTGGGGCAGGGGGTGAGTGCCTGGGGGGCAGGGGCAGGAGGGATGTGGGGGGAAGGGCGTGTCTGCTGATAAGCCGCCGACACCGGAAACAGTCACTTCGGCGGCTTTTCGCAGGACACACTGAAGTGCACGGCCTGTCCGCTGAAATGCCGACACCGGAAGCGTTCCATTTGGCAGCAGTTCAGTGGCACAGGGAGCCCCATGATCCTCTGGGGGGGTCGTAACCCCCAGTTTGAGAACCGCTGGAAACTTTACACAATGTAACTTTGATATTACACTGTATCAGGGTACAGGTAAGTGAAAACAGGGCAAACTACATTCCACTCATTTTCCGGACATTTAAACACCCTATACACTTCTACCTTTAACAATTGCTTTGATCTGTAGTAATGCACACATCAATTGGCTTGAATCTACTCTGACATAACCTTCATCCCTTCTTGTACAAATATTACTGCAATAGTGTGTAAGGCAGCGTGACCCCCCCCCCCCCCCCCCGGCTCTGTGAGCTGGTTTCAGGGGGTCTGCAGGGCTTGTGACTGAAGCCCAGAGCCCCAATGCTCCCCACTCCACAGATCAGAAGACCCGAGCCTCCACGACGCAGCCACTCTAGCCGAGACCCAAGCTGCTTCCCTACCCCAGCTGGGCGTTGGGAGTTTTTATAGGATGTTTACAGAGGGGGCTCAGAAAGAAAAAGGTTGAGACCCATGGTGTAGGGTGTGAACATGGGTGTTAGTCTGTCACAAGAGCCTCTTTCACAACTACCTTGAGAAACAAACACATGGACCCCTTTGGCGCAGTTCTTTGTTACTTACTGTGGAATTCTCTCCCCAGATCACCAGAGACAATATTGACCTAAAACAATTGAGCAGCCATGTGATTGTGTGCAGTCACTTCAGTGACCTGCACAACTTGGGGTGGGGTCTAGTTCATTTCAGACTGGAGATTTAAAAATGGTTTGTAGCAAGTCCAATAGCTTGGAGTAGTCTCTCCTGTTGACTGAACTGTACTTGGAGTTCTCAGTGTCATCATGGAGGGAGCAGAGAAAAAGCAAAAATAAATTAGAAATTACTATTTCAGTAAACAGTCATTTTCTCAAAGTCCCCAGTAAATCTGAGCTACAGTCTGGCAAATAAAATTAATATCTGATTATGTGACCAAATGTCCCTCAAGAGAAAAAACCCATATCACACAAGATACATCCAGTTTCATACCACTTTACTAGATATTCCAGAGCAGGTTAAATATGATGACTGTAGCCTGATTTAGGGTGTGGTTTCAGGTTTGCCAATTTGTTTGATTAGAAAAAAACACTTTTATCTTCTAATTAGGTTTCACAGAATTTACCAAGGACTCTCGGGGGTATGACAGGAAGCTCACAGAGACAGACACAGCCTTAAATACTTTTTATTCAAATTAATAATAGTAAGTAATTGGTAAAATAGTCAGTTACAAAGCTACAATTGCATTACTGCTATTTAAAAGATACATGTGATAATATAGTATTATATGCAACAAAGCTTTGGTTAATAAACTTACACCCTTTCTTGATAACCTGGGGGTAAGAGGCACATGACCAGACTTGCAGTTCAGGTATCTCCATTCTTGATGCAGAGCTTAGAAAAACTAATGCTAAGAGCAAATTTAGGGTTTATTTGACGAACAAACTTAAAATTAAAACCTAATAAACAAAACTAAGAATAAAAGCTTAGGGAACCAATGTTAGCTTAGTCCCCGTGAAACAGGGGTGGGCAAACTACGGCCCGCCGGCCATATCTGGCCAGCGGGACCGCCCCATCCAGTCCAGGGAGGCTGTCCCTGCCCCTCCCTCGCGCCGCATAGCCCAGTGCTGCAGCCGGAGAAAGGAGATTTGGGGAAAAGGTATGGGGTGTGTGAGACGGTGCTGTTCCTGGTGGGACCAACTGTGAGTGCCAAATCAGGACAAATTGCTTGCAAATGGGCAACTAGAGCCCAAAGCTGGGGTTTTTCCACTCTAAGGCAAACCAAACCAGCCAAACAGAGAAGACTTTGGTTTCGCCCCACTGGCTAGCCACAAGTCACACAAGCAATTCTCTTGGACACTCCAGCTTCCCAGTATCACCACCAGCAGCCACCTGTCCTGGGGACCAATGATGGTGAAAACCAGTACCCCAAATAAAGAAAACAGTTCTCCCCAATTCCAAAGAATCAGGGCCCAGACCCGTCAATATACAACTCAGTTCTTACCCACAAATCATGCTGTTGCCAATCCTTTAGAATCTACAATCTAAAGGTTTATTATACAAGGAAAAAGATATAGGTGAAAGTTAGAAATGGTTAAAAGAAATCAATTACATGCAATAATGGCAAATCTCTTGGTTCAGCGTTGCAGCAAAGGTAGAATAAACTGCAGGTTCAAATCAAACTCTCTGGAAAGCATCCCCTCCTTCAGTCCTTTGTCCAGAGCTCATGTGTAGCAAAGTCCCATCCAGAGGTAGATGCTAGGCTGGAGACTGGAAACTGACAACCAAGATGGAGGTGGGGTACCACCCTTTTATCCCTTCCAGGTGCAGGAATTTTCTTTGTCCCTTGCTGTGGAAATTTACAGCAAAAATGGAGTATTGAGTCACATGGGCAATTCCTGCCCCCTCGCTAAGACACAATGATTCCATTGTGTAGCTGATGGTCCTTAATGGGCCATCAACCAGGCCAGCCAAGCTTACAGCATCTTATCTGGAATTTCACCCAGAAGTAAAGCGTAAGTTTGAAATACAGACATCATATAGCCAATATTCATAACTTTAGCTACAAAAGAGATACACACATACGGATAGATTAATCATAATCATCACACCATAACCTGGTCATAGACACCTTATGTGACCCCATTTACATAAGATTTGGTGCCACTATAGGACCTTGGTTGCACCAATGATCTATATGATCCCAAATAATTTCAGTAACATGACACCCCCAACACAAAATTGATGCAGGAAGGGATGACAAAACAGCACTGACTGCATCCCAACACCTCCCCATCCTTGGGTCTGTTTTACCACAGCTAGTTCATCAAAATCGTGTTCAATATCAGAGAATCTCTTTACACATTCAAGGTACCACTTTGGTAGAACAGTAGTGGACAGGATCTGCCCTTGCAGCATTTTCCCGTATGTCTCATGTGCTTTTGCTAAGGGCTAGAGAAAACAGCTACTTTATCCATACAAGCTCTGGCAAATGCTTGGAACCCAATTAACATCACATCAATATATTGACATTGTCCATAGTGCAGAAATCTTGGCATTCAGCCACAGAAACAATATGATACTGTGCCTCTGTTTCCCTTTTCATACAGCACATCAGGTCTGGAATGTTTTTTCCCCCGTGAAAAGTCTTAATACTGTTTACAGGCATTAACTGTGGAACATAACTAGAACAAGGCCTTTTAACACAAAGTGTGTTCTCATGTATTCCTCTCAACATGTTCAAGGGATTTTCCAAAAGATTAGGCACATGGTACATTTTTACAGTCTTTGTTAATAACACAATAGTTACACGAATTACCATTAGCAACAATAACAACAAGTTCATTGCAAGTGTCCATTTACAATCATGTTTTTCAGGCCACACTTCTGGCTCAATACCATTGGAGTTTCGGCCTTCTAGGGTTACTTTGTGGTTTCCCTTTGCAAAATCAAATTCTCTTCACCCTCGTTGCCCTGAAGGGTCAAACCCTGCTCTCTCTCGCTCAACAGAATTCCCTGGCATCTGGAGGGTCCCCTGTGCTAACAGCCATTAGCAGGTCCTTCTTCCCCCATTCAGTCAAGTAATCTGCATCACCACAGACAGAAGCAAGTTTCGAGGCTAGACCATGTCTTAAAGAGAGACCATCCATTTTCACTAACAAGCTAGTCTCAAAGTTCTGTTGTCCTTGCTTTACCCACTTCTGCTTTCACGTGGACTCAGATGTTAGGTTTAGCAAGGGACTACAAGTCACATCCAAAGTGTCTAGAGATGAGATTATACATATCATCCACTGCATTCTTATGAGACTAATCACACAGCTGTTCTGTTTCACAGGCTTAGCTATTCCACCATCTCTTTGAACCTGGGACACATACTGTTCACTTGCAGAATCAGCATGGAGACATTTCTCTCTGAACAACCTTGTGTCCTCAACAAGCTGGTCAAACACAGCCACTTGGTCATAGGGCTGTCCCAATTCCTTCTCAAAGATATCCCCACTGAACTTTTCCACAGGAAAATCTGTAGATCCATTCAATACAGAAAACTTCTGGCTGTTAGGAACTGAATCTTCCCTGATCAAATCACTCTCACATTCCTCCACTGCAGCAAACTGCCTGCACACAATACCAGAAGGATCTTTTCCCTTAGGAACTTCTTTAGACCACAATTTACCCCTCACAGAAATCCTGTTGGAATAACGCAATTTAGAAACAACTGTATTATGAATGTTGTGTAGTATGATTTTAAAAACTGTCTCAAACTGTACTTTCACTCCCTGTATATGAACTCTCAACCTCTAGCCTGGCATGCATCTTAAACTCATGTTTACCCTGCCACAGCTGTGCAGGAGTCATAGTGTCTGAGTATCCCTAAGGGTCCTGGACCTCCTGTTTACCAGACATGTAAATGGTATGGATTAATACCGAACAATAGATGTGATAGCCATTAAGTGTTCTCACCTGTGTAAGTGTATTGAAAGCCCCCCTCCCTTATTCACACCTGAGTATAAGAAAGGCCTCAGCCTTGCATAGAGCTGAGCCAGTTGTTTGGGTAATAACCCCTCTGGCTCCTATTGCTTGCAATAAATCTTGTTTTCCAGAAACCTACTGAGTAATGTCTGTCCTTTGAGAGTATATTGGGATTGGGCTCCAAAGGTAAAGCAGTTTTTGCAACAATCCTGACCTTACCCTCTTCACCTAGAGCTTGCTCCAAAGGAACACCTTCCTGAGCCACAACAGATTCTTTCTGGGCTTCACTCACATCCATGATCACCTTTGAGCCAGCAGGCGGATTCCTACAAAATCCCCTTTCAGGCAAACTCACAGGACTCACTGGACAAGACATTAGTCATTCTTCTTCCCTTTGCCAGACACCAGTCCAGGAATTTCTTCCTTCTTGCTACCTGTTGTCAATCTGTTGGTAGGTAACACAACCAACTCACCTTTCTACTTTCTTTGTGCCTTGGTTAGGGTGTCACTCTGATTAGACAGAGATGCTACACCCTTTTCCAGCAACATACTAGCAACAGGCAAAATACAAGCACCAGAATTGTCTGGTCTCTGGGATCTTGCTAAGACATTAACTGGATTTAACCTAGTTATAGAGCCTTTCTCCCCAGCAGACACACGCTTAGGACCATTCCCTTTTTGGGCTTTAGCTGAATCCAAAATCAACTCTGAGACAACTGCACTAGTCTCAACCATCACAGGCTGAAAAGCACCTTCTGTCTGCTCCACAGACAATGAAGATTCAGAGACACATTCTCCTTCACCAGACACACTGCTTGGGATCTCATTTCCCTTGTCCCAGCGCACAGGGCTGTTCACAGACAACTGCTTGGAGACTGAAGTAGTTTCCTCCATAGGCAAGTCATTACCCCTGACAGACACAGGCACATTGCCTTCAGTGTCACACTTCTCCACACACGACACAGGTAAGGTACAGGGACACTTCTCTTCCACTATCCTCGCCTTCCCAAACTGCTGACTAGATAAAGCCATCAGCTCACAAAGCTGCCTAGGCTTATCCAAACTTTTCTCACCAGGCGCACGGCCACACCCAATAGATACACTGCTGCTTTTTTCAGGTTCACTTTTACAAGCTGTACCAGCCAACACTATTTCACCCTTTCCTTCCTCAGTTATGGCTTCAACCTGACCATTCATTGTAATCTGTTCCAGAGAAACCTTTTCCTGACCAATAAGTTCTTCCTGCACTGTATCTAATTCCAGATTCACTTCTGAGACATCAGACAGACATTCAGAAACTTCATTCACAGGCAAACAGCTTTCTTGCCCAGACAAACACTTGGAGAAACCCTCCCCAGGCAAATTGCTATTTCCACCCATGTGAGAATCCCCGTGTCACGGTACTGAAATAGTTTGGTACCGTGTAGATCAATGGGTGCACGAAATATTATGGGAAGGGGGTCATAACAGGTGTCTTATGTATGTATCTATTCCATATGTGTGTATCTATTTTGTAACTAAAGTTAAAGCTTCAAGCTGTACTTCAAGCTTAGGCTTGGCTCCTGTGAAGGCTGATGGCCCATTAAGGGACATCAACCACACAATGGATTTTGTATCTGCCTGTCCACACCCGAGCTGCTCTAGGAATGTCACTGCCTGGTCAGAAACTAAATCCTGGAGAAGTCTGGCGATTGGACCTTGTGACTGAGCCTCCATTTTGCAGCCGGACTCTATAAAGCCTGGAAGAACATTCCCCATTTTGTCTTTACCTCCAGACTTCAGCCTGCCTTGTTTCCAGCTTTGGATGGAACTTTGCTACTCTGGGAACTCTGGACTAAGGTGCTGACCCACCCCCAAACGGGGTGCATCCAAAGACTTTGATTTGAACCTGCAGTTATTCTACCTTTGCTGCAAGCCTGAGCTAAGGGATGTGCCATAACTGTGTGTATTGATTTCTTTTAACCATTCTTAACCCTCACCTATACCTTTTTCCTTTTATAATAAACCTTTAGATTTTAGATTCTAAAGGATTGGCTACAGCGTGATTTGTGGTAAGATTTCATTTGTATATTGACCTGGGTCTGGGGCCTAATTCTTTGGAATTGGGGAAAACCGTTTTCTTTATTTGGGGGATTGGTTTTCATAACCATTGGTCCCCAGGACAGGTGGCTGCTGGTGGTGATACTGGGAATCTGGAGTGTCATAAGGGGATTGCTTGTGTGACTTGTGGTTAGCCAGTGGGGTGAGACCAAAGTCTTTTCTGTTTAGCTGGTTTGGTTTGCCTTAGTGTGAAGAAACCCCAGCTTTGGGCGGTAGATGCCCCTTGGGAAGCAATCTGTCCTGATCTGACCCTCACAGTTGGATCCCACCAGGAACAGCACCGTCACAGTGGCGTAGTCGTGCTAGGATCCACAGAACCAGGTCAATTGAGCTTTGGATCAGAACCCCACGCTGTCCAAATTTGAATTTTGGGTGGTGAGAGTTTGGTTGGTTAAAGAGTGGTTATAATGAGTGAGCAAAGAGCATATGAACGGCTGGGAAAAAAGGCCATGGAAGATTTGTGTTTAAAAAGGGGAATAAGTTTTAGAAAGAAAACTACCAAGCAAGAACTGAGAGAGCTGTTAATAGCCAAGGATCAAGAGGTGAGAGAACAGCCCTTACTGGATACTGCAGGAAGTGCAGAAAAAGCTAGAGAGCAGCAAGCAGCAAATAAACTGCAGTTGGAGCATGAAAGGGAGCTGGCAGACCTTCGATTGTGGGAGAAGCAACAAATGGATGAGAGGGAGACAAAGACCAGGGAAAGGAACGCTCAGTTAGAGAAGGAAGCATTGGAGAGACAGGAGAGGAAAGAGAAGGACGCATAGGAGAGAGAGAAGGAGACGTTGGAGAGACGGGAGAGGCTTCAAAAAATGGAACAAGAGACAGCCAAACTTAAGCTCCAAATACAGGAAGGGGAGAGAACGTCATCGCCACCTGGTAGCCCCCCCCCCCCCCGCCGCCAGGAGAAAAACTGGGAAAAGATGTGTCCCATTTACAATGATTCTGAGGACATTGAGGAGTTTTTGTCAACCTTTGAACGCCTCTGCAAGGTGCATCGGATCCCCGATGAACAACGAATGCCTGTCCTGATGACCAAACTGTCTGGAAAGGCCAGGGAGGTATTTAATGAACTGGGGGAGGAGGAAGCCTTGGACTATGGGCAGTTTAAAGATGCTGTGTTAAGGCGGTTCAGAGTGACGCCTGAATCTTACAGGGTTAAGTTCAGAAAATTTAAAATGTCTAATGATTGTACTTTTGTTGAATGTGCTCATAAGCTGATGGGTTTTGTTAAGAAGTGGGTTGTGGGGGCAAAGGCACATGGGAACTTTGAAAAACTGCTTGACCTAATAACTTTGGAGCAGTTCTTAGACATTGTGCCAGATCATGTGAGAGCAGCTGTGTGTGACAGGGAACCTGAGTCAGTCCTGCGGGCTGCAGAAATTGCGGATGCCCATACCCAGAACAGGGCTCGAGATGGGTATAAACCCAAACCGAATCCCCAGTCTCCCCAGTTCAAGAGGAGAGAAGGGTTCAGGGGTAGGTCTGGTCCTGACTCTTCTAAAGGGGTGCACGAGAGTCCAGAGGGTAGGAACTCTCCCCCCAGGGGTGGGCGGGTTACCTGCTATCACTGTGGTGGGGTGGGCCACATGAGACCCGATTGCCCGGCCTTGAAAGGCAGCCCGAAGCCAGCAGCCCCAAAGGCCCCAGTACATACCAACTCCATTACCCTGGGCGCCCAGGCTGAACCAAGCCCTGACAGCGCCACCTTGAGTCCAAGTGCGGACATGATAGTGGCTCATGCCAACCCCCTAGTCTCCAGTGGTGTGGGGGGAGGGGGTGAGCTCACTAGCTATGTCAGGACAAAGGAATGGCAAGGGAGTGAGAGGTTCATTGGGGACGCGAAGGTCAATGGCGTTGAATGTGTGGGGTGGCGAGATACTGGCTCTGACGTGACTTTAGTGAAGGGACACCTGGTGAAGCCAGAGGACATGTTGCCAGGGGAGTATGTGACAGTAGTGGCGATGTCCGAATACTCTGTAATCCTGCCCCTGGCTAGAATCCATTTGGAGTGGAATGGATTTAGAGGGGATGTGAAGGCTGCTGTCAGGGATTTAATTCCAGCGGATGTTCTGGTAGGAAATAATATACTGAAGGCTCCTGCCCAGGTTAATGTGGTAACCAGGTCACAGAAGGAGTACGGGGCTGTGGCAGGGGACCTGGCTGATGGCAGTGAGGAGGACTGTGAGCAGACAGGGAGTGTCTCTCAAGAGGAATCAGGCGAGGGTTTGTCTGAGGAATCAGAAGTGGTTCTGAATGTAACAGAAACCCAGAAGGAATTCATGGAGGCCCAGCAGAGTGACATGTCACTAGAGAGAGCCAGGAGTGATGCTCAGAATCAGGTCCCGGCTAGTGAGGAGAGGGGCCGATTCTTCATGCAGGATGGGTTGTTGTACAGGGAGCCTCCGGGAGGAAGGAAGCGTGCCCAGGGAGCGGTCTGCAAACAGCTAGTGGTACCTGAGAGGTATCGAAGTGATTTGTTGAAGTTGGCACATGATGGCCCCTTCGCGGGACATCTGGGTATAGGCAGAACATGTGACAGGCTGGAGCAAAACTTTTACTGGCCTCGCCTCTGTAGGTCAGTGACAGAGTATTGCAGGAGCTGTGACCTGTGCCAGAGACGGAAGGGGTTAAAGGGGCCTAGCAAGGTGCCCCTCCAGCCTCTGCCCATTATTGGGGAGGCTTTTGCCAGGGTGTCCGTGGATATCGTGAGACCTCTCCCAAAACCTTCGAGAAATGGAAAGAAATATATCCTGGTGTTGGTGGATTTTGCTACCCGGTATCCAGAGGCCGTAGCATTATCTAATATCGAGGCAGAAATGGTGGCAACCGCCTTGTTCTCGATTTTTAGCAGAGTGGGTTTTCCCAAGGAGATTCTATCAGATCGGGGGTCTAACTTCATGTCAGTGGTTTTCAAGCAGTTGTGGGAGTTATGCGGGGTAAAGCATCTAAAGGCTGCCCCCTATCACTCCCAGACTAATGGCCTGGTGGAAAGGTTCAATGGAACCCTGAAGTCGATGCTAAAGATGTATGTGGATAGACGCCAGAATGACTGGGATGTGATGCTGCCCTATCTGTTGTATGCATACAGAAGTGTGCCCCAGGAGTCTACCAAGTTTGCTCCCTTTGAATTGCTCTATGGGAGGCAGGTCCGGGGACCCCTTGATTTGGTTCGTGACTCGTGGGAAGGTAATGGGGAGGAGGCAGAGCAGCCAGTGGCAGAGTATGTGGCTCGATTCAAGAAGGGTGTACAGGAAATGATGGAATTGGTTCAGCAGAATCTGAAGGAAAGCCAGGATACTCAGAAGGCCTGGTATGACAGGGAGGCCAAAGAGAGAGCATTTGAAATAGGGGACACCTATTGAGAGTATAGAGATGGGGGAGGGTTTAACCCCCCACCAGGGGAATGAATTGTTGCTGTTGTTGAAGCACCACCAGAGGACATTCTCCAACAGGCCAGGGCTCACCGATAGGATCTCACACTCCATCCAGACAGTGGGGCCCCGCCCGGCTCCTAGCAGAGCCTACAGGGCCAAGGGAGAGATGCAGAGGCAGATACAGGAGGAGGTAAAAAACATGTTGGAAATGGGGGTGATTACCCAATCCCTGAGTCCCTGGGCTTCTCCCATTGTGATGGTGCCTAAAAAGGATAAGACCATGAGGTTTTGTGTGGATTATAGGAAGCTTAATGCCATAACCCAGCCTGACCCTTACCCCACTCCCCGAATAGAGGATCTACTGGACACGCTGGGGGGGGGGCAAAGTTTATAAGCACCCTGGATTTAACTAGGGGGTACTGGCAGATACCCCTGGATGCTGATGCGCGAGAGAAGTCCGCTTTCATAGTGGAATCGGGCCTCTATGAGTTCAAAGTACTGCCCTTTGGAATGCGAAATTCAGGGGCCACTTTCATGAGGCTTATAAATGAGGTCCTACGGGGGCTGGAAGCTTTTGCGAGAGCCTATATAGATGACCTAGCCATCTTCAGCCATTCATGGCAAGATCACCTCAACCACATAGGGGCGGTGTTGCACCGGCTTAGGGAGGCCAACCTGACTGTGAAGGTGTCTAAATGCAGAATGGGTGCTGCTGAGGTAACCTACCTGGGGCACAGGGTGGGCAACGGGCAACTGCGCCCCGAGCCTCTAAAAGTGGAGGCCATCAAGGACTGGCCAGCCCCTCGAACTAAGAAGCAGGTCCAGTCATTCATTGGTCTGGCCAACTATTACAGGAGGTTTGTGAAGGGGTTCAGTGATATTGTTGCGCCCATCACAGATCTGACAAAGAAGGAAAGGCCAGATCAGGTGCAATGGACGGAGGCCTGTGAGGAGGGGTTTCAAAGCGTAAAAAATGCTTTGGCCCGAGAGCCTGTTTTGGCCAGCCCAGATTTCGACAAGCCTTTTTTGCTGTGTACGGACGCTTCCAATATTGGGCTGGGGGCCGTGCTAATGCAAGAGGGGGAAGGAGGTCAGAGACATCCTGTCGCATACCTGAGCAAGAAACTGTCCCCCACTGAGAGAAATTACGCTACCATTGAGAAGGAGTGTTATGCCATTGTCTGGGCTGTCAAGCAGCTGAAGCCCTATCTGTATAACAGGAAATTCACTGTACTGAGTGATCACGCCCCTCTGGTCTGGCTGCACAAGGCCAAGGGTACTAACTCCAGGCTGCTGCGGTGGAGTTTGGCCCTGCAGGAATATGAAATGGATATAGTCCATATCAGAGGAAAGGAAAATATTATAGCGGATGCGTTATCCAGGGTGGGGAGTCAGTAGGATGCAGTCAAGGATGTTTTGTCACCCCTTCCTGCATCCAGCTTGCGTTGGGGTTGTCACAGTACTGAAATAGTTTGGTACCGTGTAGATCAATGGGTGCACGAAATATTATGGGAAGGGGGTCATAACAGGTGTCTTATGTATGTATCTATTCCATATGTGTGTATCTATTTTGTAACTAAAGTTAAAGCTTCAAGCTGTACTTCAAGCTTAGGCTTGGCTCCTGTGAAGGCTGATGGCCCATTAAGGGACATCAACCACACAATGGATTTTGTATCTGCCTGTCCACACCCGAGCTGCTCTAGGAATGTCACTGCCTGGTCAGAAACTAAATCCTGGAGAAGTCTGGCGATTGGACCTTGTGACTGAGCCTCCATTTTGCAGCCGGACTCTATAAAGCCTGGAAGAACATTCCCCATTTTGTCTTTACCTCCAGACTTCAGCCTGCCTTGTTTCCAGCTTTGGATGGAACTTTGCTACTCTGGGAACTCTGGACTAAGGTGCTGACCCACCCCCAAACGGGGTGCATCCAAAGACTTTGATTTGAACCTGCAGTTATTCTACCTTTGCTGCAAGCCTGAGCTAAGTGATGTGCCATAACTGTGTGTATTGATTTCTTTTAACCATTCTTAACCCTCACCTATACCTTTTTCCTTTTATAATAAACCTTTAGATTTTAGATTCTAAAGGATTGGCTACAGCGTGATTTGTGGTAAGATCTCATTTGTATATTGACCTGGGTCTGGGGCCTGATTCTTTGGAATTGGGGAAAACTGTTTTCTTTATTTGGGGGATTGGTTTTCATAACCATTGATCCCCAGGACAGGTGGCTGCTGGTGGTGATACTGGGAATCTGGAGTGTCATAAGGGGATTGCTTGTGTGACTTGTGGTTAGCCAGTGGGGTGAGACCAAAGTCTTTTCTGTTTAGCTGGTTTGGTTTGCCTTAGTGTGAAGAAACCCCAGCTTTGGGCGGTAGATGCCCCTTGGGAAGCAATCTGTCCTGTTCTGACCCTCACAGTTGGATCCCACCAGGAACAGCACCGTCACACCCCGTCCCTCTGTGTCACGGTACTGAAATAGTTTGGTACCGTGTAGATCAATGGGTGCACGAAATATTATGTGAAGGGGGTCATAACAGGTGTCTTATGTATGTATCTATTCCATATGTGTGTATCTATTTTGTAACTAAAGTTAAAGCTTCAAGCTGTACTTCAAGCTTAGGCTTGGCTCCTGTGAAGACTCAGACTGGCTGGGGCTGCCTGATGGCCCATTAAGGGACATCAACCACACAATGGATTTTGTATCTGCCTGTCCACACCCAAGCTGCTCTAGGAATGTCACTGCCTGGTCAGAAACTGAATCCTGGAGAAGTCTAGTGATTGGACCTTGTGACTCTGAGCCTCCATTTTGCAACTGGACTCTGCAGAAGAAGGAGGAGGGTCTTGGCCCAGAAGAAAAAGTCTATAAAGCCTGGAAGAACATTCCCCATTTTGTCTTTCACCTCCAGACTTCAGCCTGCCTTGTTTCCAGCTTTGGATGGAACTTTGCTACTCTGGGAACTCTGGACAATGGTACTGACCCATCCCCCAAATGAGATGCATCCAAAGACTTTGATTTGAACCTGCAGTTTATTCTACCTTTGCTGCAAGCCTGTGCTAAGAGATGTGCCATTACTGCATGTAATTGATTTCTTTTAACCATTCTTAACCCTCACCTAGACCTTTTTCCTTTTGTAATAAACCTTTAGATTTTAGATTCTAAAGGATTGGCTACAGCGTGATTTGTGGTAAGATCTGATTTGTATATTGACCTGGGTCTGGGGCCTGATTCTTTGGAATTGGGGAGAACCATTTTCTTTATTTGGGGGATTGGTTTTCATAACCATTTATCCCCAGGACAGGTGGCTGCTGGTGGTGATACTGGGAAGCTGGAGTGTCTAAGGGAATTGCTTGTGTGACTTGTGGTTAGCCAGTGGGGTGAGACCAAAGTCTCAAAGGGGGGAGGGGGGAGGGATAGCTCAGTGGTTTGAGCATTGGCCTGCTAAACCCAGGGTTGTGAGTTCAATCCTTGAGGGGGCCATTTAGGGATCTGGGGCAAAAAATCTGTCAGGGGACAGTACTCAATCCTGCTAGTGTAGGCAGGGGACTGGACTCGATGACCTTCAAGGTCTTTCCAGTTCTAGGAGATTGGTATATCTCCATTTTTATTTATTTTTTCTGTTTAGCTGGTTTGGTGCCTTAGTGTGAAGAAACCCCAGCTTTGGGCTGTAGATGCCCTTTTGGAAGCAATCTGTCCTGATCTGACACTCACAGTTGGATCCCACCAGGAACAGCACCGTCACACCCTGGTCATAGCATAATGGGCTAAACACGGAAAACTGCACAGGATAATACAGCATTCCAATGTTGTTATAAAATGGACTTTCAAGAGGATACAATTTTTGACATTCTTCTCTTGCTTTTTTCAGTTGGAGCAACTCTCTGGCATTCTCCTATCACCCGTCCCCCCCGGTCAGTCACAGAGTCACCAGGCGATGCTCTGGAACTACTCCATATGAAACCAGTCAGGACTCTGGAGGAGCAGGTCTCCTCTCTTGCAGCACACTGTCACCAGGACAAGAAGCTTACACCACTTCAACCTTCCTGGTCTGACCTCGAAGCATTCAGCATCCCCTGCCCCCATCGTGCACTTTCCCCAGCAAGTCCACCCAGACGGGGCTCCCGGGAAAGCCAGAGGGCCCCGCACCCCAGCTCCGCAGTCAGATATGACTCTCAGCCAGCCAGGAAAACAGAAGGTTTGTTATTCTACAGGAACATGGCATAGAACAGAACTTGTTAGCACAGAAATCAGTGACTTTCAGCCAAGTCCATCTTGTGGAGTTGGGGACCAGATGGACTCCTCCCTCTTCCAGTCCCCCCCAAGCAGCTTGCCAGCTTCCAGTGACCCAAAGTCAGATACCTCCATTGTTTCTCCTCCATGCCTTTCTCTCTCTTCTGGGGCAAAGAGACACCTGGTTGCATCCCATTCATGAGTCTCAGGTTACAAAGGGCACAGTTTGACAGGTTCAGACAGAGCCACACCCTTCAGATGGGCTGTAAATTACCTCTGAGCCCCTTTTCCCTGCCAGCTTGGGACTTCCAGAACCCTCTCTTGTTGAGCCAGGCATGCTAGCCTACCGCAACACAGACCCAGAGCCTGAATCATGACCCCGAAGCTGCAGGCTTTAAGTGAAAACAGCTCAGCAGCTTACCTGTCTCCAGCACCCAGTTCCCAATGGGATCCAAACCCTCAAATGAATCCATTTTACTCTGGATAAAGCTTAGATGGAGTAAATTCATAAACTGTCTAGATGACTAGATGATCTCCTGTGGTCCTTTCCAATCCGGATCTTCTATGATTCTAAAACAGTAAAACTCACATAGGCTCAACAGTAAGGCTCACATACAACATAACAATGGAAAAAAACCCCATTTCATCACACCCTCTAGCCCTGCACCTTCTCTGTTAGATTTACAGTGAGAAAAATGGTACAAAATCCAACTGCTGTTCAGCGGAACCCGGTGCAACGTGGGAACAACTGGGAATGAGGCAATCTGTCCCTAATGGGGGAACCTGGTGACAAAAACTCACCTTGCGGTGGGAGGAAAAGTATAAATGTAATTTGGTTGAACTAGGAAAAGTGATGGAAAAGTGTCCAGTGGGGAGGAAATTTGCTACGTTACCCTAGCTACTAGATGGGCTATTTTCTTTCTTGCACAAATAGTTGTGTCACTCCTGGTTCCCCAACGTGGGGCTGATGGACACTCCTGTCACGTTACTGAAATAATTTGGGACCCTATAAATCATTGCTGCAACCAGGGTCCTATAGTGGCGCCAAATCTTATGTACAGGGTGTCATAATGGGTGCCTACAACCAGGTTATGAATGACTAATTATGAATATGCCAGTGATATGTGTGTATCAATTTTGTAGTTAGAGCTATAATATTGGCTATGGACTGTCTGTCTTTCCAAATATTGTGCTCTGCTGGGGAAGAAGATTCCTGAATACTGGGCCTCAGCTTGGCTTGGGCTGCCTGATGGCCCATTAAGGGACATCAACCACACAATGGACTTTGTATATGCCTGTCCACACCTGAGCTGCTCTAGGAATGTCACTGCCTGGTCAGAAACTGAATCCTGAAGAATCTGGTGATTGGGCCTTGTGACTATAAACCTCCATTTTGCAACCAGACTCTGCAAAAGAAGGAGGAGGGTCTTGGCCCAGGAGACAGAGTCTATAAAAGCTGGAAGAAGCATTCTCCATTTTGTCTTTTCACCTCCAGTCTTCAGCCTGCCTTGTTTCCAGCTTTGGATGGAACTTTGCTACTCAGGGAACTCTGGACAATGGTACTGACCATCCCCCAAATGGGATGCATCCAAAGACTTTGATTTGAACCTGTAGTTTATTCTACCTTTGCTGCAAGCCTGAGCTAAGAGATGTGCCATTACTGCATGTAATTGATTTCTTTTAACCATTCTTAACCCTCACCTATACCTTTTTCCTTTTATAATAAACCTTTAGATTTTAGATTCTAAAAGATTGGCAACAGCGTGATTTGTGGTAAGAACTGATTTGTATATTGACCTGGGTCTGGGGCTTGATTCTTTGGAATTGGGGAGAACCATTTTCTTTATTTGGGGTATTGGTTTTCATAACCATTGATCCCCAGGACAGGTGGCTGGTGGTGGTGATACTGGGAAGCTGGAGTGTCTAAGGGAATTGCTTGTGTGACTTGTGGTTAGCCAGTGGGGCGAAACCAAAGTCTTTTCTCTTTAGCTGGTTTGGTTTGCCTTAGTGTGAAGAAACCCCAGCTTTGGGCTGTAGATGCCCTTTTGGAAGCAATCTGTCCTGATCTGACACTCATAGTTGGATCCCACCAGGAACAGCACCGTCACAACTCCTGTTGGAGGAACACACACGTCCATGACACAGGACAAGGGACTTGATGAAAAGCATTGTGGCAGCGGTTCTCAAACTAGGGGTTGAGACATCGCTGAAATGATGCCGAATTGAACGTTTCCGCTTTCAGCAGCCTTTTGGCGGACATATCCATGCGTGTGAGCAAGTCTGCCGAAATACCGCTAAAGTGACTGTTTCCGTTTTCAGCGGCATTTCGGCAAACATACTCGCGCACATGGGTATGTCCATGAAATGCTGCCGAAAGCAAAAACATTCAATTGGGCGGCATCTTGGCAGACCTGCAGACCTACAGGGGTTGCAATCAGAGGCTGAATGTGCAAAAGGGGTCGCTCAAACAATACATTTGAGAACCACTGCACTGTGGGCTTCACTCCAAGGAAGGGTGAGCTGCAGAAGGGAAAAGCAGACAACGCACCTGAAGGATCTGGGACCACACAAATCCTGCCTCAAAGTTCACTATTTGGGAATTAGTAAAAGGAAAAAATAATCTTTTCTGAGCCCTAGACAAGATTTTCATGGTGTTTCTCTCCCTTGCAGCTTCCCTGTTGATAAAGAAGAGAACAGCTGGGAATGGAAGAATTTCCTGCACTCACAGCATTCATAGGGTCTCTCTCCTGTGTGGATCCTCTGATGTACAATAAGTTTTGAGCTCTGAGCGAACTTTTTCCCGCACTCACAGCATCCATAGGGTCTCACTCTGGTGTGGATTCTCTGATGTGCAACAAGGCTTGAGCTCTGAGCAAAGGTTTTCCCACACTCACAGCATCCATAGGGGTTCTCTCCTGTGTGAATCCTCTGGTGGCGAATAAGGTGTGAGCGCTCAGCAAAGGTTTTCCCATATTCACAGCATTTATAAGGTTTCTCTCCTGTGTGGATCCTCTGATGGCGAACAAGGCCTGAGCTCTGAGCAAAGGTTTTCCCGCACTCACAACATTCATAGGGTCTCACTCCAGTGTGGATTCTCTGATGGCGAATAAGGTGTGCGCCCCTCCTGAACTTTTTCCCGCACCCGAAGCCCGTGTTCTCTCTCTCCCCCGTCAGGATGCTCTGCTGGGCTGTGGTCTCCTTGAGGCCTTTTTGAGTTCCCCGATAATTAACAGATCTTCCAACTTTCTGCACTACCTGGTTTCCCTGCTGCTTTTCTGGCCTGTGCTGCCCCTGAGCACCTTTTCCCTGCTCACAACTACTCGACACACTCCCTGTGCATCTTTGCAATAACGTCCCCTCCGGTTCCACTTGCTCATCTTCCTGCTGAGGATTCTGCTCCATGGTCTTGCTCACCATCCCCTCACCCGATGGAACAGAGAAAGAAAAACCTCAGAGACCAGAAGGGAACATAAGAACGGCCATACTGGGTCAGACCAAAGGTCCATCTAGCCCAGCATCCTGTCTACCGACAGTGGCCAATGCCAGGTGCCCCGGAGTGAGTGAACCTAACAGGTATGATCGAGCGATCTCTCTCCTGCCATCCATCACCCCCCTCTGACAGACAGAGGCTAGGGACACCATTCATTACCCATACTGGCTAATAGCCATTTATGGACTTAGCCTCCATGAATTTATCCAGCTCTCTTTTAAACCCTGTTATAGTCCTAGCCTTCACAGCCTCCTCAGGTAAGGAGTTCCACAGGTTGACTGTGCGCTGCGTGAAGAAGAACTTCCTTTTATTTGTTTTAAACCTGCTGCACGCCAATTTCATTGAGTGGCCCCTAGTTCTTCTATTTTGGGAACAAGTAAATAACTTTTCCTTATTTACTTCCTCCACACCACTCATAATTTTATATACCTCTATCATATCCCCCCTTAGTCTCCTCTTTTCCAAGCTAAAAAGTCCTAGCCTCTTTAATCTCTCTTCATATGGGACCCGTTCCAAACCCCTAATCATTTTAGTTGCCCTTCTCTGAACCTTTTCTAGTGCCAGTATATCCTTTTTGAGATGAGGAGACCACATTTGTACGCAGTATTCAAGATGTGGGCGCACCATGGATTTGTATAAGGGCAATAAGATATTCTCCGACTTATTCTCTATCCCTTTTTTAATGATTCCTAACATCCTGTTTGCTTTTTTGACTGCCGCTGCACACTGCGTGGATGCCTTCAGAGAACTATCCACAATGACTCCCAGGTCTTTTTCCTGATTGGTTGTAGCTAAATTAGCCCCCATCATATTGTATGTATAGTTGGGGTTATTTTTTCCAATGTGCATTACTTTACATTTATCCACATTAAATTTCATTTGCCATTTTGTTGCCCAATCACTTAGTTTAGTGAGATCTTTTTGAAGTTCTTCACAGTCTGCTTTGGTCCTTACTACTTTGAGCAGTTTAGTATCATCTGCAAACTTTGCCACATCACTGTTTACCCCTTCCTCCAAATCATTTATAAAAGGGGTGAACAAACCAAGAGAACAGCTGGGGATGGCGAAAAGCATGGGACTGAATTTCCCCAAACTCTTCCCCAAAGGAGCGGGAGGAGGGGATCAAGTCTGCATCCAGTTCCCACCCAGACACACCCCAGGGAGAAGGGAATTTGGGAGGGAACTACTGTCAGGAGTTAGGAGGGGTAGGAAACCATGACCAGTATCTGCCCTAAGGATATGACACCTGCTGGGGACCATCTTGAACCCAGAGATCCCACAAGGTCTTTGTTGGGAATCCCAGCTGTTTCCTTCAAGCACTGAGTAGGTTTAATGATCCCTCACCCACGCAGCTGCCTCTCAGGACCTCTCTTTCCTCTGAGCACTAGAGATCTGGGGCCCACGGCTCTTCCCCTCGTTCCAGCTGGGAGATGATATCAGGTCTGGAAACTGGGAACCCTGCTCAGGGGAAGAAGACCAGTGAGATCAGGTAACACACAAAAGAAGAAGTTACTCAACCTGTGTATCAACGATGGTTCTTGGAGATGTCTCTCCCTATGGGTGCTCCACTGCAGGTGCTAGCACAATAAAAACAGCTGTGCAGACCAGAGGCTTGCCACACTACTGTGCCCCTTTCAGGAGTCTGATTTGTCTTGCGTACTTACAACTCATTTTATAAGCAACGTAGTTTTACAACTCATTTTATAAGCATGTAGTTTTTAAATCAGATATAAAAGTACAAAAGCATCACCGCACTGTGAATTGCTGACTTGCTCATTTTTACCATATAATTATAAAATAAATAATCAAAATATAAATCTTGTACTTACATTTCAGTGCATAGTATAAAGATCAGCATAAGCAAGTCATTGTATGAAATTTTACTTTGTACTACTTGGCAAGTGATTTTTCCATAGCAACTCTAGAAGGCCCTGCATACCCCAGGGGTACATGTACCTCTGGTGTAGACACTGCAGTTCAGGCTTGAGACTGAGCTCCAGACTAATCTGCAACCTCTCTCTTGCTGTTGCCTTGTCTTTTTGCCCTGGATAGCAGCAAACGTAAGCCCAGTCTCTTTGTACCGTAGTTCCTGTGTCCCAAAGTGCAGTTGTATTCCCGTGTTCTGCTTCCCTCGGACCCAGTCATTACCAATTAAACTCCAGTCTTTGAGACTTCCATTGTCCAGTGTGCTTCATACATATGTGGACAGTCCTTGATAGTGTTTCCATGTCAATGGAGTCAGGCCCATGCTACCTCAACAGGAATTACATCCCCATCCCAGAAGAGGAATTCACTCCTTCACACCCACTAACAAAGCAAATGAGAGGGATGCTGACCCATGCATATTTTTCATTTAAAAAACTATGAAATAAAGCCCCCATTCTCCAGAGGGAGACAAGGTGAAAGTGAACGGCTAGGATAATGAATCATAAAATCACAGAAACACAGCGGTCAAAGGACCCTGAGGCAGGACCAAATATACACAGACCATCTGTCTAACCTCTGCTTAAAAACCTCCAGCAACCAGCATTCCACAACCTCTCTTGGTAACGTATTTCTGTACTTAGTTATACTCACAGCTGGGAAGTTTTTCCTAATATCCAATCTAAACATCCCATGCCACAAAACAACCCTAAGCAGGAGAGGAGAAGGGAAGATCAGATTTCAAGACGACAACCATGGTCAGTGATGTCAGACAGCTGACAGGTCAAGGAGGAGGAGGAGGATGGAGTGCACACTACAATGGTAAATGGATGAAACTCCATGGCCTGTATTACACAGGAGGTCAGACTAGATGACCTAAGAGTCTCCCCTGGCTTTAAAATGTATTGATCGACAGAAGGAAGGACTAAGAACATGCCACTATGTGTTTTATGTTCCTCAGATTTCAACACCAGCATTTCTCCACAGGCACTCCACCAGTGTGCCCTGGGACAGCTGCAACTTTAAATGAATGGTGGAGGGACTAGTTGGACCAGCCTGGCAGAGCTGTGACCCAAAGAGAGGTGCACGTGAAACTGGAAGGAACAGGTATTCCTCATTTCAGTGCTGAGTGGTGTAGTGAGCATCCATAAAGGTGCACAAGGGTATGTTCTTGTCACAAGGATTGTCAGCAGGCTGGTGCCATACATGCTAGGGGTCTCCAGGGCTCAGGGAGGGGTGAAGGCAGCGACTCAGAAGGAATCCTCATTGGAAGGGTAAAGGGCTGGTGACATTATGAAAATCTGAGATGGATTGTGTGCAACAGGCTCAGGGTCTGAGTGCAGGCCGGGGTAGGCAGCTTCTATTTCCTGCACCGGACCTAAGCCTAAGTTTTGCCTTAGTAAAGAGACTGTGTTAGCATTCGTGCTATCCTGCGCCTGTGCTCTGCTCCACAAGTGATCTGTAGCGGGGAGAGTAGAGGTCTAGTCTAGGGGTCACTGGACTGTCAGGGTGTGGCTAAAATAGGGCAAAGCTGAGGGTGCACTGTGAACCTTAACTCTTCATTTCCCCTTCCAAGAGCCAAGGGGACAGGAATCCTTACCCAGCGAGGTCACATTCTCGTCGTTCTCCTGCATGATGTCTCTAATTTTTGAAAAATTATGAAAGAGGTGAGAAATGATCAAAAATTCAGAAAAAGGCTCAAAAATGCAAAAAAAATTCAAATTTTTCAAAAATGGCCAAAAAGATGAAAAATGTTCAAAAACCAGAAAAGGCTCAAAACATAAAATTTTTTTGAATTTTTGATAAATGATCAAAGAAGTGAAAACTTCTCATAAATTGAGAAAAGTTTCAAAAACTCAAAATATTTTGAATTTTTGAAAAATGCCCAAAAATGTGAAAAATGCTCAAAATTTCAGAAAAAGGCTCAAAAAAAACAAAAACAATTTGAGCTTTTGAAAAGTGATCAAGAAGGTAAAAATGGTCAAAAATTCAGAAAAGTTCAAAACATCAAAAAATTCTCAAATTTTTGAAAAATGCTCCAAAATTCAGAAAAATGGCTCAAAAAATCAAAAAAAATTCTCGAATTTTTGAAAAATTATGAAAGAGGCAAGAAATGACCAAAAATTCAGAAAAAGACTCAAAAATGAAAAAAATTCTCAATCTTTTGAAAAATGATCAAAACGGTGAAAAATGGTCAGAACTCAGAAAAGGCTCAAAAAATCAAAAAATTCTCAATTTTTTCATAAATGATCAAAAAGGTGAAAAATGCTCCAAAATTCAGAAAAGGCTCAAAAATTCAAAAAAAAATTCAATTTTTCAAAAATGCCCAAAAAAGATGAAAAATGTTCAAAAAACAGAAAAGGCTCAAAATATAAAATTTTTTGAATTTTTGATAAATGATGAAAGGAGTGAAAACTTCTCATAAATTCAGAAAAGGTTCAAAAACTCAAAATATTTTGAATTTTTGAAAAATGCTCAAAAATGTGAAAAATGCTCCAAAATTCAGAAAAGGCTCAAAAAATCAAAAAAAAATCTCGAATTTTTGAAAAATTATGAAAGAGGTGAGAAATGATCAAATATTAAGAAAAGGATCAAAAAATCAAAAAATTCTCGAATTTTTGAAAAATGATCCAAAAGGTAAAAATTGGTCAGAATTCAGAAAAAGCTCAAAAAATCAAAAAATTCTCAATTTTTTAAAAAATGATCCAAAAGGTAAAAAATGCTCCAAAATTCAGAAAAGGCTCAAAAAATCAAAAAAATTATCAAATTCTTGAAAAATGATCCAAAAGGTGAAAAATGGTCAGAACTCAGAAAAGGCTCAAAAATGAAAAAAATTCTCGAATTTTTGAAAAATGATCCAAAAGGTGAAAAATGCTCCAAAATTCAGAAAAGGCTCAAAAAATCAAAAAAATTATCAAATTCTTGAAAAATGATCAACACGGTGAAATATGGTCAAAAATTCAACAAGACGCAAAAAATGAAAAAAATTCTCAAATTTTTGAAAATGACCAAAAAAGTGAAAAATGCTCCAAAATTCAGAAAAGGCTCAACAAATGAAAAAAATCTCAAATTTTTGAAAAATGATCCAAAAGGTGAAAAATGGTCAGAACTCAGAAAAGGCTCAAAAATGAAAAAAATTCTCGAATTTTTGAAAAATGATCAAAAAGGTGAAAAATGCTCCAAAATTCAGAAAAGGCTCAAAAAATCAAAAAAATTATCAAATTCTTGAAAAATGATCAACATGGTGAAATATGGTCAAAAATTCAACAAGACGCAAAAAATGAAAAAAATCTCAAATTTTTGAAAAAGGACCAAAAAAGTGAAAAATGCTCCAAAATTCAGAAAAGGCTCAACAAATGAAAAAAAATCTCGAATTTTTGAAAAATGATCCAAAAGGTGAAAAATGGTCAGAACTCAGAAAAGGCTCAAATATGAAAAAAATTCTCAAATTTTTGAAAAATGATCAAAAAGGTGAAAAATGCTCCAAAATTCAGAAAAGGCTCAAAAATGAAAAAAATTCTCAAATTTTTGAAAAATGACCAAAAAAGTGAAGAATGCTCCAAAATTCAGAAACGGCTCAACAAATGAAAAAAAATCTCGAATTTTTGAAAAATGATCCAAAAGGTGAAAAATGGTCAGAACTCAGAAAAGGCTCAAAAATGAAAAAAATTCTCGAATTTTTGAAAAATGTCAAAAAGGTGAAAAATGCTCCAAAATTCAGAAAAGGCTCAAAAAATGAAAAAAAAACTCAAATTTTTGAAAAATGATCCAAAAGGTGAAAAATGGTCAGAACTCAGAAAAGGCTCAAAAATGAAAAAAATTCTCAAATTTTTAAAAAATGACCAAAAAAGTGAAGAATGCTCCAAAATTCAGAAAAGGCTCAAAAATGAAAAAAATTCTCGAATTTTTGAAAAATGATCAAAAAGGTGAAAAATGCTCCAAAATTCAGAAAAGGCTCAAAAAATCAAAAAAATTATCAAATTCTTGAAAAATGATCAACACGGTGAAATATGGTCAAAAATTCAACAAGACGCAAAAAATGAAAAAAATTCTCAAATTTTTGAAAAATGACCAAAAAAGTGAAAAATGCTCCAAAATTCAGAAAAGGCTCAACAAATGAAAAAAAATCTCAAATTTTTGAAAAATCATCCAAAAGGTGAAAAATGGTCAGAACTCAGAAAAGGCTCAAAAATGATCACTGGTTCCTGATTTCCGCTTCTCTGCTTAAAGTTGTTGGCCCATCATCTGCCTGTGTGAGGCCTATCTGAAACTTTGAGCATTAGTCTTAAGTTTTACGGGGTCCTGTCCAACCTTTCTGCCAAGGGGACCCTTTCCTAGATCTCTCATGATAGCCTATGAGCTCTTCTCCCTGCCTATAAGTAGTAAAAACAATGCTTAGCACTTACATAGAACTTTTAATCTTCAAAGCTGTGTACAAACATTAAAGTCACTTGACAGATTACTCATGAATTTAAACTGGGCAAGTCATTCAGCCTAAAATTTATGGGACACTCTTCAGATATGGCAATATGGCTGGGGGATTGTGAATACTAACACAAAGGCTCATGTGGAAGAGGGACAAGACTGTGCGCACACTGATGGCAGAGGTTACCCCAAAGCACAGTACCTCCCCAGGTGTGGAGCTAGGGGTATCTGCCCCTTCCTGATGTCTAGATTCTGCATGCATGTGCGAGACAATTTAAATGAAGAGATGGGGAGGTGGGTGTTAAACCAATAATCAGTGAGATTTTAAGCCTTTTCTACTGGGCCTGCCACAAAACTCCCTGCATTTCCAAGAGGGAGAGTTTAAATGACTCCTTAAAATATGATACCTGCCCATATTTGAAACCTATACATGGACACTTCACGAGGTGCTAGATCAGTTTAAGTACATGAGGCTAGAGATTGTTGGATGGATCCAGTGGGAAAATAATAAATATTTTGCTAAAAATCAGAGACTCCACCATTTCCCTACAGGCACGGCCATGTGAGGTGCGGCGTGCCCCCTGCACCGGGATGGGGGGCATGCAGGACCTCGTGGGCTGGGGGACCAGTCGGCCCCTGTGAAGTAAGGAGTAAGACTGAGGGTAGGGCTGGTGAAAGCAGCATAGTGGCTGGGGGAGCCTCTCTCTGCTGTTGCCCCAGCAGGGGAATTTCATTGACCCACACAGCCCAGGGACTCCGCCCAGGTTCCCAGGCCTGGAGAGGCTGGAGGCGGGGAGGGGTGGCTGCAGCTGCTAACCCGGAAGAGGCTGTCCCCGGGAGCCCACGTGGAGCGGCAGCGTGGCTGGGAGGAGGGGGAGCGCAGAGCCGCGGCGGTCGCGTTATGGAGGCGGCCCCCGTCCCAGCGTTAGCCCCGAGCCTCCCCGCCTCCGGCCCGCGGGGGGTCCTGCAACAGAACCGGCAGTTCCTGGACTTCTTCTGGGACATCGCCAAGCCCGAGCAGGAGCTGCGCCTGGCTGCCACCGAGAGCCTGCTCCGGTACCTGCGGGCCAGCGAGCAGGTCCGAGCGAGGGAGGCTGGAGGAGGGGGGCCCAGGGGGTTGGGGTCGCGGTGGGGGGTGAGTCCAAGCCCCTCGGGGCTGTCGTAGGCGGGAGTGGAGGCCCGGGGTGTGGGGAGCAAGGGAGGTGAGTTCAGGGTCCCGGAGATCTTCCCTGGTTGGGAGGTGGGGGGAGGGAAGGGAACCGGTCTCTGGAAGGGGGTGTCTGCTGGGGATGGGGGGGGGGATAGTGGATGTAATTGTATCCAGGTTGCTAAATGATTGGGGCGGGGGTAGAAGAGAATTGGGCCCAGAGAGATGGGAAGGGAATTAGACCCAGCCTCCCAGGGGGCTGGTTGGGTGAGGGGAAGGTTTAAGGCGATAGGGCCTAGTCTCTCAGGGGATTGCTGTGATTGAAGCTAGATCTTGGGGCACTGTTTTGTTTGGGGTGAGTGGGTGCATAAATTCCAGCCCTGCCTTGGGGGAAGTAGAGGATCTGGTGACAATGTCGTTGTTCCCCGGTCTGGTTCCAATCCGTGTCCCTTTCCCCAGGTTGAATCCCTGAGCAGAGCAAGGGTTTAATCCAGTCACAGGGATATGTGCGTGGGGCTGACCAGTCTGAATTAGGGCAGTGAGGTGCATGTCTAGAATTGGATATTTGTCCTGGTCTACACTAGCGGGGAGGGTCGACCTAAGATACGCAACGTCAGCTGAATAGCGTAGCTGAAGTCAATGCATCGACTTACTTGCCATCCTCAGGGTGTTGACTCTGCCTTGTGCCTTTTGGCAACCTGGAGTTCGGGAGTCCACGGGAGCGCCTCTGGGGATTGATTTATCGCACCTTGATGAGACATGATAAATCGATCCCCAATAGATTAATCTCTACCCTTGTATCCAGCCAGTATGTAGACAAGGCCTTTGTAAATGACTATCATGAACCTAGTTAAGAGTACTGTTCAGACGGTATTTATGTATTGACTAGCAGTACATCCTTATGATTTTCCTTATTGTAGGAAAGTATTCCTAAAAGTACTATATTTTTTAAAACATTATTTTTTAGGAAGATGAGCTGAAATATACTCTAAAACGATTGATAGAAGGACTGGGAGCCACTCGAGAGACAGCACGTCCAGGTTTCAGTCTGGCACTGGCTCAGGTTGGTATTCTCCCACAGAGCGCACTGTCTATAGAATGCCGATGGGTATGTTAATAATGTTCTAAGGTGGCTTGGTGAAAGTATAGTGCTTATTTTTTGTTTAAATACTTGGGAGTTCTCATTAACCTCTGGAAGCACAGGGGTCTTGGGAAGAGTTCTTGTATCTCAGAGTGAACTCTTGTAGCCCTTGTCTACACACAAAAGTTGTACTGCTTTAGCTACACTGATATGGTCAAGCAGTACAACCCCACCCCGCACACAGTGTGGGCACACTGATGCTGGTATAGCTTTTACCCATAAAGTAAGGGAATGTGCTCTATGGCAGGATTATGATTTCCTGAACATCAATTTTAAGAACAGTTCATTATAGGAACCGTTTTTTGCTGCTGAATGAGAATTCAGTCCTTTAGCCAATGGTCAAGCAGCTATATAGGTTGGAAAAGATGAGAGAGTGGGTGGCAAAGAGATTCAGTTCTCACAAGCAAAGAAAAATGAAGCACACTGTTTACATTTGTACCATTCTTTGCGTACACTGTTATTGAATGATTAATGCATTAACTTTTGCTCCATACCCACAGTCCATTTTGAGATTTGCAAGTTTTATGAACTTTTTGGTTTTTATGAACTCCTCAATCCCTAAATAGTTTATAAAATAGGGATTCTTCTGAACCTGCATTGGGCACCTTTAGTGTGGACACCGTTGTACTGGTATAGAGGTTGTACTGGTATAACTATTGGTTTAAAACAAAATCAAGCTCCCTCACTGACATAGTTGGAACAATACAAGAACTGTGTGCAGATCAGGCTTTACAATAGGTTGGCCTCTAGAATGGATTGAAAATACAGAAAGCATTTTAAAATCAAAGCCAGTCTGCTCATGTCTGGTGCGAGTCTGTTAAAACTGAAGTACTCTTTGGAACAGGTACAATATGGGCAGTGAAGACTGTTCTCTTTCATGCGCTCCCTTGCTAGCAGGTGTCTATTCTGACCCAGAAGGACCACCTCTAGAGGTCAAAGCATGTTTTGTGCTCTACTATAGACGCAGTTATATTTGAAAAATTGTGTGCACGCTATGGCTTTCCTTGGCACAGCCAGGTCATTTGAAAATAAAATACAATTTAAAAAATGGCACCCCTAACCAACATAGCTGTGCAGGGAAACTTTTAATGGAAGACCTGGTCTAAGGGTGGAAGAAATAATCAGAGAGTTCAGTTCTAGTCCTTCCTTCAGTCTATAGTTGTTGAAGATAAATATGGATGTTAGTAGAGCATTTTCTCATAGAGTTTAATCTCTGTCTCATGTTGGTCCTGATATCTAGGTTTTGCAGTTTTTTGAAGAAATTCCACTGCATACTGTCCTGCAGCAGATAAAAGAAAAACACAGTCTTGAAAGAGTAAAAAAGGTAGGTCCGCCTTGTGCTCATAGCAACACCTGACAATAGTTGTAAATCCTCTGTGTTCCTTACTGAGTATTGATTACTTCCTTGCTTTGGGACCCCTTTTAAGGTAAATGATTCTATTTGTCTGCTGGAATCTGGAGTTAACCATGTTGTTGCAGGACCCTGATGTGCAGGCACTGCTTCCATTGACAGTATCTTTTGCATGGAAGGATATTCAAGGTTGACTCTTCCTGCTTGGTTCTGAGCAGTTTTCCCCTGCAGTGGAAGCTGTTTTGCATTTTGAATTGTTGGACTACAGTGTTGATTTTCTTCTTTTCAGAAACTCTTTAGAAATGCTGCCTTCGGAAACTTTTTTGGGGTACTGGCTCTGTTCCAGTCTGGTCGTCTTGCAAAGGTAACAGAGTTTTGCTTGTTCATGAGCCATTGACCTGGTGCTATCCCAACTGGGGAACAAGACCCAGAAAGAAGGGATGGTCCATTGGTTATGACATTAGCCTGGGGACTTAAGAATTGCAGGTTCAATTCAATTTCTTGCTCTGCTATATGCTTCCTGTGTGACTGAGCAAATCACTTAAGACTCTCTGTGCACTAGTTTCTCATTTTATAAATCACAAGCTTTTTCGTTCAAATTTATTATATAGAGCTGGAAATCAGAAGTGTCAAAAAAATCCAGAAAGTGTGTTTAAGGTGCCTCCTTGTAGGAAAATTATCAGGTCTAATCATCCTTTGATGTGAAACCTCGGGAGGGTGGGAGTGAGGAGGGGAAGAGGACAGAGGTAATATGGTAACAGTAGAAAAACTGTCCGTAGATAGTGGGACAGAGGAGATGCTTGGTATCCTTTTTTCGGGAAAGGAATTGTTTTGTCAGTCACACACAGGGAATGTTGTATCGGGAAGATCTGACTTATGCATCAAGAAGCGATTGGGTCGGTTTATTATTCATAATAGTAAGATTCAGTATATTCATTATGAGTTAATAATGGAGCCATGAGCTTCACCTTGGCTGTGTAGCCTTTACTTTTTTTCATATTTTAATTTGTAGGACAAAAAGGCTCTCCTGGAGTGTGTCCAACTTCTGCAGAGCTTGGCACAGCACCATGCCCACCTCAGAGATCTCCCCAGGAAAACACTCGTTGACATCCTCTCAGAGGTATGAAGACCTGGCACCTGAATAGCAGAAGGTTTTGTTTGTGGTGGTGGTTTTTCTTAGGTTGAATCTGAACCACCTCCACTGATGTCAAAGGAGTCTTTCCATTGACTTCATTGCACCAGACACTTGGTGGTCATGAAAAATATCATATGGGCAAGTCTGTATAGGGAAGCTGATTGTCCATAAAATTGGTGCACGCAACAGCAGTACAAGTCTCCATGTGTTGCCCATATTCAGTGTTGGTTGCTCAGGATAAGGGTGGATATATAAATATAAAATATAAATGGAGATATACCAATCTCCTAGAACTGGAAAGACCTTGAAGGTCATCGAGTCCAGTCCCCTGCCTACACTAGCAGGATCGAGTACTGTCCCCTGACAGATTTTTTGCCCCAGATCCCTAAATGGCCCCCTCAAGGATTGAACTCACAACCCTGGGTTTAGCAGGCCAATGCTCAAACCACTGAGCTATCCATCCCCCCCATATGTTTGGACTCATGGGGCCGGAGGTAGGTGATGATGGAGAAGGGGAATTAAATAGCATATATGGAGTGTAGAGTGATTTATATGGACATTTCCTTGTTTCACATGGTTTCTGTGGGTAGACTATGCGAATTAGCAACCTTAACTCCACGTTAACCAACCCTTTGATGTAAGAATGTTCTTGGTCTAGCACCGTTGGTATTAGTGTCGGGTTTTTTTGTATGCTTGCCATATTCCTGATCTGTGGCAGATTCAGATTGGAGTTTGTCTTTTTTATTTCAAAAGCATCTATTCAGTTTTATTCCAAAATATATCGGTGTTCAAAATAATCAACCAGGAAAATCCCATGGAGATGAACACCACTATTTTAAAATTGATTTGTATTTAAGAAATAATACCAAAAAACTCATGACCGTATAGCACTGAAAGAGGGAAGAATCAGAATGCTGCAGGAAGTTTGCAATTACAATTTGCAGTTACAGCCATGGAATAAAGCTCTTAGGGCAGAGACTATCTGAGCCGCATTCTTGGTTTGCCCTTAGGTATTACTGTAGCAAACTAATTACATCACTTTTTCTTCTTGTTGGCATGTGTGTGTCTCATACATGCTTCTAACCTTTTGGGCCCATTGATAAAATTGGGTCTAATATTGTCCTGAGGTTTTGGGTTTTTTTTTCATTACATCAGTAAAAAGAAAGCTTCTATAAGGTGCCAAAAATTATACAGCCTTTGCTGCAATCAGTGATGGGTCCCTAAGATATTTTTAAGTCAGAACCTGTGTCTTTTATAAAAGTCAAGGAAAAGGGTTGATGTCCCTATTCCTATCAGATCCACCATGGCTTTTGTTGTTGTGCTGTCTTGTCTCTTGGGGCCTGTTTAAACACAAAATTTGTACCCCTTTAACTATACCAGTATAATTACACTAGTACAACTATATTGGTATAACGGCGTCGTCTATCAATACAGCTATTTCTGTATAGGAAGGAGAATATGCCATATTGGGTATAAGACATCTTTGTACTTCTATAACTGCATCCACTCTAGGGGATTGTAAAAAACCCCACCCCTGTACCTCATATAGTTATACTATTCAATAACTGTGTGTAGCACCAGTATCACTTTCTGTGTTGCTTCTCAATTGCATTGCTGTGTAGATTCCTGAAGCTGTGTTTGAGAAAGTCCTATTCAGCACCCTACAGGATGACCTCACTTCGGCCTTCAGCTCCCCAGAGCAGCTGCATCTCCTGCTTGTGGGCATACAGAAATTCCCTGGGGTTCTGAAACCCAGTAAGCTGAAAATACTGCTTGGCTCATCTGCCATCGTAACCATGGAGAACATTCCCAGGTGAGCTTTCGGAGAAGGCTGCCTAAGGGTGCTGGATGCCTGCGTCTCCCATTGACTCTAATGGGAGACACGGTATGGAGCTGCTGGTGGGGGTGATGTTTATTCTTGGGCGTCTCCAGAGTGCTGCTCCCAATATTCAGATCAGTTGCTCATCTTTAGATGCACCAGCTGTGGGTCATTTTAGTTTCTGCGCAGTTGTCTGTCCACTCCAGAAGGTCCTTAGAGGAAGGGATTTTGCCTTCAGAAAGTTACTTCCCGACTGGAGAGTTCAGATTTCTTATCCTCCTGTGGTTGCTTTTCTCTCAAGGCTTGTGAATGTTTTGAAAATTGCTGCCAAATCGGAGAAGAAGGATCGGAATCTTCCACGTATCGGGCTGGACTTGCTACGCGTGTCTCTGAAGGAAGGTGCTTTTGAACTCTTCTGGAAAGAAGCTGTGGAGAATGGGCTGCTTAAGGAAAAGTCGGGTCCTAACAGGTTTGTTTTAAAAGGTCATTCATTGTCCTTAATATAATCTACTCTTCTGCTTCCTATCCGAACATAAATTCCGATGCTGTGTGGTGACTAAAACCTGACCACAAAAAAGTGACAGCTTTTTTTCTTTCTTTTTTTTTTTTTTTGGTGAGAAATTCCCCCCCTCCCACAATTTTTCTTTTTAAATGTTTTTAACCCAGATCTGGTTGTGACAAATGGAACAAGCACCTTTGCTGCAATCTAGGAAATGCTGCTTAAAATGTGACGATGTTTCCTGTTCTTAATAATGGGGACAAAAATTTAGGCATATGTGGCTGTGAAGACCATGGACATTGGCAGAGTCTTAAGGGCAGATGTGTAACCTGAAACTACTTATTTTTAAATTGACCAGTTTGTCCTCCTTAATGTGAGATTTGGAGGTGGGCCAGATCCTGAAACTTGTGTCCAGTCCCCTTTGTGTGTTACAATGGGCTGAATTCAAATCCTTAGACTTTATGTGCACCTCTTTTGGTTCTGGATTTGACACAGACCCAAAAAGTATCTATTGTTTCCATTTCTAACACGAAGGTGGTTGAGACTGCAAGAGTTCGCTGTTTTTAACAAGTTTTCAGGGTAAGATACCAAAATATTTTCAAGAACAAAGCTCCTCAGTCATCTGCTGTATTGAGATTAATGCTGTTTGGAGCCAAAATCTTGTGAGATTTTTTTTTTTGGGGGGTGGGGTGGGGGGGGCTGTTTAATCTGAACCTTGGTTTGTTCACAAACCTGCTCCCTGAAACCTGACCTGAATCCAGAGCCAAACACTGTTTCCTTGGCCTATTGATAAGGGATTTTGTTAACTTGCTGCATACAAATTATAGGGAAAAAGAGAGACCATTTTCCAACAGGAGCTGCCCAAATCTTGTATTTTGGTGCTCAAATCAGCATCAGGATCGATGGGTGAATGTTCATTTTATGCTCTGAAGTGTTGTTCTTTTACAGAATCTGCCCACCTTAGAGTGCTAGGCTAGTAGTGTCCCTGTAGTCTTGATTGCTGTCCATTTCTGTACATCTCTGTGAAGCACACACAGGTGCTTTTCTTTATCTACACTTGTGTGTGGTGCTGCTACCGTGTCATTCACTGAGGGAATCTGTTCTTTTCCTGCTCAGTTACATGTGCTACCGGTTGCTGGGCAGTGCTCTCCCACTCTTGTCTCTGGACCAGCTACAGATTGTTCTCCGAGGGGAAGTGATGCTGGACTATGGCAGTCATGTGTTATCGGCTCAGGTAGGCATCCCTGTGAGGCTATGAAGCAGCCCATGCTAAAGACCCCATACTATGCTTTAGTTAGTCTTTAAGGTACCACAGGACTCTTTGTCACTTCTGCTATTCCAGACTAACACGGCTACCTCTCTGATTCCTACCCGATACCGCCATTTTCAAATATCCTGCAACAGTCTTGTTAGACCTTGTGTTGTGTAAGGCAGTATTTGCTGTAGGTAAATTGGTCATTATAGGCTGAATTTGGAATGTTCTTTATCTTCATTGTGCTTTAGTTTCTAATCTTATTCCTCAACTGCTATTAAATTAGGCTGAGCTTTTGCAAAAGGAGTCAGCAATTGCCTAACTGCTTTTACTGAGGCCCCCATTGACTTTGATGGGAGTGGAGTTCGGGCAATGCTGAGCACTTTTGAAAATCCCATCCTTAATCCTTACAATTTCTTTTTATTTTTCGTGGTGGGATAGTGCCCAGAGGCCCCCATTAGGACTGGGGTCCCATTGTGCTGGGTGCTGTACAAACACATTTGAAGACAAGGTCTAAAAGTGTAACATATGCTGGTAAATCAGGGGTTCCCAAACCTTTTACTGGCACGACCCTGTTTTAAATAATTATTTCCTCATAGGACCCCAGACAGCACACAGCCACATGGAGGATGAAATTTTGTAACACAAAATGGCATCCTCTCCCCAGCATGATTTCACAAGAACTGCATGTGTGAGGTCACGCCGCGTGGAGGATACCACTTGGCCCTCCAAAATGGTGTCCTCTATTATTGTGACCTTTCACCCACCAGACATGTGTGGTGCTCACAATGTGCAGAGCAAAATGGTGCCCTCCACACACATGGGATTGCCGTGACACCCCCCCCCCCCCCATCTGTTTATGGCGAGACCCCATTTGGGTTAGAACCCACAGTTTGGGAACTGCTGTGTTAAGTAGTTTGCCCACCCCTGTTCTAGCATATACGGAGTCTGGGTGTGGGATCTAGTGTATATCACAGCACTATGTGGCACTATTTACCACACTCCCAAACCCAAAATTGGAACCACTTGATTAGCACAGCTTTCAGAAAGCCTGGGAGGACAGGCCACAAGAAACATTTATATGTGTTGTGTTTCTACTGCAGGAAGCTTAAGCAGTTCTCACAAACTTTTTGGGCAACACTGCCAGCTGATGATTCTGAAGGCCTCACCTGTATCTGTCTATGTGGAGTGTTGGGAGGGAGGGCAATTTGAGATTAAGGTTTAGTGAAGTCCAGGATCAGTGGCAGGTTAGAGCCTGCAAGACTTCATTGCTGGTAGGTGAGGCAGTTTGGCCTAGTGGACTGGGCCACAGGAGACCTGAGTTGCTCAGCCCCTAGCCTCTTGGGTGACCTTGTGCAAGTCACTTCCCTTCTCTGTGTCTCAGCTTTCCCATCTGTAAAATGGAGCCCATGAGCTCATTGTCCAGCACTTTGTGATCTTCTGATAGCACATCAAACTAGCGCATAGGGCCGACCTGACCACTGAAGAGGTAAGTGGGTTGTGGGGATCTGCAGTATTGGTACTGCCCCGGTGAATGTTCAGACTCAGGATTTATTGTACCAAGCGCAAGTACAGAGCAAGGTCAGTTTTGTACAGTGACTGAGTGTGCATATTTCGCAGTATGATGGTCTGTAACCTGTATTGACTGTGCCTTTCAGCTTCCGGACCGGTTTAAATTTGCTCCGGAGATGGAAACCTATGTTAACTCATTCCTTGAGGGCTGTGATGATCCAGAGAAGCAGCTGACGGTGATGATTAGCTTCTCCACTCTGACCAATCAAGGCTATCCGGTTGTGCCCAGCTTCTGGAAGGTGGTGAAACACTTGCAGCCTGTAGCGTTGCTGAAATATGTCGACTGGCTCAAGAGGATGTTCCTTAGGCCAGATTTTGACTGTTGCTTAGATTTCACCACCAGCCGGCAAAAGCAGAAGCAGGAGAAAATAAATATGTGAGTGTATTTACAGTACAACTCCCTCCTCTCTCTCGGATCCGTGTTGTATGCATCTTCCCGTGTTTAGCTCCAATTAGGTGGCCTGGGGAAACGTAGGGCAGCTACAACAGCTGATTCCAACAGCACTTTTAGCTGGTCCTAGGTCAGGAGTGGCTCTTGTTTTCTGTTCCCTTTATCCTTATTCGGAAACCATAGAAATTTCCTATTGGGAAAGCCTCCTGGGAAAGTCTGCGGAGATGGAGTCTCTGTAGGTGATCTTTCTCACTGAGTTATTACTGTGCTATTACCCCAGCCAGTCACTGTGTTGCTCAGTGTCTCTTAAAAACTGAGATGTAAAATGTAGGTCCTGATCAGTATGCAACCCTTTTTGTGACAATTGGAGCACTGGTCAAATGACAGTTGGGGTAATTGTATTCTGCCTACTTAAAATTCCAGCTGCACTCCTTCAATTTTAGATGAAGTGAAGGAAAGGGGCCTGTCTGTCTTAACACTTGCTGTGGGTGCGGTACGCCAGCGTGATACTTCACCCCAGACATGGGCAAAGGCTTGCCAAGTGTTTTGTGATCTTCCGGGGTAAAAGGCACTATGTCCGTATGTTGTATGCACCTTGTGAATAAAGATCTTCAATCATGGGAACATTCTTGCTTTTCTTGAAGCGGTTGAAACACAGAGGCTCACTGGATTAGAATTGGTCTGAGTTCATATTTGTTTATAAAGTGTGTTTCAACCAGATGAAGAGCAAGTGCAGGTGACTTAGGAAAGGTACCTTTATACATGCACCTGTTACTTCTTTCTGCATGTGTGTCAGTAAATTCTGCATTCTAGCTGATTTCTAACTGTATAAGGTGAATGTCTGAACATTCACCTTTGAGCTGCTGAAAGTCTATGCAGTATTCAGATTCTCATCACCCATTGTTTCAGTGTTTTCTTATCCAGTGCAGTGTCTGAGCTTCTGTTTTATAATTATACCCATTTGCTCATTGAAAGGAACCAGCACCGAGTAGTTCGGCTGAGAAAATGGATTATTGCCCGACTAATCAGCATCATTGACAGTCAAGGGAAGAAGGATGAGGATTTGGTGATGGACATTGTCAGGTGAGAAGGATTTAAAGACTACTTAGGGCCAGAAGGCTGGAGTGATACTAAAGCAACTCTTTAGACAAGCAACCCTTGGGCCAGTCACTTAGGGTAACATTTTCAGAAGTGCCGAAATCACTTAGGACCCTAACTCCCATTGATTTTCAGTAAGACTTAGGCACTTCCTAGGTACTTTGAAAATTAAACCCCAGACTTTTGGGCCAGAGTGTCCAAAGGTATTTAGGTGTCTGTCTGCATCTTCAAGCACATAAATACTTTTTTAAAAGTTGGTCTTTGTGCCTGAGTATTGTAGTAATAAAAATGATGTTGCAGGATGTTAAAGGTACTTTGAGGTACTGAGCACCCTCCTCTTCCATTAACTGCAGGTACCTGGTGGGGTCGGGTGCCTATAGAATTGATGTGGCTTAATTAAAATGTGTGAAGTGCCTGAAGATGCTTGGATGAGACATGCTAGATAAGCACATGCTGCTTACAATATTGAATTTGCTTTTTATAAAGGCTGCTTTATATAGGTGCACAGAGCCCAAGTCAACTCTTCATTCTGCTCTCTTCCTTTCTCCCCTCTAGGTTTTGCTTCTTCCATGCTTTCTTCAAGACCCAGAAACCAACCTCCAAAATACCAGAGACAAAATCCCTCCCCTCAGTACCTCTGGATGAACAGTGTCACTCAACAGCTGCAGACTTGTTTTTCAGGTATGGACTTTGCCTGAATGCATTTAATGTTGGAAATTTATCTCCTTTCCAGAAAGAAGGATCATATTACTATTTATTATTTGTATTGTCCACATCTGGGGCTTCTAGGCACTTCTAGCACCCCCCCGGATGATAGGTGCTGTACAAACACAGAACAAAAAGAACGTACAATCTACGTGCCAGGAAACAATGGGACAATATTGTCTAAATAAACAAGACAAACACAGGGTAGGGGAATGGGTAAAACACACAAGCAGAGTGAATAATGTGATGGCGGCAAACATCATGTTCATTCTACACTGTGGGGTGGGGGTTACTTAGGAGAGTGTCCGCTAAATGGGAAGAAAGGGCTGGGGGAGGGGGACAGGACAGGTGTGGAGTGAAACTGAGGTGAGGGGAGGGTTGGTCCCCACAGGGCTCAGACAACCAGAACGTTCTGGAATTTTGACTGGAATGTCCTCAGGTCCCAGCTTTGGGCACGTCTGAGGAGTCTCTGACTGGCTTCTCAGGGGTGGGGGGAAGGCACTGCCTTGTCCTGGTGTGCCTAGGTGTGTGTGGTGTCTCCTCTGCACAGTTGTGGGTCCAGGAGGAGTGCGGGGGGGGGGGGGGGGGGGATGTGGCTGGACTTCCTATTGCCCCCTCCCCTGCAGGATGGCAGTCCCTGCTTTGGGTACTTCTGGCCCTGCCAGTTACTGCACTTCTGTTGCATTAAGTGTTGTGTGGTTGTGCCTCAGTGCAGACATAACTGAGAGCCCTTTCCTTTGAGGTCTTGGGTAAAACTTCCTAGAAATCCTTGAGCTTCTGAACACAATAACTGCCCCAAATCATATCTGTGCAGTGCTGAGGTGAGGCCAGGTTGCCTTTCTCCTCCAATTTCCATTTTTGGTCCCCATTGACTCGGCAGCACTGGCTGAGGGGAGCACTATTTATGGACTCCAGAGGGGGGGTGTTTTGTTGTGACACCGCAGAGCCTGCTCTCTGTTGCCTGCCAGGGGTGTAATATCATTCCAGTGATCCAGCTTCCCTCAATCCCAAAAGCCGAGTTATCTGAATCCACAGTGCGCTCCAGATGTGGTCCATGTTAGTTAAAACAAGTATCGGTTTATCAGGCCACCTGGTTATGGGCAGGTTTCGGCTGTCCCATTTGGGCGAACAGGACTGCGCTGTTTTGGGGACCTGCTGATTGGTGTTCCACTCCCCCTGCCTTTTCTTAGGCAGAAGAAATGGAGTATTGGTCTCAGAGACATTGCTGCATCTAACGCTCTTTTGTCAGGCAGTTGAGCGGCCAGGTGCTTAAGGGCCCCTCTGTTGGCCACGGGGAGAAGGGAGGAGGAGGTGGGGGGAGTATAATGAGTATAGCTGTCACTTGGCACAGAATCCTGTGGAGCATTGTGAGATAAAGGGTTTGGGGAAGGATTTCCTTGTGGTTATAAGACACTGGACTGAGAGTTGGGAGATCTGGGGTCAATTCCCAGCTCTGCCACAGACTCCCTTGGTAACCTTGAGCAAGGTACTTGATCTCCTCTGCACCCCAGTTCTCCATCTGTAAAATGGGGACCATGCTTCCTGTCCTGTTTAAATAGATTGTAAGCCCTTCAGGGCAGGGACTCCTCTGTGTTTGGATAGCACTTAGCACAGCTGGGCTTGGTTGGGGTCTGTAGATACTGCTGTAGTTCAAATGGGGCCGCAGAAGAGAACTGTGGTTACATTTTGGACCCTGGAAGCAAAAAGCTTGCAAACGGATGTTAAATTAAATAAATCAGTAGAGCTACGCAGGAAGGAATAGAATGAGCGAGCCGTGTTTTGAGACCGGGTCCTCTAACTCATCCCAGCTTGGGAACGGACGGTGGAATAAATCAGGCTCCGTGGGGCGCTAGTCCGTAATTAGTTTGTCTCGGCGCTGTAATAATTGAGCAACTAATGATAACAGCTGCAGTTCTCCATGTTCATGTGGGCTCTCTGCTGCCTGCTTTCCAGTTTGCTTCAGGTTTTAAACTCTCTGCCCGTGCTGGGCGACACAGCAGAAGCTGCAGCCCTGAGGGAGAAGCACATCCACGGCATGACTGTGGACAGGAAGCTGTGGATCTACCTCCTTATCCAGTACGCCAGCGTCCTCCTGTCCCATGAGAAACATGTCAAGGCTGTAACTCCTTTCACCGCCGAACAGAGGGCTGCTTGGGACCGGTGAGAGACTTGGGAAGCCAGCTGAAGTCTGGGGACTAGCTGTGGGGATGAGGAAGAGCAATGCCTGCTTAGTCTTTGCTGAGGGTAAATCTTCAATGTTAGAAGTGGATAAGCCCAGTTGGGGCACCTAGGATTGTTCCCTGTTCTGGACTACGCTTTTTCTTACTTTGTCCAGTGTGGTTGAACCATTCTAAGCAGTGCAGTTCTGTTCCTTCCCATTGGAGACCCGTACTCAATTTTTTGTCTGTGGAATTCTGCTTGAAATCCAGCCTGTGTTTTCCCTTTAATGTCACACCATTGCTCCTAGATAGACTCCCTTGCACCGGCTCTAACTCTTCCTCTTGCTCCTTCCTCCCTTCAGGTACTTGTCGATGGTCATGTAAGGTTCCCACTCCCATTAGCTTTCCCAGGCTGGATTGCTCTTTTAATCTTTCTCCCTAGAAGGCCAGTTCCTTTGGCCCTCATCTGACATCTTTTCTGAACTCTTTCTCCTCTAAATGAGTATGCTGTTGCTGTGTATTCAGCTGAAGTCTACTGGGATTCCATGCCTTGCCCTAAATTTAGAAGCCATACAGAGCTTCTATTATTATTATTATTATTATTATTATTCTCTCTCTCTCTGGTGGCGGGGTATCGGCCACCAACTGGTGTTGGTGTTTCAGTAGCAATTGGTTCCCTTACGGGGTGGAGTTGCTAGCCCCACACCCATGTTAAGCCTACAGCACCTGGTATTCCCAGGAGGTCTCCCATCCAAGTAATAGCCAGGCCCGACCCTGCTTAGCTTCCGAGATCAGATGGGATCGGGCGTATTCAGGGTGGTTTAGTCGTATATTATTATTATAATAAAATTATTTAGAAGCCGTACAGAGAGTGCTGTTGCGAGAATTAAAGAGAAGGCATCTATTCCTGCCAATTGTTAGTCAAAGACAGAGCCTTTCCTATGTGCTTTGATGTCATTCTGGTCTAGTTAAATTGCCTCTGAGTATTTGAAGTGATGTAGTTGATCTTGCTGGTCCCTGCACTGGTGATCTGAAGCTCTTGCCTGAGATGACGTGGACTTTATCTTGTAACACTGAAAGGCCCATCTTTGTTTGTCTCTTCAGAATGCTGCAGACTCTGGAGAACCTGCAGAAGAAAGAGGAGGAGTCCCACAGCATGGAAATCTTTGCTTTCCAGCACCTTCTGCTCTTAGTGGGCATTCATCTCTTCAAGGTAACAGTCGTAGTGCGTATTGAGCGGTATAAACCATGCTGATGTCTGCCGGGGTTTCTGAACTGCTGGCAGAAACAGTTGGACTGTTCTTTGTGTTTGACAAGTGTTGGGTCCAGTAGGTTCCCAGCTAGTTCTTTTCACTCCTGCCCTTTGTCCTGCCATATCCACATGGTTGAGATGACAGCCCCTGTGGGTCTGTGTGCCTCCTAATGGTGGCCACATTGAGGTGAATTCGGGAGCAGAGATGGGTATGTTTCTTGCGTTGTCACTGCACTTGCATTGGTAGAGGGTATTCACCGCCTGGCTTCTCTCTGTCTGCTCCTGTTTTATATCAAACAGACTCCGGCAGAAACCGAGGACCTTCTGAATGACCTTCTGAACTGCATTGAGAGGGCGTTTGACAAGAAATCCAAGAAGCAGCAGCGGCCTGGTGAGTTCCGGTCTGAAGAGAGAGACTTGGGGAATTATTAACAATCCTGTACCCTGTTAACATATTTTCCGTTGCCCAGAGCACCCTGGGAACCTACCAAAATATAAAACCCATCTTAAAGCAAAACCAGAGGAAGTGCATTACTAACCAGCGGGCGCTAGGTCCTGTCCTCTGCAGAGAATGTCAGTTTTGGTGGAGGAGGGCTGATGCGTTTGTTTCCTGCACAGATGACGAAGAGCCAGAATGGGTAGAGGTGATTGTGGAAATTCTTCTCTCCCTCCTCGCCCAGCCCAGCCTGCTCATGCGCCGGGTCTCCAAAAGTGTGTTTGGACGCATCTGTCCTTCCATGTCGAAGAAAACCCTGCACCTGATCCTGAATGTAAGTGATGGGGCTGGGGTGGGAGCTGGATAGGTTGAAGTTTCTGATTGTTTTACAAGTAAAGGGAGGTTTTGGTTAAATGAGGACTGGAGGGGGGCATACTATGGTAAAGGAGAGAGCTCCTTTGCCTTCTAGGTTGCAGCCTGTTGTCTAGCTGCCCCGGTCATTCTAGGTCCAGGAGTTGTGTCCAGTTTCTAGCTCAAGGGTTAAAGGAGAGGCCTCCGTGACAGTGCATGTTATGAAGTGGGAATGTCCTCAAATACATACTTCTGAGTCTGAAAAGAATCTTATGAGAAGATTTGTGCAGGGCCACCTGTTCTTGAACCAGGAACCTGGAGACAGCTTATATTTGGCCCCTTTTTTCCTTTGTTATCTTTAGTTTAGGAAATTATTGTGTCACTTTATACATCAGTGTGTGCTTATATGTTTTAGCATATATGGTAATTAAAAAAACAGAAAAGAAAAGCTGAACGTACCTGAAATTCAAACTCTGAATGAATAGGGTCACATCACTACATAAAGTTTCATCTTAAGAGAGAATAATCTATCGATTGGGGGGAAAAAACCCTAAAAAAAAAAAAAACCCTAGAAAGTACTTCCTATGAGGAATGTAATGTGCATTATGAGTTAAAATAGATATCTGTTCATTTTACCACTTTCTTCTCATATTTTCCTTTCCCCTCTTATTTGTTAGCTATAAAAGTATCGTATGGCTTTTTTCAAATTTTCTGGTATGGGTTTCCATAAATAGCAGGTATAAAAGTATTGACGCAAGCTGGGAAGCTGTGTTTTTCTAGCCTGTTATAACTTTAACTTGGTCATTGTTCAGCTAATTCAGTTTGCTGAAAACAGTGGTACATTCTCTCTCTGTGTGTGTGTGTGTGTGTATATATATATATAATATAAAAACGTCTTCCACAGGTTCTTGATCCAGAGCAAGATCAGGATGAGGAAAGTGCTGTTGTTGTGATAGAAGAAACAGAGAAGAAGAAGAAAACCTTGCTGGAGGAGGATACGGTAACTCTACTTCATTTAAAGAAATAATCTTCCATTCCTGTCCACTTAAAACAGTGTTCCTGCAGACCTGCGGCTTTAGAAGTTAGTTGCATTTCTCTTTTAATAAGATGACTGCTCCTCTGCTAAGGGATATTTTTCTGATGTAGTCTGAACACGTCTTGCTGAAAGTGCCTAAATGTTCGTCTTTTTGTCTTGAAGACAAATACTGTTGGAAATACAGCTTTATAAAGTGTATGATTTCCAGCGGACTGGTCACTGCATCAGACAAGCCATTACGATGATCACCTCTTGTTGGCAGTTAAGCAGAAAGGCCACAGCCTGGATTGTCTGGCTCCTGGAGCTCAGAGTTTAGGAACTGCAGAGCCTGAAGTGGTGTGGGCCAAATCCAAGTTCATTAGGCATGAAAATAACTCTCCAAAGCAGGTTCCCTAACAAGGCCCCTTTCTGCAATGCCTGCAGGTCTGTTTCTCCAAAGTCAGTCCCAGATTGACTTCTCTTTGGTAATTCTTTTGTTTTATTCCCTGGAGAGGTTTCCCAGCCTGTTCTGCTCTTCCTGCTACACTGCTATCCCTTTCATGCAGACTGCATATCCTTTCTGCCCTCAGCACTCTTTCACCATCCCATTTGAGGCACACAGACAGGGCAGGGCGGCATTGCGAAAGCGTGCATTGCCATCGCTTGTTCTTTGTCTCACCAGCCTTAAATTCGCACGCCACTTAATTGGTGGGGTGGACGCTTTTCTTCTTCGCAGAACGAGGAGGAAAGTGCAGACTCTTCTGATGACGACAGCTCCGAGGAAGATGGAGAGGAAGACAGTGAAGATGAGAATAATAATGAAGGCGTAGATGAAAATTTTCGGAATCAGCTGATGAATGTCCTGCAAGCGGGGAATGCATTGGTAGGTGTTGGCAGGCTTGCAAGATGATGGATGCTTTGGAGAGCAAAGAGGAAGGCTCTGAATGTTCTGTGATACAGTATAACTAAGGAATTCTAATCCACTTTCCTTCTGGGTAGCGAGAATCCTGATCCAGCTAGCCTTTCTATGCATTTGAAACCCGTGGCTGGTTTGGACCCCAGTGAACTGCAGTCCCAAGAGGCTGAGGAAAGGGGGATTGAATTTTAAAATCAGTAAATTATTTTACTTACTTTTTTTTGGTGGGTTTTTTTTTCTTTTCCTTTTTTAAAGGGAGGTGACAAGAGCGATGAGGATGTGGATGATGAGACCATGCTGGCCCTTGATGAGAATGTTTCAGCCCTCTTTGCTGAACAGCAGAGGCGGGTCCAGGCAAAGAAGGACGAGAAAGAGAAGCTGCGGAAGGAGAAAATCTTACGGAGGGATTTTAAGATTAAGGTAGGAGGCAAATATCCTATTGAACGGCTCCTGTCTATCTTTGTATCATGTTGTTGGCCAGCTGGATGTATTTTATTGCATAGAATAAGTTGCTAAAGAAACCAAAAACATGAAATGTGTCTTTATATTGTAATCTCTGTTTGACGGGGACTGTGTTTTTTCTGGTTTTTGTACAGCTCCTAGTACAGTGGGTTCAAGAGCATGAGTAGGTCTCCAAAGATCTACTACAGTGTATATTATTATAATAATAATAAAGAGGCAAAGCTTTTCAAAAGAAAACAGTGATTTGGGTGTCTTAACGGTTGTGTTCAATTGGGGACACCTTAAAGGGGCCTGGTTTTTCAGGCTGTATGTTTTTCCCTGGGTAAATGTTATTAGTTATGAACTCGGCAGTGAACACAGTTTCCCTAGGCGGCTGTGAACATGGTATTAATTTGTGACCACTAGGTGACAGTAGAACCTGTAGAATGGATTTGCAGTTTGTCAAGCTGCTTCATCCAGTAAAAGGATTCTTGAGCAGTAATTTATAAATAGGGCCTTATCAAATTCACAGCCATGAAAAACATGTCATGGACCATGAAATCTGGTCTACCCCTGTGAAACGTGGTCTTTGGTGTGCTTTTACCCCATACTATACAGATTTCACGGGGGAGACCAACGTTTCTCAAATTGGGGGTCCTGGCCCAAAAGGGAGTTGCACGGGGGTCGCAAGGTTATTTTAGGGGGATCGTGGTACTACCACCCTTACTTCTGTGCTGCCTTCAGGGCCGGGTGGCCAGAGAGTTGAAAAGTGACCCTTGAAAATGGACAAATTTGAAGGAGCTGTGTTTGGCACATCCTGATAGTCCATATTGCCTAGTCCATGGGGATTCTCATTTGAATGACCTATATTTCTAGGTACTGGACCTCATTGAGGTGTTCCTTGCTAAGCAGCCAGAGAACCCCCTTGTGTTTGATATTATTGATCCCCTCCTTCTGGTGATTGAGCGGAGCATGAGTTCAGACTCTGACAAGCAAGAGCAGGACTTCCTCCAGAAAACTGCTGATATCTTCACGTAAGTGTCTGCACTGAGGTGGCTTTCAAAGTTCTTTAACGTATGTCTGGTTTCTGTAGCTGCTGTTTGGTGGTGCTGACTTGACTCTTAGCAGCTGGTCCTGAGGAGTCTGCAGTGTACGTGGAAAAAATATATTTCTTCTTTCTGCTAATTGCATGTTATCAGAAGGAAAAGAATCCTGATCATTTATAGCATTCCTCCTCCATGCTCCTCCCACTGAAGGATTTCAAGTACAAAACACATTTGGAGAAGGTGAAATCCCTACATACCATGCTGCTGAAGTCAACTGTAATTTTTTCATAGACCTCAGGCTGTGCATTTAATTGAACATGTTAAGTGGAAACTCTCCCTCTTTTGTTCAGAGTGAAATCACCCAACAACTTACTCTGTTACTAAATTGCTGTGTAAATTTCACGGCACTGTGAAAAACGATTTTTGTAACAGCCCCATCCTGCTAGACCTTGCCGGGTGAGCCGTGCAGTTGGATGGGGGAAAGCATCACTCGAGTTGTTCATGATCATGCAGCAAGGAGTCTCACTCGGCTGCTGGAGAGTATTCTGAGAAACAGGCTCTCCTCCTACGCAAGGTGTGGAGACACATGGGGCTGACACGTTCCTGATTTCTCTGCTAGGTGACATCCTCCCAGACGGGGATGGAGGGTGTTTTTATGAATAAAGATTCTTCACGTGCAGAAGCAGAATTCAGTGTGTGTGTGTGAAGGGGGGCTGTTCAGAGCACAAGAGAAGCTGATAGGACAGGCTGGAGTTAGGCATGAAGTATTGTGCACGGTACATGGCATTCTCCTGTCCATCACACAACGCTGCTCTAGGCAGTTCTGAGTCACTCTCTCACCTCCAGCCGCGGCTCTGCATGTGCTTCAGGACTGACGAGGTTTGCATTGCATGTGTGAGCTTTGATCTCTAGGCGAAAGGTGTAAACAGCTGCTCCGCAAACCCTGCCATCCTTGAAATGAAGCACAAGAAGTGTCACACCGCTAACGAGCGCTGTACACACTCCGCCACAGGGCTCCCTGTGGTTGCAGCACAGTTCCCATTTCCAACCATGAGATGCATGCTGAGTAACTCTAAGCCCCAACGTCGAGGGTTAATGACAGCACATTGCTTGGAACGCTCTCCTCTGAGGTGACAGCACTGCATTCTTCATGCTTGCGTCCTCTTTTTCAGGAATCACTTGTGTAGAGCCAAGCAGTACTGCAGGCGTGTGGGTGACTTGCGGGAGGATTTGCATCTCCTGTTGGAGAGCCTGGTGAAGAGAGCCAGCAGGCACACGGACTCCGCGCTGGCACTCTACTATTTCAGGTGGGTAGCAAGGTTGGGAGAAGGCTTTTATTTAACACTGGGCTGGGAGATTGGGGGGGGGGGGGGGGGGGGACGTAGTCCTAGCTGCTGTAAGTGGGTGCACTTGTATTGACCTCAGTGGAGACCTCACACAAGGCTTGTCTTCGGCCCACATGTCCAAATGCTACAGTTAGTTTCACTAAGTGAGTGGAGAGGTGCCTCCATTCAGGTTGGTGAAACCGAAGACTTTGGTGGCTCATAGACTGAGTATGCCGAGAAATCCGGCCTGAGTGGGGAGAGAGAGCTCAGTGGTTTGAGCACTGGTCTGCTAAACCCAGGGTTGTGAGTTCAGTCCTTAAGGGGGCCATTTAGGGATATGGGGCAAAAATCGGTAGAATGATTTAAATGGGGATTGGTCCTGCTTTGAGCAGGGGGTTGGACTAGATACCTCCTGAGGTCCCTTCCAACCCTGATCTTCTATGATTCTATGAAAATAGTGCTAATATTTCAAATAGTTAATTAAAGGGGGAAAGCGGGGGCAATGGCAGTTGTCTGGTCCATTTTAGTTGGTTACTATGGTTACAACTAACCATTCTAGCGGGTTAGTTACAGTAACACTGAAACCATGCCATGAGACAGAGCTGGTGAGACCAAGTTGACCAGTAGGCCTGGGAGAAATGGGAGTCTGCTTGTAAGTTCGGATGGAGACCTGATGGCAGGGGCCTGGGCTTTGGCTTTCTGGCACTCCACTACACACCACCCACCTCTCCGTTTTGTTTCTGGTTCAGCGCCTCTCTGTACCTGTTCAAAGTGCTGAGAGGAAATGTGGCCAGAGAGACGGCGACTCCTCTTTCTCCCTCGAAAAAGACACAGCGAAACAGAGAAGGGAGCAGTGCACAGACTGACCAGGTAAGAGGGCCGGATGCTTCCCCAGGTGGGGGTTCTTCAGGGCTGGGATCTCAGGTGGCTTTTGTATCGTCAGTCTGCATTGTACTATTACTCTTGGTGGTCCCTCAATGTCCTGCCTCTCTGATCTTAAGACCCTTCATTTCCTGAATGACCATATCCTTGCTTACCCTCCTAGCCTGTCTCCTTAACCACCTCTCCAGGTGAGGTATCTCTCCTTCAGTCATCAAGGGGTGCTAATTGGATAATAAACCAGACCCCGAGCATACATATTAATGCTGCTCACCTCACTGTTTTCACATATCTGCCCCGCTACCTTGTCCCGCTGACTCTTAGCCCTTTTCCAGGAGGGATTGGGTAGAATCCAGCAAACAGGAGCCTGGCCTAACTCACCTGTGTATGGAGGAAGTGTTGTCCAGTGGATTGGCAGTCAGGAAACCTGGGTGATCTGCTGTGTGGCCTTGGGCAAGGGTCTCGAGCTGTTCTGAAAATCCCAGCGTCAATCCCTTTCTGTGCCTTAGTTTTCCCTACCTGGATAATGGGAATAAGGATAGTTACCTTTCATAGAGCACTCGGGGAGCTATAAATTAAAAGCACCAGGTAAGAGCTGAGCGGTCTTGATCCTGCATTCCTTGCACACTCAGAGCTTGCATGTGTTTGGGGGTGTGAGGAATATGCTGGGGATATGCCCTGAAAAGTCATGTTTGGGGCAAATGTGTAAGTTACCCAAGAACGATAAGTTTTGGCACATGGGCTCCCTGGTGCTCTGGTATAGATAGAATCGCTCCCATTCCTTCACAAGCTCATCTTTCCTTGCTGCCCTTTCCAGCTTTCTGGCACAGGCATCCTGGACCTGAAGAGAGTGACCATGGTGTATCGGGAGGCGTTGAATGGGTTCCTGACCAGGCGAAAGAGTGCTCTCACAGGATCTATGTTTCTTGATCTCTTCAGCCGCTTCCCGGTAAGCGTTGCTGGGAATGTGGTACCCTGTATTCCAGTGCAATCCCTCAGAAAGCAACACGTTTTATTTTTCAGTTCATTGCAAGCTTGCAGAACAGCTGTGAGATTTACAAGAATTTCAGCTTGCTAAGTCTTAAGAGGCAGAGGAATGAACTATTGCTACCGGTACTAACAGAGCATCATCCTGGGGAGTACGGGCATAGAAATCTGAGTTGCATTGAAAGGCCATACTTTTTAGGATCCCTTATGAGGCCCTAGCCAGATGAAATCTGCCATTGTGTATTAGCTTGATACGTGTACTCAAGACGGTAGGGATGCATTAGTCTTGCATTTCTACTCCAGCTGCCTCCGGGCAATGGCATTTTATCTGCACACACAAGGTGTGCTGAGCATCTGCATTTTCTCAGTTTCCTGCAAACTAGACTCCAGTGCTCAGAGTCCAACTTTGTTGGTGAAACTTTTGGGATTGTCAGTGGGTGTTGACTTCTGCAGGCTTTGAACCTCTGCACTTAACTGGAACGGGTACTCCTTCTATAGACTGCCTCTAACCCTCCTGACCCAGCTGGCTTTCCAGGAGCCTGTCCAAGAAACAGTTCTCTGCACCCCTTCCCTCTTGACAGCTAGAGGGGTACTTCAGATACCCAGAGGCTTTCTGGTAAAGGAGGCTAATCTTTAGGAGGGGCCTTTCTCCAGAATCTTCAGCATTGTGAGCCCTCTCTGGGGATGAGACTTAGGCCTCCAGTGCCAGTCAAAAGGCAGAGATGAAACCAGGACCCTAGTGAGGACAGTGGGAGTTTTGCCACTGACTTCAGTCGAGTTAAGGTTTTGCCCAGAGTTGTGAGCAAAGCTGGTTACCTTTCTAGTAACCGGATGCTGAATCAACATACACAACAGCTCACTAAAATTTAGGCCTTTTTTTTTTAAAAAAAAACAAACAAACTAGGTGTTGCAGTGAGGCCCTAATGACCAGATCCTTCTTTGTTACAGGTCATGTGTAAGCCATTAGTAGACACCCTCGTCAAGTCTATCACAGCGGGAGCAAGGCAGCATCAGCAGGTAAGAAGGAAGCAAAGCTGCATTAAACAGCAATTTGCAGAGGGCACTTAATCACACTGGCTTGCCTGATGCGTCATACGTGTATTGCTGCCTTTGGAGTTGCCAGATTCTGCAAAGTGGGCTTCCCAAGGAGTGTTCTCTTGTGGCTGTTGCTTCCCCGCTGCGGGTATGTGAGGCAGATCCCGAGGTTTTGTATTTTCCTGGTCACGCCCTGTGTTCTTGTAGCCACTGAGCTTTTTCACTCCTGCTTTTTACTCATTAGTTCCATTAGGGGGCTTAACGCCTCACAGGCGTGCTCACCTCGCAGCATGCCGCTGATATTCTCGTTGAAGAGGCCTGATTTTCCTTGCCTTCCAATCGCTGCTTGGTGCTTTGTGGGTCAGAAACTCCTTTTATTAACTCATCCCATTAGGAAATATCTGCTTCCTAATGTCAAGAGCCTGCAATCCCAGGATTAGCCTCCTGGGCCTGCCTTAAGCACTGTGTTACCTTCCAGGCAATGCCTTCTCCTCAGCAACCCTGTTCCAGCTATCCTCTGCTTCCCAAGCTGCATAGCTCTGTGTTGAGCTGGAAAGCTCCTGTACTATGGAACTGGTTGTTTTCAGGTTAATTGTGTGAGCCGGGCTTTGCTCTATGTGTGGTGCCTTACTGATAAAACGTGACCGGGATGACTGCCTGCCAAGGGCTGCTTCATGCCCATGCGATCGAAGTCTGTCTCTCGGGACTTTTATACCTGCAGTCGTCACTGTGACGTCCGAGTGCCTCCCCTGAAAACTCCTCTAGGCCCGTTTCATAGTGTCTCTAACATTCCCTTTCTCAGCTGTAAAGTGCATTTGGCTTAGAAACCCACAGCCTGGAGTAACCTTACTCTGTTACTGTTTGATCATGAACAGCAATGGAATTAAAACGGGACGGGCCAGATACTCATCTATACTAAGGCTGCCTGAGTTTGCTAGTGTAAAAGCCAGAGTGACCCTGGTGTAAATGAGAATCCGACCCAAAGTGATTTTAGTGGAAGAAAATGAGAACGGGTTCCATTAATAACAAGCCAATTAATTAACTGAAGCGCATCTCGGTTCTGTCCCCGAGAGGCCGTACAGCATCCCTAGCAGAGGGCTTTGTTTGTGTTACCCTCTCAGCTTCTTCCTTGGGGAATAACAACACTGCCCTGTAGGGATTCCCATGGTAATGTGGGAGCTTCATTTCAAGAGTCTGTTTAGCTGAAGGACTCTTGGCTCTGGGTGCATGGGACGGGGGAGAACATGGAGTTGGCTACACTGTGCTGATAAAGACCAGGGGAAACCTAATGAAGTGTGTTTTGGGAGTCTGGAGCAGCAGCTAACTCACTGCAATCAGCCACTTGAATTACCCAGGCTGGATCCATCTCGGGACATTTGGCTTCTTACAGTCAATTTGTCAATCTGTGTGTGTGTTAATTCCGCCTCTCCTGATGGAAACTGGCTTTATTTTGTTTAGGGCTGAGGCCCAAAGGGAACACCCCGTCCCCTTACCTATGGGGTAGGTGGTGTGCAAGAAATGGGGGGTGCTGGGCACAGGAGGGAGCATTTGCATCGCCCTTGGTGCAGTTCTGAGCAGCCCTGGGGAAATTCCTGAATTAGAACAGCTCCATGGGGGATCTCACTTATACCCAGCGCTATTCTGCCCCAGAATCCAGGAGGTGAAAAGCCATCTTTGGCTCACTCTGGACTGTGTCTAGGAATACAGGACTTGCTGGACTGGAACCGAGCCGAGGTCCATCTGGTGGCATATCCGGTCTCCAATGTCAATTGTGATGATAATGTCCATACTATGATTAAAATGGATATTCTTCATAACCATACGAATGGCCCTTGAATCTTGTCGGGTCCTTAGCCTCAAGCACTTGAGCTCCATGGAATCTGACCCCGTGTCACTGGGAGAAGACCTTGTACTTTCTGCAGGGGTGTATTCGGGCTCTGCTGCTGGGCATAATGTCCCAGACAGAGCCTGCAGGAAGGACTTGTGCCAAAGGAACAGGGTGAGTCAGATCTGAGTTTGGACTTGTGTTAACGTCTACAGCTAGTTTATGGTGAAAGGGGCGTGAAGCCTGTTACCCTGGGTGGTGGTGGGGGGGCCTCTAGTGGATTTGTTCCGCTGAACCCCCAGTGTGAGGAGACAACATGGAGTGGTCCTGTACTTAGGATATTGGCTGTCAGGAGACATGGGTTCTATTTCTGTCTTGGCCTCTGGCCTGCAGGTGCCCTGGGGTAAATCACTTCCCCTTTCTGCTCCTCTCCCACTGTTTGTCTGGCTTGTCTGTAAGTTCTTGAGGGGGGGACACTGTCTCTGGGCTGTATATGGGGCCTAGCAGAATGGGGCCCTGCTTTTGCTGCAGGGCTTCTGGTGCTATTTTCATACAAGGAGTTAAGAGCTACTAATAATGGGTAACCCCTTCTGTTTTAGTCGTAAACCTCTGTGTGTGGGGAGGGAGGTGAGAGAGACAGGCACACACCGCAGTGAGGCTTTCTGTGTTTGTACAGGGTTTAGCACAGAGGAGCTCAGACAATGTTTAAATAATAACAATCCATTTGCAGACCCAATGCGTGGCTGGGGTGTGTGTACCTTGTACATAGCATTTACAAAACCGTTCCAGGTTGGGAGACCAGGTGCAGGTTCTTGAGACAGCGCTGGGTAGTTTTAATGCAGCCGGCTTTGTTTAGGAAACTCCTCAGTGCCAATTAATGATAGAAGGATCTTTTGAAGAGAAGAAACTATGCCAGATGCAGAAAACGGATGGCCCAGTGGTTCGGGTGCTAGTTCAAGGCCCTGCTCTGCCACACGCTTCCTTTGGGACGTGGGGCAAGTCACTTAATCTCTCTGTTCCCCATCAGTGAAGTATGGATAATAGTACATCCGGCACAGGGGTATTGTGGGGATAAATACATCAGATTGTGAGGTGCTCATGATCGCTTCAGTAATGAGGGCCATAGAAGTACCTAATAAGTACATTGCATTGACCTCCTTATAATTCTACTACATAACCCAGTCTCTCCTGGAGGGATTTGGGGAGGGGGTTGTGGAAAAGGGGGCCCGGTCTGCAGATAAAGATGCACCAGTTGAGTGAAATTTGTGGTCTTTAAAATGGTGCCAATGAAACTGCTTGTGTCAGATCTTTGAACTAACCTGCCGCTAATGAATTGCATCAAACTTCTGGTGCATATGGGTCCATTGGCAGTTCCGACGCTTACAATTAGTTAAGCAGAATGTGTGTGACAATTTAACAAGCATGGGAGGTATGGTGCTCTCTCTGCTGTTCTGTTGACGATATGGGACGTTGGCTTTTAGTGCTGCCAGCCTGACAGTTTCCATGAGCACCAAACTCCTTCTTTTAAATTCTATTTTGAAGTATACGTGCCTGGGTTCATTTCCCTCCTACTTCCTTAATGCAATTTGATCTTATTGCTGCAAATGTTTCCTCAGGGAACTTGACCTTCAAATTGCTTCCTTGTGCTTTGTTTCACTGTGTGAAGAGTTGTTTTTCAATGAACTCCTAAGAGGATTGTTTTTGCTTGTTGGGCTGCCGGAGTGTAAACAGGGGATTGAGGTGCGTATTTCATCCTAGAGATGGTTGCACGCCTCAGCTACATACCAGAGCTCTCCTGACCCTCTGGTGAGAAATGGCTTCCTGCTTTATTTTTGGCAACGTCAATCCATTGTGAGAGTAGCTGAAGTAACACTGAGCTGAGTAACTGCCTGTGGCCTTGGGTGCATCCCTCTGAAGCTATTAATGTGGTGTTTGTTAAAGCCTGTTGAGCATCGTTGTGGAAGGGGTGGAAAAAGAGAAAAGTATGATCCATCTTTATACGATGGGGCCGTGGCAGAGGTCAAAGCTCTGTTGTGCTATAGGCAATATACGTATCCATTGGCTATTGGCAATGTATGAATACTGTACATAGGTATAGGCAATGTACGTATGCATAAGAGACTGCCTGCAACGAAGAGCTTACTATCTACATAGGACCAAGAGTAGAAGACAGGATGTGGTGTTAATCCCCTGTTTACTGATGGGCGAACTGAGAGAGTAAGTGACTTGCTCAAGATAAAATAACGAGTCGGTGGGAGAGCTGGGAATGAAACCCAGATCTCCTGAGTCTCAGGCCAGTGCTTTGACTATGAGCCCATCCCCTCTTTGGAAGCAGCAATACGTCTACACTGGTGCTCATTTGCTGTTGTCACTTGTGTAGACGGGAACATTTAGGGAAATACAAACAGGCTGACTAAATCTGTGAAGAATGCACATCAGTTAAAGCACATTTAGGGTCCCCCGCCCTACGGAGGGCTCTCATCCGCCAGTGAAGTGAAGGCCGTTTTATTTCTGAATGAGAACATCCATGCATGGCTTTAATGTGCTTTAACGTAGGTGTGGTAACTTCCAAAATTTAGTTAATTCATCATAGCCTGGGTCTGTTGCCATCATCCAAGCAGAGCCTTTGGTCTGGATTAAATGGTTGATGTGTTTGGATAATTTTGGTGAGGGGTAATAGCCATTTAGGTACGTCCAAACAGAGCACTGAACCTTTCACAAGAGTTTCAATAATTTCCCTGCCATTTTCCAAAGAAAAACTAAGTAGAAAGTTTTCAAAGTGGTAGCCGTGTTAGTCTGTATCAGCAAAAACAACAAGGAGTCCTTCTGGCACATTAGAGACTAAAAAAAGTATGAGGTTTCATGGGTTTTAGCCCACGACAGCTTATGTCCAAATACATTAGTTAGTCTCTAACGTGCCACAAGTACTCCTTGTTCTTAAGTAGAGCGTGGTTGACTGTCTTGAAAGTTGCTCATGCGCATACTCTAAATCTCTTGGTGTGAGGCAATGTCTGTAGTGAAGACATCTCTTTCAAAGGCTGATTCAGTCATTTTAAGCTTTAATAAACCTTCCAAAGTGGAAAGGCTTTGGGCAACTGGACGTTGGCTCTGTAGTGGCAATGGGAAAAGAACTTCTTGCTCATAGCTTGGATCTACTCAGGTGGATTTTGATGATGGTTCAGTGACCTATAGGGTGACCAGATGCCCCGATTTTATAGGGACAGTCCTGATTTTTGGGTCTTTTTCTTATATAGGCTCCTATTACCCCTCACCCTTGTCCTGATTTTTCACACTTGCTGTCTGGTCTGTCTGACATTAGTTTCTGATCTCAGTCTGTTTCCTAATGGAGAAGGGTTCATCCTGAAAAAACATCCATTACCATGGATAAGAATAAGTCCCCTTCTCAAGTGTCTCAGTGGAAAACCGCAGGATTCTCCCAATCTCGAGACCTTTCTCCAAGTCTGGGCTAATGGAGTAATGCATGGTCCAGGGCCCATTTGTCTGGCAAATATTCATCATTGTGTGTGTTTGTTTAAATTCTGAAATCTGGAGCCTTTGTGTTCACCTCAACATTTCGGCATAGCCACAAATGTACCAGGTGAGGTGCAAAGGTTACTCACCTGCCTTTTCTCTAGTCTATGGAGATTAAGGATGCAGGGGGTGGACCAGGGAAACAGAATGATATTTTACTTGTCCAGCAAACACAAGCTTTTTGCCTTTGGGTGATTGGGTTAGAATTCTGCAAGGCCTTCAAGTAAGTGCATAACTGACATGAAACCAAAAAAAAAATCACTTTCCTTGGAGCATTGAGGCTTCAATTGGCATAGAGATGGAGCTCAAATTGTTACCTTTTGTCATATATATTCATCACTGTTTCAAAGTGTATTTTATAAAGCACAACCCGTGGTGGGAAACACTTTAAAATGTATTTAATCTAGAATATACTTTAGGCAAGTTTCTGATTATTCTTGGTATCTCCAGAGCCTCCTTTAAGAGCTCTAATATATGTAGATAAACTTTGCAGGATCTAAGTAATTCTGTGCCAATGATGCCTTCACCGTGAGAGTGAAAAATGATCCCTAAACCCTGCCAAAAGTGGTCTTGGCTGCGTGACAATAATGTATTTGAACAGTTTGTTTCATATGAATTTTTTAAGTTGAAAAGTAATTAAATTTTAACACTGTAAGTACAGCTAAAGAGCCGCACAGCATCAAAAGCTGCTCTCTCCTCTTCCCCTCCCCCCCACCCCCGGGTAAGCATATATTTCTGTCCACGCCAGTGATTCACAAGTGAATCATTACACTAATGCACCTTACTTTGAATGCGTTTTCATAGATGTTTTCCGGCGGGTGGTAGGGAGGATTTGTTACGGAATAGTTTGCACAAGCTACTTTTTGGTACTGAAGCAAATTTGAAACCTGCCCTGATTAGTACCGCTGCCTTTTGTACTCCACCTCCGTTCTTTTTGAAATGTGACTTGAGAAGGGAGAGAGGCTGGGAGATGAGGATTCCCAGGTCACAATCATTTAAAGCAGCTTCTATTCTCTTTTCTCCATCCCGGTACTTGCTGTGCATTTCACACAGGGGGACGAGTTCTTTCACAGAGCTTCCGCTAGGGGGCTGGCTTGACACTGTATCCCACAAAGACAGGTGGGGTGTTTTAGAAGCCTCTGTTAACTAGGTTCTTTATGCTGTGCAGTATTGCAGCCGATGTAGCCTGTGGACATCTCTGTTTATTTTTAATCATGGCAGACAATTTTTTAAGAGGAGAAGTATCTGTTAAAGTCAGGGGTGTCTGCACTGACACCTGATTACAGTTTTCTGCCTCTTTTTTTCCCCCTCCTCTTCTTTTGCTTAAAGAGAAGAGTGGTCTAGGTCAGTTGGGTGGGATTGAAGGAAAAATTGGATTTCGGGGTTAATCCCACAGTACTGAGCCACTCTGATTCTGATCCAGCCAAGCACGTAAGCATGTGCTTAACTCTGAGCATGGGAGTAGTCCTTTTGGCTTCAGCTGAAACACTCATATGTTGAAGGGCTTTGCTGACCGGGGCCAGAGCACTGTGTTCCTGGCAGGTTCAAGCCTTTAATTCCTAGACCTTTGAGCTGTATTGCGGATGTAGATCCATCTCCACCTTCCACTTCTGCAATGGAATTGTGAATTTGACACCCTGTTGTTTGCCTCAGGAAAACTCAAAGAAACCCATTTTTCCCTTAGGTGCTGCTGCTGATGAATCTATACCTAGCCTCTGATGTTATTTGGAAATGTGTCTTGTGGCATTTTTAAATGTAGCTCCCTGTCCTGAGTTGCTTTACAAGCCTCTTTTATTTTCACCTATTCGACCGGGCTGATTTAAACTAAAAAAGTACCGTATTCACCCCATTCAGGGGAGCGCGAAACATTTAAATAAGTCGCAATGCCTGAGTTTCCACTGTGGTACATACCTGTATTTGTTACCCACTGGGGCATGTAAATGGGGCTGTGCTATGCCGGAGATATAGATGGAGCTGTTTGTGGCTTAGTGTGCACTCTGGCTCTCTTGGGAACGTCCGTGCCTCCTCGGAGAGCTCATGTCTCACCTCTGGTTTCTCCTCGTTGATGGGTGATCTTTTTTTTTTTCTGGTTGCCGTATGACTCTTGACTGGCCTTTTGCAAATGTTAATCAAAATGCGTTTTCCGGTGGACAGATGTCTGCGTTGCCCACGTAGAAACCCACAACTGGCACTAGCCTGTCTCCGCAGAGACGGTGAAGACTTGAGGGCTTGAGGGCTTGAAGTGGGCCCCCCGCATGAGGCTTCTGAGGCAAGTTGATAGGTTTTGATGGGGAGGTGCAGAAACTTGCACTGTGCTCTACTTACTCTGTGGATAAAACAGGTGAGATCAGCTTATTGCTCCAGCTGTTTTGCTCCAGTACCTTTGGGAGATACTAGACACCCGTGCCGTCTCTCTGGGCCAAATTTTCAATAAAAGTGTGACTACCATTCAAACACTTAAATAAATGGAGAGATTTTGGGGGTGCTGAGCTCTGTTTGAAAATATGGTCCTGTCTGTGTGTCATTTCTTTGCAGTGTTGTTATAGCTGTGTTGTGCCCGGGACATTAGAGAGACAAGATGGGTGAGGTCGTATCTTTTATTGGGTCAACTTCAGTTGGTGAGAGAGACCAGCTTTTGAGCTGCGCAGTCTGCATGAGGCTCTCCTAAAGAAAAGCTCTGTGTCACTTAAAAGCTTGGTTCTCTCACCAGCCCAGGTTGATCCAATAAAAGATACGACCTCACCCACCTTCTCTCTCTCATTTTTATATTGCCTGGCAAAGTGTCATCATCCCGGTGTTAGAGATGGGGAAACCGAGGCACAGAGCCCTGATGTGACATTCCAAAGGTACCCCACCAGGCCAGTGCCAGAGAACCCTGTTTTCACACGTCCTAATCTAGTGCTCTATCCACTATGAAACGCTACCTCCCTTGTAGCGTTCCTTCCAGTACTAAGGATTATAGGATTGTCTTAATGGATGAAACTGCTTTATTTGTCCCAATATGTGCTCCTGTGCTTTTGCTTCCCAGACAGCAGCCTTACTGGAATGATTTTTTTATTTATTTATTTGTTTGAATGTTAAACTTCAAAACTGATACTTGAGTGAATCCGAATTTTAATTTTTCATTCTCTGGCTGGGAAGATTTTTTGAGAGACATAAAAAGCTCTGTCCATCAATTGCAAAGTCACGATTCTCGTTGAGCGAATTGGGGAATACAGCTGAAAGAGAGAGAATGTATGAACAAAATGATAATTAGGATTCTTTTTTTTTTTTTCTTTGCATGCATATTGGTGTTAAATCTCTGATGATTTGGCTCTAGCAAGGACTTTTTAACTAGGTTGCTTAATGCAGTAGCCTCATTATGAATAGCCTTGAAATAAACACTGGCACATGCCTCTTTGAATTATGGAAAGTCAGCGTTTTGGACTGGGGGAGCCATCCCATTCAGGAATTGTTTGCAGGAGAATTCATTGCAGGAGGGGTTTTTGTTAGGCATGCAGGTGACTTTGGGCACATGAGATGTTCCATGGAGTTTGATGAGATTACTCCGGTGTGTAAAGTTACTCATGTGCCTCAGGACCTTTGTTTCTCAGGAAGAAGAAAAGACTGGGTAAGGAGGGAGGTGGTTGCTAACTCTATTACAAGGCTTTTGATATTTGACCTTTTTTTTCCCTAAAGCCCCAGCTACTGCAGTATTCCATGAGGATCTCTGCTTGCATTTAAAATCAAAAGGTTCTAGGGCTCACAGCTGGGGGAAAATTACAAGATTTTTTGTTTGTTTAAATCTCGCTTTTGGAGGCTGACTCATGGTTTTTGAACGCTTGGGCTGTTGGCAAAGGTGAAAGCTCCCAGCTAGACCCTTTACCAGGTGGGCCAGCTGCAGATCTATAGTACAGCGTGTATTTACAGTTCCAACACTCGCTTTGCTAACAGTCCAGTCCTGTCGTGAGATGCTGTAACTAGAGCGAGAGATTGTATATTGACAGGTGTGATGTCTGGACCCAGCTCTGCCACTAGTTCACCATATGACCTTGGGCAAGTCACTTGCCCTTTTTGGCATCAGTATATTCTCTCTTCTCCCTTCCTCCCCCCTTTACATTTTTAGAATAATAAGATGTCCGGTGAGGTGTATATTAAGAGTGATTGGTCCTTCTGCTTCGGTCAATATTTACCTCAAGGGAAAAATAAATCTTTATGTTCAACAAAACAAGAAGTCAATATATGGATTGTTACAACTATTCTGATTTACTTCATCAGATATTTCAGATTGGAGGCAGGCAAGGGGATCAGTATGGATTTTCTTTTCATAAGTAATTTTATCGGTAGCATCTGCCTGTGATAGTCTATGGAGAAAGAGAAGCAAAAAAATGAGAAGCCCCCTGAAGTATTTGAATTTTGCAGGGCCTGGTGCCTGATGATATACCTTGTATGTTCTTTGTGTTGAACTACTGTATAGCCAATGTACTCTGAAAAGTGCCTGCAAGACATCTCCTTCCAGTGTGTATTAGGCATATCTGCTGACTTTAAAAATAAAAAGGTAAAATACTATTTCTGTTGCTGAACTCCTGTTCAGCTCAGCTAGAAGAGAGGCAGCTGTTCCATTGTGTGTGCATGGTTGTTGATTGAGTTCTGATCAGCTACACCTGTGCCAATGGGACTGCACAGGTGTAACTGAGAATCTGATTTGTAGAACCCCTACTTGTGGCGTTGTTGTGTAAGATGGAAAGACCCCAGCTGGACTCGGGGGAGTTGCAGGGCCGGCCATTGAGGGGAGGAAGTGGGGAGTGAACTGTATATTTTTTCATCTGAAATTGCTGAGAGAGACTGACCGTGGAACTCCACAATGCCCTTTTTAGGCCTGGTTTGCAGTTGCATGGTCCTTGAAGTCACCGGAGGGCAATGTTGCACACTGTGAGTGGCAGATAGATAGCATTGCATGTACCCTGCCTGTATTGGCGAAATAATTACATTTTTCAAGAGGTACCTAAATTAGACAGGGTCCACTTTGGGCACCTTGCTCCACTGTGTTCACCAGAGCATTAATATTATATGAATAGGAGATTATTATTTTTAATGGCATTTAATTCTATTTTTAATGTAATTTTTTGTAAGCTTGTAGTGAGGCTCTGCTCAAAGCCACTAAGTCTGGTCTGATATTGCAGATCTGAGGCAATGCAGAGAACACATCTGGAGCTTAAATACTTGCTAATGCTTCATAGCAAACTTTCAAAGGTATTTGTGCTTATTACTATTACCCACTTTTATAAGGCACCTGTTACTGCATATTGTGTTCTGCGTGTCTTCTCCTGTTTTTGTTGGTGGTGTTTGTTTATTGGGAGATAACTATCATTGCTGTACTATAGCATTATGGACTACAGCTGTCGTGGTGTTTAAAGTAATAGCTGTACTCAGTGCTTCTTTCTACTTTCCTGATTCCCTGTTGTCCTTCATTACTCAGGCAGAGCAGGGATCTCACGCCGGCAAAAAAAACCATTCCTTGCCTGGGTTTGTCAGGACTAGAATGGCTTTGCCTTTGGAAGCCAGTTGGGGGGGGAGGGGGGGAGGGAGGAATGTCTCTTTCTGTGGATATTTAAACATAAAATTGAGACTTGATATTGCATCCAAATGTTTGTACCTTTCTGCATGGGAGCAGCACTTGAAAAATCCACTCTGCTGCAGGGAGCGAGCGAATGGAGTTGCTCTGATCAAGGTGAGGGCCCCAGGTTATCAATTACTCTAGAGCAGGGGTGGGCGGATCTTTTGGCCTGAGGGCCACGGTGGGGTTGTAAACTGTTATGGAGGGCCGGGGTAGGGAAGTCTGTGCCTCCCCAAATAGCCTTATCCACCCCCTCCCACTGCCTGTCCCCCTCAAAATCCCTGACTCATCCAACCCCCCTGCTCCTTGTCCCCTGAACGCCCCTTCCAGAGAGCTGCCGAGTGAAAGGATCCTGAGGGGCAGCCCTGAAAGAAGTTTGAACTTGACGCTGCTGCCACTGAGCAGAGGAAGGAGGGGAGAGAGCGAGACAAAAGACCAACAAAACAGGGACTGGGGGAGCGAGAGAATCCTAGAATATCAGAGTTGGAAGGGACCTCAGGAGGTATCTAGTCCAGCCCCCTGCTCAAAGCAGGACCAGTCCCCAACTAAATCATCCCAGCCAGGGCTTTGTCAAGCCTGACCGGAAAAACCTCTAAGGAAGGAGACAGAATAGTGGTGATCTCTTCCTCCTTCCAGCAGTTTCTGGGGTGGGTAGAAGAAACAGAAAGATCCTTCTCTCTTTCAGCAGCTTTTGGGGAATGAAGTCTCAGATCCATAAAATGTGAAAGGAGGGTCCAGGGTAGAAACATCAGGGCCTTTCCGCTTGCCAGCAGCCGGCAATGCCAGAATTCTCTTACCAGGTCATTGCCCTTGAACCTCCCTGGTCAGTGTCCCATCTCTCTTACCTGGTTAACTCTCTGCCAAGTGGGGTTAGTTCTCCATCTAACAGGTGTTTGGCTATTTCCCCAAGTCCTGCAGCATTGCTGAGCTAGTGACTAGGTGCTAAAACTGCAGATGACTCCTGCTGAGTTGGTTTATTTCCCTTAGGAAGAGGAATCCTTGAGACTGAGTGTTACAACTGTTCATAAGAACACAGAAAGCCTGGTGTTTACTAAACATCGTTTAACTTGCTTTAAAGACAGGCTTGGAAGGGAGAGAGAGACTCTTTGGATCAGCGTAAAACAGTTGACTTAAAAATATCCATTAATAGTTTGCTCACGCAAGGAGACACCACACAGATATTCCACATATTGTAGGAACAAAATGTGTCTAGTATGTGATGGGATTATTTTTAAGGTGCTAATAAGCAAGCCATCATCAGTTATTTAAAAGATCTTAGAGTGGAAGGCATCCAGCTACTTCTCAGGAATCTGCATAATTATTATTATTATTTAGATGTGGCAGGTACGGTGTGCTTTGGATAATTCAGGGTTGAAGTGCAGAATTTGCTCCTTCTGAAACGGCGATATAGTGCTTTAGATTATAAAAGCGAAAAGATCTTGGAATGGTGGTTTCAGTTTATTGGTTGAGCTTTTCTTACTTGTCAGAGATAGTAAAATGTGATGCTAAAAGTGCCACTTAGATGCTTCATGTATGGTGATTAAACCAATCTGCAAAATTCCACTCATCCATCCAGCTGGCTCAGTAACCTTTTTAAACGGGTGAATAAAGTGTCATAATTTCTCTCCCTCTCCCCTCATCCCCATAGCACTACATTTTTGACGCAGAGAATTTTGTTCTTGGGCTTGTAAATTTTCCATTGGATTAACCAGCGCTGCTTCTCGCACATGACGTGTGCTTTAGTGAGAGTGGATTTCACAGAATGTTCTATGATTGGCAGTTATGTCAGGCTTCAGAGAATAAGCTTATGGCCTCTGAGGTCAGGAATGAATCCTCCTCCGACCAAGTACATCGCTGCACAATCTCCTTGGTGCATTTTATGGGATTTATTTTTTACTACTACTGCAGCATTCTACATTGGCCGTCCCTGGAGGAATGTGGAACTCAGCCCAAAATACATAAATTCAGAGGAGATTAGTCTGAGGTTGTGTCTACACTTAAACAGCTACAGCGACGCCATTGTAGTGCTTCAGTGTAGACACTCACAACAGTGACACAATTCTTCCGTTGACCAAGTGGTGTCTACCCCAGGACTTAACTCAGTTTAACTTCATTGTATTCTAGTGAGATCAGTGACCAACTCCCTCTGACTCCATTGCGAAGTTGCACTGCTTGTTTGTAAAGTACCACATACATGCAGAGGGGTAGGAAGATTCGGTGGCATAGGCGGGGATAGAACTTGAGTGTTGCTGGCCTCAGTCCATGGGCTGAAGCTGTGAGAACCGCACTCCCTGCCGGGAGCACTCCTGTACGCATGGTCAGTCTCTCTTGCCCCAGCAAACATCCAGTTTTCCCACCCCCTTATAGTGTCCCTGTATAAATAAAAAGGAAAAGCTTCCTAGAGCAGCCCACTCAAACATCGGATTATCCCTTCCTAATTTTTAAAATTCTCTTAACTTCAATGGGCACACAGGAGCCCTCGTTCTGCAGTGAGCTTTTAATGTGTATCCAGCCTTCAGGTCTATAGCCTGGCATTTCTCAGGGGGGATGCTCTCTGACAATATATCAGCGTGGCTTAGGACTCGAAAACTATTGCTAAGGGCTCTGTTGTGATGTTGTCACGCACCATCCATTCCGGGCAGCTGGCGAGTTTCAAATCTGAGCACCAGCAAGTTTCAGGTGTCCACAATTGTCTCTTCTGTAGAGCTGTGCAATCAAAGTTCCATTTTTACGTGCAAATAAAATGTGGACAAGGGCCGGTATTTGTACCTCTCTCTAAACAAGAGTGTGCTGAAGTTTGCTGCTGGTTTGTTGCGTTGGTTGGTTGCTCTCGTGCTAAATTTTGGGACCGGCTGAAGCTGGTCAGTCCCCTTTCTTTTACTTACTCTCTTCAGGATTGTTTTATTTCTTGCCCTTTCCAAGGACAGTGAAGCATTAATGTTACCAGGCTTGATTTATCGATAGCCACAATTCATACCTTCATTCAGTATGCAGTCTGCCTGGAGTTGAAGTTTGGATGTAGAGTAGACGAGGAGGAATGTGGGCCAGGAGATTAAAACCACCCGTGACAGTAATCCTCTTGCAGTAGGTCAACCCATAACCTCTTAACTCACCATGCCTCTCACTCTGATATAGAAGAAGAACTAGTCCCAATGCCAAACTGAAGTCTGTGGGGTCAGACTGTTCTTATCTGAAAAGAGGGAAAATTGCCGCTTGCATTAGCAACCTAGAAGATAAATGGGCGTGATGGGGCTGTGAAATCTCTTTGAAAACTGCTGCCATTACAATTCTACCTGGCCATGGGGCAAGTTCCACTGGAATAAAAACAACAGAAATAGAACTAAACCTTTCTTCCCAGCAAAGGTGGTATTGTGAAGAATCATGAGCTACAGGAGTAACTCATCTTCAGGGCACATAGCAACGGCGGGAGCAAGAATAGAGACATGTAGTGTGGAACTAGGCTTTTCGCTTCCGAAATAAACTCTGTTTGCTGGGTTATTTCGAAGACAATTGCAGAAGAGGTCATTAGATTGTTGTTGATTTACCCACAGTTACAGATTCCTACCACCACGGGCCGGGCAGGGACTCTCACATACTTCTTGTAATTAAGAGGCTTATGAGGCCAATTACGGCATGTCTGGGTGCATGCACGGAGTATAGTGGAGAGTTGCCTTTGTGCAATTATAAAGGGAATAGGTGACCCCTGGAGTAAACGAAAGGCTGTAACTCACTTCAGGAGCCAGACGAGATCATAAACCTTAAGGCGTCATCTCGCCTCTTGCGGTTTCAATAACCTTCGTCCAGGCAGCTCATCTTGATTGCACCAGGATGCAAAGCAAGAGAATGGTTCCTTTGAGCGTCTCTAACAGCATCTCAGGACTGTAGATTAACTCAAGGGTGCCGTCTTGCTTTTGTATTTTATTTATGTGAAATGCTGACCTTGTGGAGAGTCCTACCAGGGGCACCAGTGACAAAGCTGTATTCCAGAAGAGCTCATGTCGTTATTGGGTGGGAACGTAGAATCATATGATATGAATATCCGAGTTGGAAGGGACCTCAGGAGATCATCTATAGTCCCAGGAAGGAAGGAAGGAAAAGCCAGGGCAAGGATCACCCTAAACTGATAAGATCTGCATTTTAAATGAAGCTTCTTAAATATTTTAAAGGTTTTAAAACCTTATTTACTTTATCATATAGACTTGGAGAGAGACCTAATAAAAACATTAAAAGGTTGCTGACCCCTGCCCTAAGCTGTGCCTCACTGCTATTCATATGTGTGGTAGGGATATGTGCTCTCTACATGCCACTGTGAGATGTACCCACCTCTGCTAGCACAGGAATTGCCCTATCGAATGAGAATGGTTTTGCATCTAGTCCAGTGTCCTGTCTCTAAGTGCAGCAATGTTGAGTAGGCAGCTAGAGGAAAACCTTACCATAGAATCGTAGAATCCGGGTTGGAAGGGGCCTCAGAAGATCATCTAATCCAACCCCCTGCTCAAAGCAGGACCAATCCCCATTTAAATCATCCAATTTGTGCCATCTGGAAAAGTTTCCTCCGAACCTCTTCCCCCCCCCCCCCCCCCCAACTGGAGGCTAGCTTATGCCCAGAAGTATGAGGACTTGTATATTCCTCCCAAGTTCTTGTTTTGGGGTTGCTTTACTCCTGACTATTGCAACTCTGGACGTTCTTATTACCCATAGAAAAGTCAGATCTTTTTTTTGCATATTGCATACCTCTAAACAAAGTTTCTGGGATATCTTGTGTCCATGAGTTCCATAGGTTGTGCACTGCATGAAGGCAAACCAGACCCTCTCTCTTTGTGGAGTTAAGATACAGTACATGGTTACAAAATGGAGGCTTTTTTGGGGGTTGGGAGGACAGATTCATCCTCCATGCAACTCCACTGATTACAGTAGTTACACCCTATCGCTCATCTGTCTGTTGTAGGGCGCCCCCTTTAGGCAGTGTGAGGAGTGCCCGCATGTCTGTTCAGTTACTCCACCCCCACCCCAGTGGGTACTGCAGGGAGTCCTCCTAGCAGGCCAGCACTCACCTTGCAGCCAAGGTCTCTCAAAACTGTCTCGTCCCTCTGTGTCCCCGGGGATGTCCGCAAAAGGGGTTAAACAAAATAAAGGTAAGGAAAAGCCTATAAGGAGTTCCCTCCAGAGCAAGGGCCTCTTACTTCAGAGGGAGCCTTGGAGAATCAAGGTCCAATTCAGAGTTCACTGAGATCCAGTACAAGTCTCAGTTCTTTTCCCCTTCAGCTGGGGCCATGCAGGGCAGTCAGTCGCCTCTCCAGCTGCTCCCCTTGGAGTGGAGTTCCCTCTTTGTAAGTCCTCCAGTCCTGCCATCCCAGCCCAAAACAGCTCCTTAGCCCCTTCCATGCTAGTGCAGGGTTTATAATCCTCATCACACACCCAGATTGAAACGAGCCCCTTGTGACTGTATCTGCAGGCAGAAATACGGTGTTTTTATCTGCACATAGAATTCATTCACAATTTTTCTTTCTGACATTGTGTTGTCAGGGAAGTGTCCCCTTTAAATCCTCCAGCGTATTTACACTAATGGTTGGTGTAGTGTCTTGATGTGCTTCTTTTGTTTGCTGCGTGCGTTGCCGGCACCTAAATGAGGACTTAAAATAGAATCTCTGGACTAGAAGAGGACACGTGAGGAGGCTGCAAATTCCCATTGGGTTTCTATTGGATACTCCTCTTCAGTGGGCCTGTTAACATGTAGGTTTAATGAGTGCATTTTACTCCAGGGCTAGGCTGAGTGCTGCTTTGAGCTGCAGTTTCCATCTGGGGCTCGCTTCCTTTTGAAATGGAGCATTCGCTAGGCTGACAGCTCCAATCTTTTACGTTCTGTGTGTAATGCATTTACCAACAGAGCTAGCGTGCAATAAAAGGCAAAGTGACTGAAGAGGTTGCTTATAGATTTATGGAGACTGTATATATTGTACGTGGGCGCATTTCTGCCATAAAAGGTTGATTCTGAAATAACGGTGATCTCTCCCTCCGCTTGACTCCCAGTTTAAATGCATCTGTTCTACCGAGTAATTCCAGTATGTTACTCAAGTGCCTTGTGTTAGGAATGAATCTGAAAGGGAGAATGAATGTTCTGTGACAAAGCATTAACTGTGCTGGGCAGTCGAATGCAGACTATCTTCATCCCCATATTTAGCTGGGGCTTTCAGTGGTCTGGAGCTAGGTGGCTAGTGCCGCTCACCAAAAAGAGTGGAGTTTCACACTTCTCTCTCTTTTTTTTTTTTCTTCCATCCCAGGCGCAGGCGTGTATGCTTCTCCAGAAGGCCCTGCAGATGCGGGATTTGAAGCTCTCCATGACAACGGAGGAGGAGTGGGAAGAGCTGATCAGAGAGAGCACCAATCAGATCACAGAGGTAATGAGAACCAGCAGGTTAGATGTGGGTAGTGCCTGCTGGGTGCTTCATGGCCTCGTAGATCCACATTCAGATGCGGTACAATCGCTTTGGCTCCATTCAGTTGACTTCGGTGCAGTTGTACCCACTTACGTTTGATCGGAATCTGGACCCCCTAGTACCTAGCAAATGTGTTTTCTGGTGTTAAAAAAAAAAAGACAGGCTCTAGTTCAAAGAGATGTGAGGGGCTTGATGAAGCAGTTTTTGGGTGAGATTCTTTGGCCTGTGTTGTGCAGGAGCTCAGACCAGGTGGTATCATGATTCTGGCCTCAAAACCCAGGAATGCCTTGGTTTAGCTACACACTAAGTAGGGCAGAGGAAGTGGCAGGAGGAGCTTCCTGATCACTAGGGGGTTCAGTCCCTGTGGCCTGCTCAGTCCATGATCCCTCTGCAAACTCTCCTGAGATGGGTCCACTGGAAACAGGGCTGAGACTGGTAACCCATTACATACCGGCAGCTGGGAGGTAGCAACAGAACTCGCTCGCTACTGGCCGGAGGTCAGATTTAGTCATGACAGGCTCACTAGTCTCCAACTGTCCTGCGCCACTTACTGAGTCATCTGTTCCCCAAAGAGGTGATGGTGTGAGTGCAGTGTCTGAGATCACCTGGAAAGCCCTTTGCTAATGCGTGCTCCGGCTGTTTAAACAGCAGTGTGGCTGGCCAGGGAGCTGTGGTCAGGTGGGTTCCATTCTGTTCTAGCTGCCGTCAATCAGGTTTGCAGCGGCGGTGCCCGCCATTCCCCGGATTGAAGTTAGGCTGCAGCAGGGCGAGGGCTGTAGGAGAGGAGTGGAAGCTCCTTTTCTGTGTTTTGCTTCTTTGTATTGTCTTGCCTGGGTAATTGTGTTACACGCCTCCAGATCGGAGATCTGCCGTGTGATGGCCATGGATGGCAGCACAGCGAGGGAGCCAGGTGAGAGAACTGCACCCATGGATATGATTTCAATATCTGTGTGTCCCTGTGTGAAACTGAAAGGCAAAAGAGAGGAAATTGGTTGTTTGGGAGCCTTAAAGGATGAGACAGCTACTTGAAATAACAGCCCTGGCTGCTTGCAAGGCTCTGCCTTTTTTATTTATATAAGCTTCCTTGACCTCATTTGTTCCCAAGCTATTTACACACACTTACAAAACATACATGACACAGCCGCTGGGGATTCGTGTTCACCCTCTCCCCAGCCCTTGTGATGGTGCCTCACAGATGGTAAGACAGCGGATACTTCGGAGAGGATTGGATCTTAAACAAACCACGTTTCCCGTGTGTGCTCACAGCCTCTGGGCACTGGAAGGGAATCTCCTTTCTGCTTGCACAGTCACTGCACCGCCATACGGCTGGAGCAAATGGTTGCACATGCACAGAGCTGTCTACGGAGGGCCCTAGAGAGGGTGAAACTCTGTGCAAAATAGTTAACGAGGCAGCACTTTTGTTCTCCTAGTTCAAAGGCGGGTACTTTAAAAAAAAAAAAATAGCATTAAAAGCTGCAATAAAGTTACCCTAATTTGGGGACCTAGACAACATTGGTGTTGCCAATGAAAAAAGGAATAATAATTCTTGCCACTCTACTTGCTCCATTTCCCTGAGGCTCTCAAAGAGCTTTAGCTATGTTTATTAATAGTAATAATATTTGTACCTATTCTTACATAGCGCTTTTCATCAGTAGATGGGAAAGCACATTAAAAAAGGAGAGATTAGCCATCTTGTTGTTGACGTAATCACTAAATAAAAACCATTTCACTCAAACCCAAGACTCCCAGCTTTCTAAAGAGTAGCACAAACATTATCCCTGTTGGGGAAACTGATGGCAGTTTTCTCTTTGTCCTCCTACTCTGCTGCGGTCCTGCCTTTAAAGTTGTCTCTGGGCCAGTGACCCAGTGATAAAATGTGGTTAGGAAGCAATGTCATCCTAGGCCTTGGACAAACTGTTTGAGTGCATTTGTGGGGTACCCCCTTACCAGACACCACACTTGCTTTTCTGTGGCCAAGTCTCGAATGTAGTAGGACCAACCCCCCGTCAACGCTCGCCTAGGACGCTGTAACTGAGGGGGTAAGCAGGTGTTGAGAATTGAAAGCCAAAGGGAAATGAAGAAGAGTTATGAGAAGTGTCACTGGAAAATTGATACTTTTATTACTGAGCCTATTACTGAGCCTTTCCACAGTGGAAAGCCTGTCCGTGAAGGTCAGTCTTTTCTGGACTTGTAAACTGATTTGCTGGTTGGTTTTTGTTTTTTCGTTTTGATCTTCCTTCTCCTCTAAGCACCTCCTGGGATGGCCTGGATTGGTTTTTAATTTCCTATCCGTGTAGCATCCTGTACAAAGGGAAGGGTCAGCAGGCAGTGCTGCTGTTCTTGGGCAAAACCCATCGTTGTGCTGAGAAACTTGTGCTGAGTTTGAGACCACATCAGACCATTAGCCTGTCTACTCTGGAATGAAGACTGGCCATTGCCAGTCCCTGAGGTGTTCAGAGGAAAGTGAAAACGTCCCATGCAACAGAGTGTGTGTGTGTGTGTGTGTGTGTGTGTGTGTGTGTGTGTGTGAGAGAGAGAGAGAGAGAGAGAATGAGAACGAACCCCTCCACCCCCATGAGGCCTTGTCTTCATGGGAAAGTTGTTTTTTTTCTTCTGTATCACCTGAGGCATGAATTTAATGTTGATCTAGTTATGCCATTATAACACCCCATGTGGACGTTCTTGTTCTGATATTAGAGTGACTTTTGGGGGTTAGTTTATGTTGTTTAGGAAGAGGTTTAAGCTACACTGGAAAATTCCACTAGTGGGATTAGAGCTTTCACGTGGGGGGAGCGGGGGAGAAAGTGAAACTGTATATCTGGTAAAACTTTCCCATGTAGACCAGCTTTCGTCTCCAGAGGGCATGGCATTTGATCACCTGTGGCGGTGTCTTAATTTGCATGGCTGTGAAAATCACCCACGTCCTTTTTTAAAAATCCAGCCACCGTGTGTGTCCCGGATGATCTCCTGAGCCAGTGAGTCCCTGTGTGTGTCTGCAGCTAGGCAGCAGTTTGTATGAATGTGTCTGCGCTAGCTATACGCTAGCCAGCTTGCCGAATGGCTGGACAGATGCAGTGGTGCTATGTGCACACTAAATATTGCTAGGGAAGCATTAATAGAATCGGAGAGTTGGAAGGGACCTCAGGAAATCATCTAGTCCAACCCACTGCTCAAAGCAGGACCAACCCCCAATTAAAGCATCCAACAGATTTTTGCCCCATATCCCTAAATGGCCCCCCTCAAGGATTGAACTCACCATGGGTTTAGCAGGCCAATGCTCAAACCACTGAGCTATCCCTCCCCTCAAAGTTGTGTTTATTCTATCCCCTGAACTCTGACTGTGTCCTATGGTTTGTTTTTTTCAGTATTGTTACATGGCTTTAAAAAAAAACCCAAAGCTTTAAACTCAGGAAAAAAAATAAGAATTTTCTGGGTGAGCTTCTTTTTGCAGATTTTTTCCCCATGTCCGCCAAAAGAAATGTGGCATAGAAAAATGTAGAGTCTCCAGTGTTACTCTTTTGAGCGGGCTCTGTTTGGTTTCTCATGTGGCCAGGAACAAAAGCGGGTCTGATTCGCTTCCTTCCCCACTCATTAATAACCACATCCCCACTCACAACGGTTCTTTTCAGGCTCAGTAATTCTGCCCTACCATCCCTGCCTGCACCTCCTGTTTCCTGCATACAACAGGACAGCATGGAATTCACCTGCCTTTCTGTGCAGTGTCCATCAATGGGCAGGAAGGGAAATGAATGTTGAGGTTTGAGCCTGATTTCTCACCAGCTGATCATTCTGGGAGGAGATAATATTCTGCCTCCTCCATAGTGTTGGTGGTAGCGACCATTTTGCTTAGGAGTATGGTTTGATAGCCCTTCTTTAATGTACAAGTGGGGGAGAGTCCTCAGATTCCACGGATGCTGCCTATGCGGGACCTGTTCCGTGGGTAAACAGAGGTCTTCTGTCTTCAGGCCTCTCCATTTGAAACCTTTTGCCCTCGCTGAAATTAAATGCTTGAGCAAACTGTCGTTGGTTGTGGCCAAAGCTGAGTGCAGGGGCTTGGTGGAGCAGTAATAAGTGTTGTGCTTTTGTATCCATGAGGTCATAGGTTAGGACCTAGCTCAGCTGTTGCAAAAGTAGTGAAAATCTGCCTGAGAGGTAGTGGTTAGGATGCCGCAGGCTCCTGGGGTGACCTTAAATCAAGTCACTTAGACGCTCTGTGCCTCAGTTCCCCATCTGTAAAATGTGGATAGTAGCACTTCCTTACTCTCAGGAGATTATGACGATAAATACATGTGAGATGCTCAGATACAATGGTGATGGGTCCCATAAAAGTACCGAAGATAGAATGCTTTGGGTTTATTTTATTAAGCTGATGATATTTTTTTTCCTTGGCCCTAACTAGAGGAATCCTTTCTGTTTGCAAACCTCTAGGTAACAATGAGGGAGTGAACTTCTCTCTAAACATTAGAGAGGACTTCCCGTCATTTGAAAAGCTTGTTTGCTGGTATTGGAAAATAACATTTAAAGCAGGAGTTTCCTTGGCAATGTCGGGGTGTGCCAGGGGACGGGAGGCAGTGAAAGATAGATGTAGGTGCGTGTCTGCTGCAGACATCTGGCATATATGCCTCACTAATCTGTACATCCATCCATCAGCAACCAGAACTGTTGCGTGGGAGGAGGGAAGGATGGGGATAGCGCGTGGTGTGTGGAAAGAACGCAGCTTGGCTGTGGGTTTTGTTTGACTGAATGGAAGACCCACCCCACGGCGCGGTGACTGATGCGTCAGGGTGAAGGGCTGTTTGTTTTGTACAGTGAAGTATGCTGGAGGGTGTGCCGGAGATGCAGCATTTTGAACTGGTGCCAGGGGCCTGAGATAGGAAACCGGCCCTCTTCTCTCAGTAACAGAACGATCATCTGGGGTAGCGCTGTTTCTCACCAGCCTACACTGTGCCCACTTCAGAAGTACCAGGCAAGAAAACGTACTGCTTGGGGCTCCCTCAGGTTGCAGAGCCACCCCTGCTGAAATGGAAAGGCTTTGAGAAGTGTTGACCCGTAGTGCCTGTTTCACCACCCTCGTGTCTTTCCACTGACCCCCCCTAGCTATCTGCGGGCAGGAAGGGTCTCTCTCAGGCGAGGGTACTGGCCTTGGACTCCGGAGACACCGGTTCAACTCCCTCCTCTGCCACAGACTTCCTGCACAACCCTGGGCTGGGACTTATTCTCAGTGGGTACATCTACACTGCAGTAAAACACTTGAGGCACAGCCAGGGCTGGCCTGGCTCAGCTGACGTGGGCTTGCAGGGCTCGGGCTACAGGACTAAAAATCGCAGTGTAAACCTGGGGGGAAGAAGGGGATCTCCGAGCCTGAGCCTAAATGTCTAGGGAGCTGTTTTTAGCCCTGAGAGCTCAAGTCAGTTGACCTGGGCTCTGAAACGGGGTGCTGTGGGGGATTTCATTGCAGTGTAGATATGCTCTCCGTCTCCGCTCCTCATCTGTCAAATGGGGATCTTAGCGTCACCCCACCTCACAGAGATGCTGTGATTCAAGAGAGCAAGGTACTCAGATGCTACTGTAATGGGACCAGGTCAGTACCTGAGAGACAGACAGCTTGGCCTTTGGATCAGCGGGGGGGTGTGTGTGTGTGTTTTAAACACCTAATGTAAGAGCTCTTGGCAGAAGTAGGGGGAAACTCAAGGTCTTACACATTTTATATGACCAAGGCTCTGGTTCTGCAAGGAACCAAGGTTCTGCCTGCATGCAAGGCAACCGCCCGTGGACTTCAGGGGAGCCCTGCACAAGGGCAGAGATCCAGTGGGACAAGCAGCAGGATCGGGTCCCAGGTTTGTATTTTGTTCTGTGTTTAAAGGTCAGATTTGTAGCTGGTTGAGGGGTGTGACTGCACCTGATTTCACTGCTTGCAAATCAGGTAACTGCATGTACACAGAGTAACTCTCTTATCTGCATGTCTAGTTACTGTGAATTATTCCTGATATAATTCAGACAGGAATTGTGTCTCCAGACTGGGTGTGCAAGTGTGTCCCAATTTGGCCCCAAGAGTTATACTAAACATGGGACTGAGCCTGTGACCTGTTTTTAAGAAGGAAGCTGAGGGCATTTCCCCTCTGCATTCCCTTCCCTTCCCTTCTGAAGCTTCCTGGCTACAAATGTGCAATAACTTCCTAGCCCGGGACTATATTTCTGTGTGTGTTTGTTTGTTTTGTGTTTGCTTTTGTGTTTTTGTTTGTTTGTTTGTTTCCATGTCCCTGGTATGTGTTTTGTGTCATCTCTTCTACAGAGGTTACATGTGCTATTTACTGTCAGCTGTACTTCCATGAAACCCCCTTCCCACTGCAGTATTATCTGAGCACCTCACAATCTCCAGTGTCCTCACTCTGTGATGTAGGCATGTGCTATTCTCCCCATTTCACAGAGAGACACTGAGGCACATAGATACTTGCCTAGGATTATACAGGAAGCCTGTGGCTGAGCAGGGAATTCGAACCCAGGTGTCTCGAGTCCCAGGCTAGCCCCCAAACCACCAGACTGTACTTCCTGCTACTGTGTTCCTCTTTGAAGACCATTTTTGTGTCTCTCACTGGCTTTAGCAACACAGGAAAAATAACGAATTGGAAAATCCCGGTTGTGCCTTGCACTCTAGACAGCGGCCCTATGGGCGGTAAGGCTTCGAATAAGAAATGCCACCCTCTAGCAATGGCAGAAGCCCGCAGAGGCAGCCAATCCCCTGCGTAGCCACCTCCACCATTTGAACATGAGCAGGGGGAGGCAGAGACAAGCTGCTGGTGTTTGGCTTGGAGTGGAGATGGGAATTCCAGCTGTAAAAACTGCCGTCAGGTTTTTTTCCTCTTGGAGAACGACCTGTCCCAATACGCTGACAACTCAGATGTGCTAGAATGATTCACTGGCGAAGGTGTTGCTGAGCTGAAATCTGAGCTGAGTTTCCTTGTCAAGTGGCACTGGTGGTTCTTAGGGCAAGGACAATGGGAACAATAGGAAATACTGTCATTGGCCAATAGTGCCAATGTGGACATAAAAGTTGTAAGCAGCATTTTCCATGATGGTTAGAGAGAGCGACGGGGTAATATGATTGGTAAGCTGTCCTTGTGAAGGATTTAATACAAGTTCAATAACCATGGACAAGACATTTCACCTCTCCCATGTCTCTGTTTTCCCTTGTATAATAGGAGGATATTTATCAACTTTGAAAGGGTTTAGTTAGTATCTAGCAAGGATGCTACAGGTGCCTGAAGTATTGTTAGAATAGTTGCATATTTGCTAAATAATGTGGTTGCCTTCTGTCAGAACTCTTTGTCACTTCTGCAATTCCAGACTAACACGGCTACCTCTCTGATTCTTGGCAGAAATAGGGTTTTTTTTAATGTAAAAATATGATCATATTCTCATCCACTGTGCTTTATTGGTAACTTGCGTCATAATAATACCAGGAGGTAAATCTGAGCCTAAACTTTCTCCACCAGCCTGACAGTTCTCCTATGTCCCTCTGTCAAGATGGTCATGTGGGTCTCTTCACAGCAGTCTGGATTTATAGACCTTCAGAGAATGTTGCATGGCTTTTGAGGGGAATTTATTTCTTACTTTTCCAGTATGGTTATTCATCAGGGGAGTTGCTGTTTGGTGTGTTCCCTTTTCACTGCATTAATTGTAGTTGTCCAGGGTATTGAGGATATCAAGATAGGAGTGAAAACTTTTGTTGGAATGTTGTGGTTTGGTTTTTTTAGAACAAGATCAGTAACTAGTCTCCTGGAGTGAAGAAGCCACACCCCACCACCATAGAACATAGGGTGTGCCTAGAGCAGTGAGGGATATAGTCAGACATTTTTAGTAAAAGTCACAGATAATAAAAAGAAAAATTCACAGAAGCCCGTGACCTGTCCGTGATTTCTACTAAAAATATCCATCACAAAATGGGGAACTCAGCTGCGGGGTCCTGCTCCCAGCATCTCCCACTGCCTGTGGGGGCTCGCAGTTCCAGGGTCCCCCACTGCCCATGGTGGCTCAGAGCTTTGGGGTGTCCGCAACAACCGAGAGCGGCAGGGTGCCCCGCAGCTCCTGGCTGCCAGGGTTGAAGTCCCAGAGGTCACTGGAAGTCACGGACTCTGTGACTTCCACGACCTCCGTGGAAAAAATTGTAGCTTTATTGTTGATTCCACTCTAGACAGATCTTCTTGGGCACCTGCATGCAGGGTTCTAACCCCTGTCAACAAAAGACCCAGCATCTCCGTGCAGGGTGACTGCTGCTGCTGCCCTTCATGCTTTGTATTCCCTTCTTCCCCTCATAAATAAACCTGGCCTCCTTTTAACCCACCTCCGCTACTGCTGGTGTGGCTCTGCTTTAAGCCGAAGCATGCTCGTGTCTCAGAAAGCCTTCAGTTCATAAAGGAAATCCAGAGAGAGCTTTTTTTCCCCCTCTCCTTATTGGTGAATTGTGCACTTGATTAGATCCCTCTTGGGGCCGGCAATTGGCACTTCCTAGACATACATGTTAATAGAGTTCTGCATGAGCGTATTATGTGTGAATTCCCGGTCCTGCTGTCATTGAACTGGATAGTGGTTTCTCAGTAGAAGCTATTTTCCAGCACTGGACTTCTCCTTTTAGCAGGTGAGAGATGAACTTTCCTCTTTTATCCAGTGTACAGTAGTAGGTCTCTGATTGCTGCAGTCTCCCAGCAGTGCAGCATCGGATCTTGCTTTGTTCAGTCACGTTTATTAATCCAAGCGATAGCGGTTCCTGGCACTTATTTTCTTACACTCTCCTGCAGTCTGATGCCTCTTGCCTCTCTGAGTGTTTTACTGGTGTTTTAAACCTGCTAAGCACCTGTTGTCTGGTTTCTCTTGAGGGAAGTTCTTTGGTTTTCTGTTTGATGCACTGTGTTCCTTCCTTCTGCAGAGTCTGAAGGCGGTGAGCGAGTTCAAGGTGAAAGTGGACCAGGAGAAAGTCATTAAGTGTTTGGAGCTGTTGAACTTCCTCATCAAAACTGTGAACCAGCAGGTGAGCCCAGACTTTGGCTGAATTTGTGATCCCTTCAGGTTCAGTCCATTATATGTGCTGTTACAGGTTTGGTGCTTTAGTCAGCTGTTCCAGTAGCTGTCTGAAAAAGCATCCTGTGTGAAGGCCTGCGTTTCCAAGAGTTGCACTGGGGTTTTAACCATATGGCTCCCACTGAACCCCATGCAAGTCCCATGCCTATATTCCTGTACAGATTTTAGAAAATGAGTTGGTAGCTGGGTCTGACAGAGAAACCCTAGCCACAATCTTTATAATAATACCTAGATCTTGTATAGGGCTCTTGAACTGACATTGCTTGGACAAGTCACTTCCCCTTTTCCCGAGCCTCAGTTTCCCCATCTGTAAAATGGGAATAATGATGCTGCCCTACTTTGTAGGGCAGGAAGCTGGGTGGAAGTTATATTATTATATGAAGAGACCAATCAGAGAGCATGATTAGCTTTGATTCAAAAAGAGAATAAAACTGCATTAAAGGCCTCTTACCAAAATCCCTTTCTCATGCGAGCAGTACTGTGTGCTACAGGGGCATTATGGGATTAGGAACGGGAGAGGGTGGGTGTCTGCCCGATGACAGATGGGTTTGAAACCAGGATAAGCCATGCAGGTGCAAGTCACTTTTAACCCTGATGCAATGTATTTGCACTAGAGGTGTGTACTGGGGAATTGTCCCACGATAGACAGTCCCTAAGGAAAACCTAGAGGGTGCTGGGAGCTGGCTGAGGGGGTGGGGTTTCCATGTAGTGGCTGTTGGCTTAAGGACTAGCTGGGTGCAGTGCCACTGTGAATGAGGATTGAATGCAGTTCAGGGTCTGTCTTCATGTGCTACAATTCTCCTTGCAGAAGCTGAGCGTGGAGTTCGCGGAGCTGAGTCAGACGCTGCAAGCTCTGAGCCAGCAGGAGGGGTTTGGGAAATCCGTGCGCCTCGATGATCTCTACTGGAACGTCATGAAGCTGCTGGGATTTGCGTACGTACCCTCAGCTCCGGGGGCGGGGGGCTTCTACGCCAGTTTGTGCCATGGGGCTTTCTGTGCTGCTCTGGCTTCTCAGACTGGGGAGATAAGAACAAACCTTTGCCGTATAGGAGACTGGGTAGAGACTGAATGTCAGCCTGAGCTGAGCTCATGGGGCTGCTGGAGTTGAAAGCTCGTTAGGCCAATTGCAGTATGTACAGGTGTCTCGCAGCCCTGGGGGAAGGATAACCAGCTCTCCCGGATTTCGGATCACCTACAGTTAGCCCCTGGGCTGTCTCCAGACACTTCACTTTGCAGGGCAGACCAGCCTTCAGATGGAACTGAGCTGCAGACGGGCAGGGAAGGGATTTGTGGAGACGTGTAGTTTGCCATTCTGCCCTTCACTATGTGAGTGTGACTAGCTCCTGCGGAGGCTGGGCGGGATGAGGAGAGCAGAAACAGCCAACCGGTGGGTGTTTGGGTGCCCTAGTTTCTGGATGCTCAAATGAAAGCGCTTTAGGGGGTAGGGTGCACTCTGAGGTGCCTCAGGTTAGATTCTCAAGATCACTGGTCATTTGTGACCATTGCAAGAGAAGAGCAGATCCAGAGGACGAGGCCAGCTGGTTTAGGTGACTGTTGTAGACTCCCCCACTTCCTGGAGCTCTGTTATCCCATGAGTCACTGTGAATGGGGAAACACATTAGTTTCCGCATCCCTCAGCAAGGCTTTAAAACCCTCTTGGAATAACAAGGTGGGGGTCAGGCACAGGTGCTGAATGTGTCTTTTACATCTCAGACCGAGCAGGTTAGTTGTTGGACTGTATTTAACTCCTGCCCACCGGCAGAAGGAAATGCTGATTTCCTGGAAATCTGTCTTGTTTTCAGGCTAAAATCAAACTTCACAGCTTTGCCACTTCCTGGGGGGGGTGTCAGTTTAATAATTATACAGACATTAAAAGATGTGGTCCCAGCCAGGGGTTGCTTTCTCTCTGGATTATAATTCCTCCATGGCAGTAAAATGGTCTATAGGGGAGGGTCTTGTGGAGTGGGTGGGACTCATTTCACAGTATGCACAGGCATGCAGTTTGGGTTTTAAGGGGTTGACCCAAAGCCCATTGAAGTAATTAGGATAAATCCCTGACAACGTATTCTACCTGCTAATGCAGGAGTGTAAGCTCCGGTAGAGCATCCCAATGAAGGAACGGTACCGGCAATCTTTATCCACAGCTGAAACCATTGCTAGGCCTTCTCTGTCCCGCTGATCTCCTGCCTGGGTTTACAGGGCCCAGCTGCCATAACCAGAGACAGAGTGGAGTGTTGGTTAATGTGTCAACGAAGGAACAAAGTGGAATCTAATTAAGTTAATGAACGGAGGGTTTGTGATACTTCTCCCCCTTCAAGACGCATGCTCATTCTTCACCCTAATTCAAGGCCTTCTGTCTAAGTGATGCTGAAGGGTCGTGTTATAATGGCGGATAACGAGAGCGAATGCTGCTACCCAAACGACCGGCCTGGCGGTGCCAGAGGGGGGCTCTAGGGATTCCAAATCTTACTCCCTGCATCGTTCTTGGATTGCGTCAGTTCCTTGGGCTGGCACCGGGGGGCTGGGGGTGTCGCAGCGCCCTGGATGGTGCAGATTGGCCCCATCTTTCCCGGGTGGAGTCTGCCGGGCAGCCCCGAGAACCTGAGACCTCTGCAGTGAAGATGCTCTGACTCGAAAAGGATTTTCTGGATTAAAAACCAAGGAGAGAAGCCAGGGAAATTCAAGACTGGATCCTTTCCCGAATCCCTGCGCCGTGCATTCCGCCATGCACAGTAGCTCTGTTAGCAGGGCTGTAATCGAACTGCTCCAGCAGGTAAATGGACCTGGATTAACTCTCTAGCCTCACCACTGAGTCACGCTGCCAGCAGAGGAGAGCCAGGGAGGTGGCCAGGTTTGCCCTAGCCTGGTGTAACTTAGCAGGGTTAGAGGCAACTCCATCAAAGTGTGGGTTGGCATGGATGGCATGCTGAGAACTCCCCGGACCGCCCTCCTCTGTCATGCCATATGAGGACAAAGGGCACTAGATAGAATTAAATAGGAGTCAGGTTTTCACAGAACAAAGTGTAAACGTGGGCAATTGTGCAGGGGTGGAGGGGGCCAGCATCCGCGCCATGGGAAGATTGTGGGACCTCCACTCTTAGGGGAACTTGCAGGTGTCTGGGGCAGGGGGTGAGCCCAGGGACTGTGGGGGCTAGAATGAGTCCAAAAGTTAAGTAGGAACCCCTGGGATCCTCCTCCTTTCCATCTTTGAGCCGGCTCCCCCCCATCAAGTCTGTCACTCCCCCTCCTGTCCCCCACTCCCCCAAACTTGTGTACGCAGAGACACAGACACACACAATGTATACAGCATTGCTCATTCTTGCAGCCGGGGTTGCCCTCCTCTCAAGCTGTTGTTTATCTGCTTGGATTCCGGCCCAGCTGGGGTTATGGTGTGATCAGAGAGAGCAAACGTTCAGAGAATGTCACTGACTCTCTGGGGCGCTGAACGTCGCGAATCTGCTCCATTCGCTTGCTATATTATGCTTCCCGTGCCGGACTCATGCTTCTGCTTGCTGTCACTGGCCCATCCTGCCATCCCTAGGGGGCAGGCTGCAGTGCATTTCCCCTTCCTAGCTGGAACGGGCCATCATCTGTGGTGCTCTTGGTTTGCAGGCGCCCCAAGAAGGAGAAGGCAGCGGCCCAGTCTGAGCACGTCCCTGGAGCAGAGCCTCTCAAGCGGAAGAAGAAGGGCTTCCTGCCAGCTACCAAGAAACGCAAGAACCGCAAAAAGACTGCCCAGGAGAACGGGGCGGAGAGCGGCAGAGAGGCAGGCCCAGAGAACGGGGTGGAGAGCAGCAGAGAGCCAGGCCCAGAGAATGGGGTGGAGAGCGGCAGAGAGCCAGGCCCAGAGGGCGGGGAGGCCGCAGCACAGAAGAAGAACAAAAAGAGGAAAAGGGGAAAGGCAGGTGCAGAGGGCCCTTGGCCAAAGAAGGCCATGGTGAGCCATGGCCCAGAGTCTCAGGGGAAGCAGGGTAAAGCCAAGAAGAAGAAGAAAGGAAACAAAACACCAGCTCAAGAGGCGTGAACTCTGTGGACTTAATCAGATGTCTTAATCCCTGCTTGGGATGTTTGAATAGCTTATACGCATTTTTGCACTGTCCCATAGTTTTAATAAACCATCTGTGGTGCAGACCCCAACGACCTGCCTGTCTGATTCATACCCAGGGAATCTTCCGAGTGCAGGGTGTCGCTGTCCGCTGATCCCTGCCTCCAACCCCTCTGCACGTGCCCTCCCGCTCTCTGCTCTGTAAACTTGATGCAGTAGCTGTGTGCCCCCAGGTACCATCCTCTGTGTGGTCTCTGGATGGACATTCACGTAAGTTGCTATGCCTGGAGAGACTCTCCTCCCCCTACCCCCGTGTCCACCCTCCACTCCTTCAGCTGAGAACTGACGGGGTTAATTCGTTTGAGCTCTCCCAGGCTGGACTGGGGCTCGTTGCAGAAGCACCTGGTCTCTTTCCCTTGCCAGGCTGGGAAGCAGGAGCTAGGCTGTGGGCCAAATTCCCATTAGGTGTAAGCAACACCATGGCATTCTACCCGCTTACACCAGTGCCGAGTGCTTCCCAATGGAGCCGTTCAGGCGCCGAAGGAGCTCTCTTGGGCTGTGAATGCAGTGGACTCTATCGCCATGCCGGAGTGACGCCCTCCTGCCCCCCCCCCTCCCCTGCCCTTCCCAGCACGATGGTCTCTGGTGAAGCAGCAGTTCCTGGGAGGGTTGATGTCAGGCCAGGTTCCCCGGGGCTGGGATGTGGGTTCCACCATTGCTGCTTCTGAATTGCTTTGCAGCTGGTGGGGGCCAGCATTCTTGATGGATCTGCCCCAGATCACAGGTATCCGGGTACCTTTCCCATCCCCCATACGTTCACCCTGGATGAGTGTCTGTGGTTAGTAAATGGAGACGTGACTGTCGCTGCCTTTAAAATTTACCTGTAGACGCACTCGGTGGGTCTTAGAACTGGCTTCTTCTGGGGTTCACCCTCCCGGCTCCTGTCCCAGCTCTCCCTCCCTGCCCAGCGCACGGCTGAGGCTGCTGGCGTGAGGGCGTTATCCCCGGGGGGACAGTGTCCCAGGAATATTCCCGTGGATTTAGAGGGGTGTGGGCTGGTGGAAAGGGTTTGGGTTTTTAGCTGGTCTCCCAACCTCCCACCCCGGCTTTATTTCCCCCATCTAATGGGCTGCTTCTTGTTAATCCAGGTCGGTCCCACCCCCCCAGGTTTCCACCCTGAAAGAGGGCTTCCTCCACAGCAGCTGGGGGCCCGTTCCAGGCAGCAAATGTGGATGCAGGGGGAAGTCCCACCTGAAACTCACTTTCCCCAGGGGGTGGGGTGAGCTTGCCCATTGGCTGCCCCCTGCCCCATTGTAGCTGAGCAATGCACTGCTTGAGCTACCGTGCGGTACCTCCTGTCGTCCTGCTTTGTGCCGGAAGTGCACTTACACCAGTCGCTTTCCATGGAAGTATTTGGCACCAGCCTCAACGGCAGAGAGGAGGGAGCTCTCCTGCAATATCCCTTCCTCCTGGGGGGGGGGAGGGATCCTCCTCCAATGTTGTACCCTCATCACCCTGTCTGGGGCTGGTGGGGCAGGTGGTGGGGCAGGTTTCAGTGAATGCTGAACCCACACCTCCTTTGCATGCCCGTTGCGGCCCCGGTGTTCTGTAATGAGATGCTGTGCGTGATTTTTCTCCTCCCAGTGCCCAGAGCGCTCCAGGACAGCCGCTGCCTTCAGCCGGTGCAGAGCTGTAGTCACCAAAGGCGTCCGTCACACGGACCCTGCCAGCGTTGGCCCCGATCGCCAGCTGCAGCAAAGAGGCTGGGGACTGACGCTCACGTACCTGCTCCCCTGGGAGGTTTGATGATGCTGTGGCTGGGGCAGGAGGTCGAGGGGGCTTCCGCAGGCCCGGGCTCAGGCTGTTAGTGCAGGGGGATGAAGGGGAACTTCTATATCCCCTGCTAGTGAACGCACGGTGCCCCTCTGTCCGGCTCCGGACTGTGCATAGAGGTTGAAGAGGCTGCTGCTGCTCACGTAGCCTAGAGGCTTTTAGATCCTGGGTGCCGGGCTCAGTCCCTGCCTATGACCCATCTAGGGACTGTTGAGTCCATGAGAAGCTCCCTTTCAGAATTTCAGGTTCAAGTCCTGCTGGAGAATTTTTAACCACAGAACCGATTGAATGGGAGCGAGAGGGTGGGGTGAGGCAGCAGGAACCAGTCTGGGGGTGGCAAGGAGGTTTCCCCCATTAGCAAAGTGAAGCAGATTAAAAATCCATTCATCAACTGCCCCAGGGTGCCGAGGGACCCTTGGCCAGGGTGGGTGACAGGAGCACTGTGGGAGCTGCGCTGGCTGGAAGAGTGGCAGGGAGCCAGCACAGGGCGGGGTGATGCTGGCAGCACCTTTGAAATGTTAGCAGCACTTCCGGGGGGAAACTTACCACACAGGCCCGAAATTCCTAGTTCGGGGCCATTTTCCCTGGCCTCCAGGATATGTTGCGCTCCTCGCTGGGCGATGGAGGGGTGTGCTACATGGAAATGCAAGGTGTGGGTGGTAACAAACCCTCGGTGGCCAGTATGCGCCCGGTCCTAATGACAGGCTGCAGAAATTCATTCACTGTGCAGCCGCTTGGGCTTGGTTTGTGTAAATGAAGAAATTGTGTTTACATGGCCGAGGAAAAGCACATGGCTACAGCTGCAACAGCCATTCAAGACTGTGCTTGTCACCTGAAGTGGAGCAGCCGCTGGCGGATGGCACAGCATTTTGGGCAGGGCGGGGGCGGGGCATGTCATAGCCAAGAACCCATGCAGCTATTTTACATGCACAAAGGCTAAAATCACTCCAGCGATAACTGGACGTCTGACTCTCAGTGGGTCTCTTTCTGGATTGCTCTTGGCTGCCAAGAGACTAACTGTAAGGGGTGTTGAATTTTTTCAGCCTCTACAGTTGTCAGCTGTGTATGGACTGGGCTGGGCCAGGCCCTGCTGTGAAACCAATCCGGAGGAGGCACGGAGAGACGAGGACACGAAGCTGACCTGCTAGTTCAGAAACATTGAACCAGGAGTGATGTGTGGAAAACGGTGAGTGTTTCTCCCAGAGAAACTGGGAATAATCCTAGTAGATGCTTCCATGGGGGTTACCTAGCCATTTGCACCTCTGGAGCAGTACTAAGGAATCTGCTCTTCTCTGAGGAGCTCCTAAACTTAGCAGCACTTAGGTCTGAAGCGCCGTTATCCCAAGCCCCAGTTTGGACAAAGGTTTGGGACGCTGGCGAGGGCCTTTGTGTAATCAGGGTTGATACTGACAGGTCTACAGTCTCCAAAGGGTTAAACCTTGAAACTGAGAAGCCCAAAGAATAGAGGACAAGACTCTCATGGAGTAAAATCTAATGCTAGTTTAAGTGCCTCTAAGAAACCACGGGCATTAGTTCAGGTGTAGGTGGTCTGAGGCAGTAGTGATTCCAAGAGCTAAGAAGCTCTGCAGAGTCTGTCTGAGTCCATATCCGCAGGGGAGGCCTGCTGCAGGAAGTGGACAGATTGAACGAGTAATTCAGCCCACTGCATCAGGACTGGTGCTGAGCTGCAGGAGAAGGGAACAGTTTGGAGGAGCTTTGATCATGAAAGATCCAAAGCAAGACACTCTGGTGTCCTGGGTTCTTTGTTGTGTGGAGACAGTCCCCCTCCATCCCCCCACATCTGTCTGCCTCACTGACTGAACAAATAACTCAGGTACTCTACTGCATGAATTCATAGCTCTTGAAAAATCTGTTCGGGCTTTTCCCCTGTATATAGTAATTGGCATTTCCACCCGTGCAGATGGACATTTTATGCAGCAGCTGGTAATTGTGGAGGGTGGGTGAGGCTAGGGGGACATAGCTACAGGGGGAAGCTTAATGCCCCCTCCCTTACTTAAAGCATTTGTTTAATTGTCACTTTGTGAGTGGTTTTCAATTAGTGAGATACTCTGCGTTCTAAACAGAGCCCTTTGCCGGGGAACACAGGAGGCTGGCGTCATTGGCAGGGGAAGTGTTGCCTGCCACTGAAGGCAGCGTGCATTGCAAGTGTTCAGCAGGTCTCAGGACCCTGGGTCTCTGTACCAGGAGTAACCCAGTAAATTGGGCTGTGATCTACTTGTCCTGTTGCAAAATCCCTTGATCAGTGCGTTGGAAAGATCTCAGGGCCTGCCGCAGCCAGGAGGAGTGACTAGATTAACGTGGGTAACAAAGGACTTTGTTACCTCTGCTATTCCAGACTAACACGGCTACCTCTCTGATTCTAGATTAACATGGTGAGTTGGAGGTGCATCAGCTCCTCACAACTGGGCTGCAGGGCCAGCTAATGAGTGCCATGTACCTCCTGCCCCAGCTAAAAAAGAAATGTGACCAGGAGCTCCACGCTGGGCGTTAACTTGGCAAAGCACTGCTGAGGCTCCAAGTTCAGCTCTAAATTCCAAGAGCAGCTGAATGCATAAAAATCTGCTTCATCAAATCACTTGTACAATCTGATCAGCTGAACGCCCGATGCGCTCTGCCAACAGGAAATTAGCACTGATGGCAATTTCTGTATTTGAGTGAGTCCTATGCCATGAAGCTGCCCTGCTAATGGGACCTGCGCTATTCTGCTGCACGAAGGGAAGGGGCACTTTGCATTGTCTGGGTGGCACAAGGGCTGCCCGCATAGTAACGTGCAGTGGTATACGCAGCACATCAACCTCTGCTGGTGCCATGTGAGGAGCCTGGGAGCGAACAGACCACTCCTTGGGCTGGGGGAGGACTCCCACCACCTGGGCATCTTCTCCCACCCAGCCCCTCAGGCTGGGTGCTGCCAGGGGAGCTGCACCCACTGTGCAGTTCAGCTGAATGTGTCACCGGGTTTAGGTTCTTGCTAAGTTCAGCCCCTTTCTGTGACTCTCATCCACAGGGCGAATCGGAGCCGTTCCTTAAAACGGGGGAAAGGTTTTGCCCCGGCAGCCCTGGAAATGTAAGTCTGTTATCCACAGAATAGACTCACCGGCGGGATTCTTCTTCTGCACCTACCCCAGCCCTCGTGCCACGGGCTGCTCCACCCCTTGGTGCACTAGGGGCAGTTCTGTCTCCCGGGCTCCTTCGATCCTGGGGCCGCAGGCTGCCTGCAGTTGTACTGCTGAGAGGCAGATGAGTGTCTGGCCTCTGGACACCACTCCTCTGAGAGCGCTGATGTGGCCTGGGATTCAATTACCAGCCTGGTTGGGATTCAAACCAGCACCCTGAAGAGGCTCTGTAGCCCCCTCTACTCATCACCCCAACTCTCTTGTCCACTTTGGTCACCTCCCCCCCATTTCCTTTGGACCCATTTAAGAAAAAGTTGATGCTGGTCCCCTCAGGAGCTGCTGTAAACACTGTTGGAGCACTAGTGTCCAGCTCTGTTAAATCTAAGGCATCCTTGAGCAACCATCTTCCTGGGACTTGCTCTGCAGCATTGTACGGGGGCACCCCCGGCCGCGACACAGACCAGAGAGCCGGGAGGTATGTTTTAAATACTTTATTTCTTAATTTACATAAAGGTATATATTTGGCTTTATTTCTCTTTATACTCTGAGATGGACAATTAGTTGCTCTTAAAAAATAAAATAGCCATTTGCTTCTGAAAGAAATCAGAAAACTATTTTATACTCCTCCCTTGTATAACAAGAAAACGGACGATATGCTCCCATACATCACATAGTAAAAGTGATTGCAAGTGCTGGTTTACAAAACAATAAAGCAAATAGAGAAGAAACCAAATAATTAGGATTTGGGAGGTGGGGGGTGGGTGAGACAACCTTAGCGTTCCAGTCTACATCGAGTTTATTTTTGTCTCCTTCACTACTGTGTCTCACCCTGAGGTTGCACTGAGAGTAGAGGATGCTGGCCCAATACTTCAAGCTTCACTCACGTAAGCAGTCCTGTAGGTTTTACCAAATCCAGCTATGTGAGTAAAGGCTGCAGGATGTGAATACTTATTTGGTGTGGTTGCAGTGTTAATAAGGGTCTTGTTGCTGCTTGGTCCCCACTGCCCTCCGTTTTGCCTTCTGCTGTGCAAAAGCTCCGGTGGAGGTTGGACTGGCACACATGCAGCTATTTATGGCAGAGGGTAAATGCTTTGAGGATGAAGTGAAGTATAAGGAAGTTCTTGCAATCTGCTGTAACGGTCTGGTTTTGCTGAAGGCAGCCAGCAAATTCCCCAGCTCTCTACCCCACCCATTCATGCAGAGCGCCATTACTGAATATACCAGGGTAACACAGATCGTTGCAATAAGGGAACAGGCATCTTGCAGCAAAACATCACAGGTGCTGAAGTAAGAGGAGTGCTGAGGGCGAAGGGTGGACTTAACAGTAGTGTGGGCTACACCTGAACAAAAGCTACAACGTATGCTTGCCTCTAGCATTGACCACCTCGCTTGAGGTGCTCTGTGTGTACAGAAAGGAGGGGGAGAGTTAGCCAGACCCTAACACCCCCCGCCCCCAATCTGACTGTTTTCCTTTAAGGTGGGACAGGAGGGTTTACTAGACTATGCACTAGTTATTAACAATGCAGGGGGGGTTGGGGGGGGGAGGGTAAGTGGCCTTACAGATGCTCCCAAGACCCATTTAAATTAAAGACTTAAGTCTAATGCACTGAACCACATTTTGATTACAAATAATCAATCCAAGCCTTGCTTCTCTTTTGTGATAGATGAAGTCCCTTAAGGGAGATCTTTAATTGTAGCCCCTCTAACAATTACAGGGGGACGTGTTTTCAAGTAGAGTTGATAGGCTACAAAATGTAGCATTGTAGAGCAAGGTTACTTGTGCTAAAACTTTCTCTTCACCCCGGAAGTGATGTCATAAAAACCCACCTCTCTGCAGAGCTGGTGCAGATTTCAGAGGCTGATACATTGAGCTAGTTCTCTGTACAGAAATGAAAGGGTCTCTCCTTCCACTAGCTTCATTCTGATTCTACCTTCATCTCCTCTCTCTCCCCATTACACCGGCAAGTGCAGGTATACACAAGGCAATGCTAAACTTTTGCTGTGTGTGTGTGAAATAATAAACCCACAATTCTAGCTGTTACGTGACAGGATCCCCTTAAACAGTCTGGATTGTGGTGCAAAACGACATTCACCACATTATCTGTTTCTAGATGACTTTTCCTGAAGCATTTGTGTGGGGAAAACTCATAATAGCTTTGTCAACACTAACAACAGAGACCCTGCCCTCGTAAACTCTGCATATGGGAGAGGACGAGTCTAGTATTCCAGAGTAACACCAGTGGTTGGCATGCTGCACCAGCGTACTGGAATCAGATGTTTGAGAAGGCTGAGGGAAGAGCATACGTCATTGGTACAGTGCCTCCTAGGTCAAGTCCCCCCCATCTTACAGCTGAAGAAACATGCAGTAAGTTAGTGACTTGCCTGCAGTCCAGGGGGCAGAGCTGGGCCTGGAACCTCACTCTTCCTGTCCACAGGAATGTGCAGCCTCACACTTGCAGACACCCAGAACGTTACAGCAGAAGGTAGGTTGTACCTGCCCGCCTCCTCTTTAGTGTTTTTCAACCCTCTCTTCTGAGAGCGGTTGGAAAGCTTGACTTGACTTATAGCTTTGTTATTGCCTTACCTCCTTTATCCCAATTATCTGGTTTCTTTCTAAGAGAATAAATATTTAATAGAAGCTCTAATAGAACAACGCTTGAAGAATTCCGTCTCGGAATAGAAATATGTAGCTACAACTCAAAAAATACCTTCATCTCTTGGGGTGGCTGAACATGGATCATGGACTGTAAAGGGGACGTGGCAGTCTCAGGCTGGGGGTTCCAAATTCCCTGCTCCTTCCCCTCCCTTAGTTCTCATGGCTGGCCACTCTACCTCCATGGTGCCAGGTCTCTCATCCTCCAAATGGAGAAGAAATCAATCAGTGAAGGATCATTGGTGGGTGGGAACTGGAACTAATTCTCCATTTCCTATGAGGTGGCTGAACTGAGCCTTGTTTCATAGGAAGTGAAGTCAGCCCTTCCCAAGGTTGCTGTGCCTTCCTACCACGTAGAAGAAGTTGTCATAAAATGGTGAATGCTGTGAAATGAAGGTTCGATTGGGACTAAAATCTCAGTAAACGCCAAAGTCCTGCTCTGGAGGGTAAGTAAGTGCTGTAACTTTTAAGACAAAGCACTTGAAATAATAATTGAGGAAGTTCAGCTAATTTTCCCTGGGCTTCTGCGATCAAGTGACTTCTTGTTGTTTATGTTTTACATAAATTAACGGAGAACATCTTAATGAGAAGCACAAAAAATTCATGTGCTTCTAACTCCGGCCCTTGGCTGCCAGACTGCAGAGTCGACATTTTCCCCACGCAATGTTAATGATGGTACGAAATGGGAAATGAAGCATTGTTTTGAACTTGCTTTGCTTATTATTTTAGCGATGCACAAGCGCATTCGCTGTCTCCTGGGGATGGGCCAGTAGTGTGGCTTCTGTCTCCAATTGTTTGCTCAGCCTATAAAAAGTACTCTTAACGGGTAGGTTTGTTTTGTTTTTTTTAGTGTAAAGCTGCCTTTGCAGAGGCGTCCTATAGAATTCATAGGGAGGAAACAAACAGGTTTTGCTAGAGAATTCTATATAGGGCACTTCACAACAGCCATTTAAACCTTATTTACACAGCTTAGAAGAAATTAAAACAGTGTCTTGTGCAGTTTGTTTTAGCAAACGTGGGGTCACTAACCTCTCCATTTAAAGTAACCCAGACAACGTTAGTTTCTCTAGCATTACTGTTAGCCAGCGTGAAGGGCTTGTATTGCTCTCATTCCTTTGGTAGGTTAGCCCAGACAAACCATCTCCTAGCCCCAATGACAGTTAAGAGCTGGTCTCCTTCATTCCAAGGGGATTAACAACAGATATTTCTGGTCAGTCTGGTTTTTAAAAGGAATAGTGTTAATGGGGCTGTTGTTGACCAGGCGGCTGGTAACATCTGCCCTCTCTGTTGTTTTCACTGCAGAGTACAGCTGCCTGCCTTCATTGTAGAATGTAGAAGTAAGAAAGACCTTTTAAAGGGGGGGGGGGGGGAGAGAGAGAGATTCTGATTACTTAATGCAGGTGTCATATATGCAGTCAGTGCAGTGCTGCTTGAAAGGATGGAGACATTAGCCAAGTAATCAATGGCTCCAATGATAGCATAAACTACCAGTGTTTTTGAGATTATTAAAACCATCCCAGGGTTGGTAACGCCTTTGCTAATTGACTATGGTTTTCAGTCCAGCCCTGGCAACAGAGCATTCTGCTGGGCTGGTTGTAAAGGTCTGAGGCCTATGTATATTTTACAGTGATATGTAGGTAAATTTAGAGAAAAGTGTAAGGCCTAACAGAGTTTTCTCCCAAGCAGAAAAATAAGGTGATTGGGCAATCTGATATCTTTCAGGAGCTGTTAGCACTTCATTGCTCTCACAGCTGTAATATGCTCCATGCTGGCATAGTATAAATTTTATACTGGAATGTCAGCTGCAAGAAACAAGACCCCTTTCTTAAAGAAAAATAATCTGACAGATTAGAAACAAAATGGGCTAAAAGAGGCTCACTTCTTACTAACTCAGTTTAGACTAGTAGAAGAGTGTATTAAAAAGAAAATCCCAATTGCATTTCTGTAAAGATCAAAGATTAAGTAATATAGCCACTCCTGTAGGAGGGAGAAAACCAGAACAGTAGGACTGTGAGGAGAGGGAAGGGAGTTTGCATTGAATCTAAAAATCCTTCTATAAATGCAGTTGCTGGATAGAAACAAACCTTTATAACATCATAAATGTGCCTGAAAATACTGGAAAAAATCATTCGTATTTGCAACATGCCTAATGATGAACATTATATGCATGTAAACAAAGACGGACCATCACTGGCACATCAGTGCAGCAATACCAGACTCCATGTAAAGCAATTAATCTCTGGATTCTGGTATTTTGTAAACCTTCTTCTACCTGGAACCGAAACTAAGTACGTTAAACAAAACTGGAAGTCACCAGATATCACTGACCGTGGTTTTCCTGGCTCTTTTATAACAATCCCAAAGAACCCCTTGTGCAAGGGATTTCTCCTCCTTCCAGCTGTTCAGGAACAAATCTCCATGCTAGCTCTTCCGGAACTCCCTTTCTGAATGTTCTCTTGGGGATAGATGTTGCAACACCGTGGAAGCTTGCACATCCAGTACAGTTGCATGGGCCTTTCAAGATGCTCAACCTTTAAATACAACTCTCTCAAATCTCTGTTTTATGTCTTTCATGAAGCTAAAGCATCCTCTGACGTGTTTAAATAATAATTAAAGAAATCTGGGTTGAGCCTTCAATTTGTAAAGCTGTAATGTACAGAAAGGGTCCCCAGCTAGCATAGTCTCTGACTGACAGAACTGGCAGCATTTAGTAGGACGGAAGTTGCCCTGTATGCAACATAGACTTCTTCACTGGCTAAACCTAAAATTGTATACACAATGTACAATCACTCACCAGGGTAGCCTGGTTGTGGGCTCTTCAGACACTCCCTGTTGACACTCAGCCATGGAGGGGGACCCTACACTATCCTTAGGAGCCCTGAAATCTAGGCCATCTCTATTGGTGGCTTTGATCCTGACCCTGCAGCTGGTTAGAGCGACATGATTGGTTTAGCACTCGATAAGACTCCAAATGCATCCCGGAGCTGGAACCTTTGCTTGTGTCCAGCACTGGGGTTTCCTGGTTGGAGTGGTGGGTGTGGGAGCTGGAGTCCACACAGCGTTTCCTTCATCATCCATAACATCAGCTGTGAATCAAAGGGGGAGAGATGTCATTAGTGGGACAGGGGCTGCGTATGAAGAGAGGCACTGGGTCTGTTCTTCCCCTGAGCTTGGAAAGCAAGCCCTATTCTTCTCTCAAGAGGCTAATCTGAACAGAGGCCTCATCTGTTCCAGGTTGTACCACTTGAATTATGCCAGTCTAGTTAAAGCAGGACACTGTCCACATAAGGGGATCTGCAGTGTAGACAGACCTGGCCCATCACTGGACTGACTGATTCCCAGGAGCACTGTGACCATTTCTCTAAACAGAGTAGGGTCCATATGCCTTGTCAACCCCTATTGACTTCAGTGGCAGCCAGGCACACTCAGACAAGGTCAGCATTCGGCCCCTCCTGAAATTCTTTTGCATATTTTAAATCTGCTATGGCATTGCCATGTGACTCTCCATAAACGTATTTCAGAGCCAAGACCTCTCACTGAAAAATGCCGAAAAAAACATTCTGTGTTGGTTTTGGTCACTCACCGTCTCAGACTTTCACAGAGGCTGGTGGCATCATCAGTTGATTCACCCTGGATGGAGGAGGGAGAAAAAATGTCAAGTATAAAGCACCACCATGGAGGTGTTAGAGCATCACTCAGCCAAAAGAACTCTACCTAAAATCCACCCTCCTTTCATTGAATTGTCCAGGTTCATACTGTCAATGGGTCAGTTATTTCTTTCAGACTGCTCAGTCACTAAAGAGGTAGGAAGCCAGTGCACATTTGCAGCTTCACTGTAGACACAGGGCTGGGGCTCTCAGCTTGTTCACAAGTGTCTGATGGTCAGGCTGACAGCCACTGGAACACACGACGTAACAGCGCTGATACTAATTGACAATAACCCTCCAAAGTCATTCAGACATGTGGCAATTACTTCCCTAAGCAGGGAACAAGGCTGTTTGTGCAGTAGCGGTTGCTTGGTGTCCTTTTGACTGACAACATAAACGTAAACAGCCACCCCTGATAAAGGTTAGTTAAAAAAGAGTGGTCTTTCAATCACCGGAGCTGAAAGAGTTGGTGGGACTGACAGCAGCTCTCAGGGCTAGATCTAATCCACCAGGCTCTGCCACTTCTACTCAACAGCCCTGTTCTCTCTCCCAGTCGGTGTAAGCTAACTAACGTCAACTTCACTGTAGTGGAGACCAGGGCCCAGATATAAACCAGTCACTCGTTCTGAGGCTATGCAGAACAGGTTAATTCTGCCAGTGTGTTATTTTTATCACGTGCATTGCTAGCAGGTGTACCAGGGACACTCAGAATGCACCCTTTGTGCATAGCATGTGATGGGTTAAAATGTATCTTCTCCCTGTCTGTCTTGGGTACTTCTATGTAAACTACCGTAAATACTACCATAGTATTTGAGCAGCTCTATCTTTAATGTATTATCCTCACGCTCCTCTGTGAAGTAGGGTAGTGTTATTACCTCCCACTCCCTTTTACAGATGGGAAACTGAGGCTCAGAGAGGTTACGTGTCTTGCTCAACATCACTTAGAAAGTCTGTGGCAGAGGAGGGAATTGAACCCAGATCCTCATGTCTTACCCACTGGATCATCCCTCCTCTGCCAAACACGCCAAGTGTTCATGTGGATTTCTGCCTAATCTCCTCGGAACAGCCAGTAGAATGTCCCTGCTGCGCTGCCCACCTACATCCTAAGTATCCTTTGATTTAATCAGAACTTCGAGGCACCAGGAAGTCAGCAGGGAAGACTTGACTAAGCAGCTCTTCCTAACTTGAGCTATTTTCTCCCAAGGGAGGGAGATGGAAACCATTCTGTTATTTCCTGACAGGGAAGGAAACTCTTCCAAACTGCCCTTTAAGAACCAAAACTGATCAGAGACACTTTTTTCCTGGTTGTTTTCACTTTTATCTCCACCCGTTACAAGTGAGTCCCTGTCCCCATCCCCAGTTTCCTCCATCTAGAAAACCCAAATCTGTCTCCTAGATGTGATCAGATTTCATAAAACGTGACAGCATCTATCATTACAAAGTATTCACAGAGCCCTCTCTTTAATATTAGACTACATGCTCTGAAATGATATACTAAATATTTAAGGTTGTAAAAGATCTAATTTTGTTCTATCCATAGCAATGCCTAAGATAGAAAATTCTGTAAGAAAAAGAGCCATATTAATAGATACTTGCTGTGACCTTTTTATGGATTATTTTCTCTATGCACCAGACTCACTGAAAGGAGACGGGGCAGTTTTAAACAGGCTATCCTCCAATTACCCTTTTAATACTGCCAGGATACATCGCCAGCCAACGCATTACCCAATTTATTATTTGTAGCACTGTAGGCCCCATTATGCTAGCAGCTATACAAGCACATAATATGAGACAGTCCCTACCCCAGCTTCTGAAAAAAGAATTTTCTGCCAAAATCCTAGCAGAGCGCCACATCTTCACCTTCCCTAAATTCAGGCATAAAGAGGAAGTCAACCTTCCCGTTCTAACTGCCCACTCATCTTGTCCTAAAGTTTTCAAAAGCGTCTTTAGTGGCTTGGGAGCCAAGCTGCCCCTTTCAAAAGTGACTTAGATTCCTAATTGTCTAAGTCCCCTTCACTTTCCGGGGAATGTAGGTTCCAAAGGGCTGGAGGCACTTTGGAAAACCTTACCCTGCCTGTGCTTGTAACTTCCCAAACTCTAGGCTGCAGAATCACTGACTGAACTGAGGAGGTGCAGAAGGGAGAGAACAAAATTACTAGCTAGTATCTGGGGCATGAGCAAGGAGACTCCGTAGGAAAAGGCTGCGAGTTTCTAAAGGGGAGCAATAATATTTGTCAGTGCCTCCCTGATCCTTGAACGGTATATTTCATGCACTGATTACATCTATATTGTGCACGTTTTAGTATCTGACCCGTTTTCAAAACACCTCTTTTTGCAAGACCCAAATTAGAGCTATTGTTTTGCTACAGCAAGAGAGATGGAGATTAGTAAGTAATGCCCCAATTTTTACACCCTTCTGTATCTAACATTAGTTAACTTATGAACCAGCAATAAAATCCCTTTACAGGGTTCCTTTTGTCCTGAGATGTTAACAGCAAAACCTCATTCAACCTTCACAATACTCAGGGCCATGGTTCTCAACCAGGGGCACGCAAATCCCAGAGACAACAGGAGCTTGAAGCCTGCAGCCGGGGGGGGGGGGGGGGGGGGGGAGGGGGGGATGGAGACCCACAGCCTCAACGCCCCTGAGGAGATGAGGTACTCTCATCAGCTGCCTGTGCCTCTGGTGTTTGTGGACAGGGCCCAACCCCTACTGGCAGCTCCAGGAGAGGGGCCACTGCTTTGTATCTGAGTGTGGGCCCCCCCCCCCCCCCCCCCCCCCGAATCACTGCCCATGAGGCTGTTGCCGCAAGAAGAGCCCCTGATGGTAGAGTGACCAGACAGCAAATGTGAAAAATTGGGATGGGGTGGAGGGGTAATAGGAGCCTATATAAGAAAAAGACCCCAAAATCGGGACTGCCCCTATAAAATCGGGATATCTGATCACCCTACCTGATGGCCGCATTTGAGAAACACCACCTTAGAGTCTCTCCTGTTCAAATGATGTGCCTAGAGGGACACCTGCATAAAACCTACCTTTCTGTCCCACTAAAATGGCACCTTTCTGCAGATGCCAATTACATCCAAGAGAATTTCACCTTTGGGAAACATGAGCCTCCCCCAAAACACCACAGAAAACACCAGTGTCACTATTTGTTTCATGAACACCAACACAGCTTTCAAAAGCTTTTTGTCTGTTTGATCGAATGTGTATAATAACCTACCTAAGGAGAATATTTCTGATAGTGGAGGGTTCTTTAATCTAGAAGACCAAGGCATAAGACCCAATTACTGAAAGTTGAAGCTAGACAAATGCAGACTGGAAATAAGGCATAATAAGGCATATTAAAACAGGGAAGGCATTAACCATTAGAAATATTTACTCAGAGCTATGGTGGAGTCTTTCTAAATAATACACAATGGCTAAACCAGAAGTTAGGCAGGAATTGGTGAAATTCTCTGGCTTTTGTTATGTATGAGGTCAAACTAGATGACCATAAGAGTTCTTTATGCCTTAAAAATTCCTTAAATGCTAGAAATAATTAATCTCGATTACTTTTCTTAAAACGCTTTTACGCTCTTCTGCCCCAGAGCTTCGTTAGCAACAACTGTCCCCTGCCCTGTGTGTGTGACTACAGTTGCCTGCAGGAACTATAGTAATTAGCAGCCCAGCAGTCTGTGAACCCACCCACTGGAACTTCTAGAGTCCCCGCTGTGTAGTGTTAACTTCGTAACACTGCTCTTTGAACCTGCCTGACAGAACCGGAGGTGAAGGATACATCACTCCTGGCTGCCTTGTCTCGTGGAAACGCACAGTGAAGAAGCATGTTGAAGGAAGCCCTATGAATTAGCAGAGGAACAGAGCGAACTAATTGTACAAGGCTCAGTTCATAAGAGTGTCTAACCAGAGGGCCTGTACCCAGTTCACATCCTGGGTAGGCATCTAACTTTGGGGTTTCTTGGTCACTGCACGGAGCACGTGAAATGGGCACGTCCCTGTAGAAGCAGAGCACCGAGAGAGCTGCACGTTAAGGTTTTGATCGACCCACCCCGAGTCAGCTATCTACCTGTATAGTTTCCGCAACTGATCTGGTAACATCATCAACTTCATAAGCACGCACCACGTAGATTTAAAGCTAGTTGTTCTGCAAATCCTGTGCCAGCCTGTGGACTAAACTACATGGTCCGATTTTGTCAGGCTAGGGCTGACCCTACTTAGCTCACTCAGAACTCTGCTCATACTCACAAGCTGTGCTCAAGGCAGCGACAAAGCCGCTCACGCCTCTCACCGTCATTATTCAGCCTCCACATAAATTACAAGCGTCCATATGTACAGCACAGTCATGGAGATGGTGCCTGACTGAAATTTCACTGTACAGGGATTCACAGCAACCCTTCTCTGGGTTCCACCATGTCCCCTGGAGGGCTCTGAGTCCGTCAGACCCAGTTAAATTCAACACGTTTCACCTGATGTTGCTTGTTGTCTATTGGGCCCACATTCGTTCAGAGGTTCTGCCAAGTATTGAAACTAGTCAGAAAAATCCCTGAATTTCCCTTAAAGGAAGGAGCAACAAAAAAACAAATCAGCTGTCTAGCGATGGTCCAGTGTGCTCTTCAGTAGCTCCCCACTGAGTGCTCTCCCCACAGCTGCACAGGGAACAAGCAGTGGTCACAACAACGCATCCTCTCTGTCCATTGCCAGGCTCTTCTAGCCAATAGGAAACGACAGCTCAGAGCCTCTAACTCAACTAATCAAAGCTTCAGCTGCATGGTTTTTAATCCGACAACACAAACACCTCCTTTAGCTCCTTCCATTCCCCAAGGCAGGAGCGACAGCCCAGTGGTCAGACTGCCAGGCTGGGACTCAGACCACCCAGCTTCAGCTTTCTGCTTCATCAGAGACTCCCTGTATAACTGTAAGCAAATCACTGTCTCTCTGTGCCTCAGTTTCCCAGTTGCAAAATGGGGTAAAAGGCACTTTATCTCACAGGGTGCTGTGAGTCAACCCCAGAAACGATGGCAACAGGGCCATACAAGTGCAGTACGTGGCTGACTGACCAGGACTTGAGAACAGCCAAAGCAGAGGCTGCTTCCAGAGAGCCCCTGCCTGGCTTTACACCAGTCCTAGTGCACTTTGGGAGTGTGGTCCGTCCATACAGTGTAGATACTCAAGCAGTGCAGAGGAGGGTAATACCAGGCATGGTGGTTTACCTCACTACAGAAGGTCAGTGCTTCGATTTCAAGGGCTCCTGGAACCGTGGTACATTGAATGCAATGCACACGTAAAACTGCATCCAAGCGAGAATGCAGGAAAGGTGAATGGTGAGGATACAGAAACAGAGAGCGGAGCCCAATGATTTGCAAGGGGAGGAGATGGAGCGTTAGTGCACAGCTAAAAATATTCCATCCAGTAACAATTTCCTGATGCATCATGACAGATTTTCCTAGCCTCTCAGGAGCAGGACCAGTTTGATGCAATAAAGGTCAATTTGCCAAGGGAAAAGACACTAACGATTAAACTTCTTAAAAATGTTAATAAACAAGTGGAGCTGGCTGTAGCTTGCTTTGGGGTGGGAATTGTTACTTAATTTAACTCTCCCTGATGCATGAATTTTACCTCTGTGCAGATGGACAGCACAAGGGCTAGACAGACGTCAGCCCCCCGAAGAGGGAGCTAACGTGGGAAGTCAGTAATGCACAGACCACCTGCTAGCCCTCAGCAAGGAGATGACTTTCACTCTAGGTATTCTACAGCCAATCTCACAAAAGCACAGCCCTTTGATGAGAGGACAGTCTGATCTGAGCTTCATTCTGGTAATGTCACATGCTCCACCAGCTGCCCTAAGAAATGAATTGGCTTAAATCCACTCTCTCTTCCTATATGTCAATGGCTTTACTGAATGGAATCAGTAACCAAGTACAGTAGTATTTTTCCTCTTCATTCAGCTTTGTCCCTAAAAGCTACACAGACTCCATTCAGGTTTTCCATCTGCAATATTTAATTCAGGTACTAAGCATATTTACCTCGAGGGTGAAATGCAGGCCAACTGTCTATGTTCCTTTGCTACAGAGATCTTGAAAGAGGGATAAGACTGGAATTACGGGAGAAATCCATAACTTTCCATTCTGTTTTTCAGGCAGCAGCCGAACGGTTTTGAAGATGAATGGTTAACGGCACTTGTTAGGTATCAAGGACCTGGAAGGAAATAAACTTCAAAGACACTCCTCTGGGACAGCAGGCTAATGTGAACCTTTAGAAAGTGCTATTGAAGCTGAAAATCTCTTTAAATCCTTCAAAACCTGCTGACAAAAAGTTTCAGTTCTACCTTGGTGACAGTACAGTCCCTGGACTGGAAGGCAAGCCAATCTTCCACCATGCGGACCACCTGCCTGTGATCTGATAGGATTTCATATCTGTGCCAATTCAACATTAGCAAAGAAACTATCCTAGTACACATACTTAAATCATCAGGATCTTCCAACTAGATACAAAATCCATTCTAAACCCTTCGTATGCCAAGAACTGTCCCTCTGCAATGATACTGCAGTGTATATACTCGACTGGGAGAGAGAAGGATTAACAGCACTCAACAGTTACATAGCTCTTTGCAAACACGAATACTTACAATGCTTAGGAGGCAGGCAAAATGCTGTTTATCCCTATTTTACAGATGGCAGATTTTTATGGATAACTTTGACTTCCTCAAGGCCAAAGAGGGAGCTAGTGGCAGAGCCAGGATGAAGGCTCCAGGGCATTCCTGGTTTAGTCCAGTGTGCTCATACCACTAGGTCTCCCCTTTCTCTCAATTCAAGCTTAGGGAAATGTTCCCTCCCCTCTGCAGCGCATCACACAAGTGACTCGGAGAATTGTGGAGAGTTTTCTTTTCTCAGCGGCATCAGGTGTTCACGTTCTCCTCTGGGGGAGGATACATTGGGATGACTAGTTCTCACATGGAATTGAGGGGCTTGTTGAGTCAAAGTCCTGCCCGTGGTTAGGATGCAGTTAGAATTGCCAGTGCCACCTGTCTCAGTCTCTCAGGCCTTACTCAAACAAAGATCCCGCAACCTGCTGATTTAGCTTGAGTGGCGCATTTCAAACACCACAGGGAATTTACCTCCGTAAGGGCTTCACTACTGGACCCAACACGTCAAACAAAATAATGCTACAGGCAACCAAACCAGGCTTGGATGTCTTCCAAAATAACCTGCAGGAAATCAGGTTGGTCACAGCAGTAAAACACCATGACACTTTTGATGAGACAGTCGTTTCCCATCTGTACAATGGAAAAACCCTACTGCAGGGAGCTAGTTACTGTTCCCATCTCCCCTAATCCCAAATGGTCATGTTTCTGAATCTGTCAGCTTCCTTTGCCGTTTTAGAATGGTGGCTGGGTAAATGGTTTAAAGCAATGGGGAGAAAAGGTGGCTTTTTACACCAATGGCAGAGAATAATAATAATAAAAAACCTTTATCTCCATTCCTTTTCCCCTAGAGTCCATACCGTGTCTTCCAATCCTCCAGTTCTCCCACTCCCTTTGGTATCCTTTCCCCACCCTCAGCCTTCTGCTCTGCTAAGCCATGTATGATAGAAACAGGAGTTTAGTAAAGAAAAACAAGGTCAGCTGAGGATGCAAAGCAAAACTAACTAAATTTTTAGCCCTCCAAGTAACTAGCTTTATATATTCCGGTCTTTTGTCTGTCACATTTTTACTGACAGAGAGTAGGGGAGAGGCTAGAAATCCCACAGATGAGACTTCTTTTGTGTCTTTGTAATAAACATTAACAGAATTGTTTAATAAACTTAGACTTTTGTATCTCTCTCTCTCTCACACACACACACACACACACACCCCCACACACCCTGTTCTGCCCACAGCACAGACTGCTTGGCTCTCTCCTTTCAAACCTTTCCCCTTCATGCAATCTTCCTTCCCATCAATAATCCTCCAGGATCCTGAACTGTGGCCCGGCCTCTTCCTCTTTGTTTCTCTTATCTTAGTAAGATTGTAGCTCTCCAGGGAGGAAGTGTCTCTTATCTAGTTTGGGGAACCCTGAGGAACATTTATAGTGGCAGGGGAGGTAAGCTCTATTTTACAGTGTAAGGCTGTGATTTGCAGTGGAACCCAAAGGAGTTAGGTGCTCAGTTTCCACTGAATTCCAGTGGGTTTGGGCTCCTAACTCCAATAGGCTCTTCAGAGTGTCACAGCCTAACTTTCTTTGGGTAGGGGCTATGCTTGAGATCTGCAAAGCCCACTAGGATTTAGCCACACAAGTTCCATTCTTTTGGGGATTTCAATCAGACACGTTGCTTGTTTGTGGTGATGCTATGCACTGTTAAATAGTGACCATGTCATTGCTCACAAGTGGCTATATGCCAATCGTGGGTGAATGGATCCTCAAAGATTTATTTACGGGAGCTGTGTGGGTAAATCACCAATTCAACTTTGAAAATCTCAACCCACAGCTCTGGTTTATGCAGAACTGAGCACTAGAGTGGGTGTCTAGCTTCCCAATCAAGAAGAATTTTTATGAGATTGTCTTCAATTAATTTTCAGAAAAAACATTTTCCAATTATGTAAATGGGCAAGGCCCACTAACACGTAATATTAAACAGAATGTACATATCAGCTTAATAGTGCATACATCCTTTGTTGGGAGACTATATCCTGCCCTCACAGGAACATGACAATATCTGGTGCATCTCTTCTGTCTCTAACTACATTCCTGCTTAAAATAAACTGAAAATAATTGCAGCAATGAAACAAAATAATTGAACTGAATGGAACAAAATTGTTGCTGCAATGTGGGAATTTTGAGATGATTCTGTACCTGCCCTCAGAAAAGGCTAAAACAAGTCTAATGTAAAGTAGAAAAGAAGATCTGAAAATGGATTGTTCTTCTCTTTGCTACAAGGGAGTCGGTATGCTAATTAGGAAGTGTTCTTTTTGTGTCTTGCATCACCTGATCAGTAGTGTAAATGCAATAGCTTCCTCCTAGTAAGTGTCTGTACTAATCACATTTAAAATTATACATAAAACATTATGGTTACCCATCTGGAGTTTACGCACTCCAGCAAAGGTGGTAAGAGCTGCAGGGTTGTTGGTTTTTTAAATAAAAAGTTTAATTTTTCATTGCAAATATTCACGGAGGGAAAACCAGAGCCTTTCAGGTGGCCTTATCCTTTCTTGAAAATATGAGCTAACAGGTGAATACCCTCCTGAGTCCCTCTGAAATGGTCTCAGTGTGCTAGCTTTTGAAATATCTACACTCTTGGTTAAGCCAGCTGCACCTGGGCAATTCCTTACGCCGGTTCATGGTTGCATTGGGGATGTCCACTACAGCTGCATCCTGCTGCCTGATCCGCACTGTCATACATCTTGTAAAAAACCGACTGTGCATGCATCAAGCAAGATAACAAGACTATCCAGCGTTATAATAGTTAATGCTGAAAAAGCATGGAAAGGGATGTAAAACCTCATGCTTTGGGGCTTACACCAGGAATTAGAGGGAGACCTTCATAAGCAGCCGATTATTATGGGGTCCTTTCACCTTTCTCTGAAGCATCTGGCACTGGCTACTGCTAGAGATGGGATACTGGGCTAGATGGACCACGGGTCTCATCCAATTTGGCAAGTCCTCTGGTCCTATATGTCAAGGAGGAGGTAGGGTAGATGGTTCTTCCCAAAGGAGGGTCAATCTCTAGATATAAAATAGACCAGCACGAACCATATGAAAAAGATTTCCAGTGAATGCGAAGTGGTCATGAGGGTCTAGATCAGTGATGGCAAACCTTTTTGAGCCCAAGTGCCCAAACTGCAAACCAAAACGACTTGTTTTTTTCAAAGTGCCAACACTGCAATTAAACCTGAATAACGAGGTTTTAGTTTAGAAAAAACAATTCATACAGTTTTTCAAACTAATTAACAGCTTTTGTTTAAAAAGAAAAACACAACAACAGAGCTTTCCATTAAACATTTTTTTATTGAAAAAAACAAAAACAAACAAACAAAAAAAAACTGTACACCCCCCTGACCCACTCAGCCCAGTCTCTCCCCCCAAAACCTCCTTCCCTCCAACCCCCCCCAACTGACCCACACAGCCAGGTCTCTCCCCCGCAAACCTCCTTTCCTCCAACCCCCCCCCCAACTGACCCACCCAGCCTGGTCTCTCCCCCCCAAACCTCCTTCCCTCCAACCCCCCTCAACTGACCCACCCAGCCTGGTCTCTCCCCCCCAAACCTCCTTCCCTCCAACCCCCCTCAACTGACCCACCCAGCCTGGTCTCTCCCCCCCAAACCTCCTTCCCTCAACCCCCCTCAACTGACCCACCCAGCCTGGTCTCTCCCCCACACCGCTTACCCCCGCTCCCAGCCCAGCCTTCCCCCGGCGCTTACTTGTTCGCTGGGTCACGCTGCTATGACCCGACTCCAGCGAGGCCCCTGCCCCAGTCGCTCCTGTGACGTCCGTGTGTCAGGTGATAGAGCGGGGGGCGTGGCTTCAGTGTTCTCTGGGGAGGGTTCTCCCCAGAGAACTGTGGGAGATGTAGTCTGCGGGAGCTGACGCCGTGACTACAGTGTATGACTGTAGTCACGGCGTGCCCACAGAGACGGCTCGGCGTGCCAGCAGCGGCACGCGTGCCACGGGTTCGCCATCACTGGTCTAGGTACTGATTGGTGTAAGGCCATGTGTTGGCAGGAGTCAACGTTCCTAGTAACGTGGGAAATGGCCCTTATTCTATTTGTGTTACAAAGAGGGTAGATTCTCCCTAATTAAGGATGAAGCTATATTACATCTACTGAGTATAATGCATTCCTTTCACACCTCTCTAGGTGCTTCACAGGGGTGGGCAAATATTTATTTACCAGGGGCTATCTGCTTTACACATAGGCTAAGGATGTGATTTTCAGACGTGTTGAGCACTCAACAAAAGGTAACGTCCATGGAGCTGCAGAGGCTCGGCATGTCAGAAAATCAGGCTCAAATCGACTTTCCCCAAGGTCTCACAAGAAGGCAATAACAGAGCTAAGAGTGAAAGCCACATCACTAGATTTACACTCTGTGACTATGTACTCAGCCGTGCAGTCACAATCCTGTACTTGTGTACACCCACCGCTGAAAGAATCTCAGACTTCAGGGACATTCTCACAACACCTTTGTGTCTTAGGTAGGGATGTTTTAGAGGGATCATTCCACCCACAAATAACCCCTGGAGGGCAACACAGCAGCTGTTTAACAGTGCGCCGCAGCACCACAAAACAGGAAGTGACATCTTATTAGTTCAAGAGTAACAACGGGAGAAATTTCAGGTGAACAATGTACCTACCCACGTCTAAATGTGACCAAGGCCCAAAACTAATACTTCTGTTCTTATAAAAAGGATTGAGAGAATTTTAATTACTATAGGTAGCCAAGACCTCTATAAAAAGAACGAGGAGTATTTGTGGCACCTTAGAGACTAACCAATTTATTTGGGCATAAGCTATCTCTAAGGTGTCACAAGTACCCCTTGTTCTGTTTGCGGCTACAGACTAACACAGCTACTACTCTAAGACCTCTATAGACATCTCTCTCTCTCTGTCACTTTTGGGGTGGGGGGTTTATAGTCTATGTATATATGAAAACACACCAAAAGTAATTAGGTTACATTATGGACTAACCGATTACCCAATTGTCCTCCTCTTGTGTCATTCCTAAGTTTACAGAAAACTTCTCTCGCAGCTGGTATATTTCCATGGCCCTGTTATGTATGTGAAAGACCCAGTATTTGAGAACAATCTCATTTGAAAGGAGGCGGCTCATTGTATTTCTCTTATCATAAGATTTTCTGATTTGTCCTTACAGTGGCGGGGAAAAAAGCTTTATCGACTGGATATAATAGGCTAAAGAAGTAACCCACAAAGTAGGCCAGGAGCTGCCGTGACGACAAGACACCGCAAGGGATTGACAGGTTTCATCTTTTATATTCTCTCTTCCTAAAAGGACGTGTGGCAGAAACTGCAGTGCAGCTTTTCAGAAGGGGTCAGAGGGGGTTGCTCTATTTACAGCTTGTGCTGCCTGAATGAGGACATTTTTCCTAAGCACATACCCAACCACATGCCATAAACCTTGAACTGTCTTTTAGCCTGGCAATTAGAGACCGGACAGATCCATCTCTCCCTTCTCCCTCAGCAGAGGAGGACTCCAGGCCCCAGAATTACACCTTTTGGCCCCCATATTTATTCATTAGTCAGGGCTGTGACCTCCAGCCTTTGTGACCTGACCCTACCCTGTGATGAATGGGTTTAATCTCAGGGAGTACACTGGGGCTTTTGATTCCTGCAGGTTAATCAGTTTCACTCGGCAGGGGACATTTGGGAGTCCTGATGACTAATGGGCGGGATCCGTGGTAGAGGAGAACATGGATTCCTGAAGGAGCAGCGCTCTGTGCCCAGCCTATGATGGGTGGGTGAAAGTGAGGATCGGCCAAGCAAAGACACTATTCTAGCTGAAGATGCATAATACAGTAGACTCTCGATTATCCAGAATTGGATTAATCAGGATGTGGATTAACCAGGATGTCAAAAAAAATATGCGCAACTCACAGGGCCGGCTCTGGCTTTGCTGCCGCCCCAAACACACACACAAAACCCCTACCAGGGCGCAGGACAGCCAGTGAACCAACACCCCCTCCCCCCGGTGCAGGATGGCTGGTGAATCAACCCCCACTCCCCATTTTTCCTATGGATGGTGATTATCCAGGATTTTATTAACCAGAATTATTTTTTTCCCCATCATCCTGGATAATCGAGAGTCTACTGTACCACATACAGACTGCCTCTTCCCACTAGGAAACACGTATACAGCTGGTAGCTGGAGATCCTAATACTAAGGCGCTTGGCCTTCTTATCACCACCATGTGTTCTCTCTCTCTCTCTTTTCCCGTCACCCCCCAGCCGGGGTATGGGCCACCAACTGGTGTTGGTGTTTCAGTAGCAATTGGTTCCCTTACGGGGTGGAGTTGCTAGCCCCACGCCCATGTTAAGCCTACAGCACCTGGTATTCCCAGGAGGTCTCCCATCCAAGTACTACCCAGGCCCGACCCTGCTTAGCTTCCGAGATCAGACAGGATCGGGCGTGTTCAGGGTGGTTTAGCCGTATACCATGTGTTCAGCCACTCCTAAATCCTGCTCCTCACCTCCTCAAATGCACCCGTTCCAGTGGGACCTGCCAGGGGATCTATGCTGCTGAGCAAATCAGGAACAGGCTGATGACACACACATACACACAGGCTGACAACACACACACACCAGATGGCGAGTGGGAGGAGGCGACAGGGGGTGTGGCCTAGCGGTGGCTCAGAGGATCAGAACACAAAGGTTACTAATACTTATTAAAAATCCAGTAGTATGCCTCAGTAATGGTCCAAAACATTGCAGTAAGCAACACCGTCCTAGAGCATGACTGCAGGACAGTCGAGTATTTTTAACAAGGGAATAATTGTTAACAGGCATATTGAAAAGCCCAGCGGACTGAAAAGCAGAGAAGTTGCTTCGCCAGCCATGATTTATAGTAACTGTTCTATCCGTATTCTATCTGAGCCACTCAGCAATTGCACACGAAGGAGCAACCAGATGCGAGTCAGACAGAGAATGGAAAGGGGAAGGATGCTGAAGAGGAGACAGAAATAAAAATAGGTTGGAGGCCTGCATTTATCGCTTTGCTAAATGGGATGACTAAGGGGAAGAAAGCTGGACGGCTCTGGACATGAGCAGAATACGGGAAGGCTCTGCTCAGGGCGGAGAGAACATCTACCTACAAGCGATTTCTATTTATTGCTGGGGAAATGAACGCTGGGGGGCACCCGTGCCGCAGGATTTGGTTTGCACAGATCAAGTCACCCCAGCCACTGGATCTTGCATGCTGCAGGGCTGCGCTGTACAAGGATCGGGTAAAATATGCCACTGGCACCTAGACGAGGTCAGCTAACAGCCTGGGGATTTTCAGTGCAAGCTGAGGACCAAATTCTTGGACCAAATAAAGGCTCTTCTAGAACCGTAACACTAGCCAGACACCAGAGAATTCACCAGCCACAAAGGGGTCTGGCCTGGGCTGGTGCTTCGGAGTTGCCATTGCCTGAAAGCTGTTTCTCCCTGGCTCTAATCCTAGTTATTCACATGCACAGCTATGTACAAAGCATCCTGCTGAACTCAGTGCAGAGGAGGTTGCTCAGCACTACTCTCACAACAAAGAGGTCTACAAGCAAAGATTCGCACTGCTGCCAGCCACCCTGAAGAAGGAGATTTCTTTAAACTCCGGACATGGCAATGTTCCATGTGTTAGTAAATCCAGTTATCAGCCTGGCCCCTCTGGCAACAAAAGCCAGCCTGAGCTCCTATTGCTGTATTAGAAGCATCCGTTCACCTCACTGTATCCCCATAATGATTACCACATTGACTCACAACTAGGCACCATCTGCTCTACAACTCTAACAGAGTCAGGGGACACGGTAACATACCACTAAAAGCGGCAGTGCAGGGTGGACAAAACCACATCCCCAAAGCCAGGTTCAAGTCTCTGACTGTACAAGACTGGAATTCATTTACAGGGACATGACAGGGTCCTGTCCAGGCTACCACTTGGAAACATGTTGCACACCGGCTAGAAGACAAGTGGTAGACAGGTCCCTTCCCACAATTATTGGTGATGCATAAAAAATGGTCTGGGGGCTAAGAAGCAGAGACCTTTGCTTAATGTATGACTCATTGTCACCCCGTCTTCTCTCTCCACCCAGCTAGCTGTTCCATTCACTTGTTGCGTCTTGACATAACCCAGACTTTTGGGGGCCTTTTGACTGCATGGCTGCACAGCACCTTGCACAAAGGGCCCATGATCCCCAGGGACTAATCAAAAGGAAAAGGAATGGCAGAACCACAGAGATCCAGCTGGCCATGTGCACAGGCCATACTCCGTTCTCCACTCTCTTGTGAGCCAGGAAGTGCTTCTAACTATTCACACCTATTCACAAAGTGATGAACTCCCAGCATTTCACTCTGCTCTTAGATTTCTCGGTATCCTATAATGCCCGGCACACGGCTTTTTAAAACTAGAACAGGGTTTTTCCTCCCTCCCCTGAGCCTGGCTTGCAGACAGACACATACATTTGACCCTGTTAAGGCTCTGGACCTCTCTGCATTGAGGAGATGTGAACTGGTGTAACAATAGCAGTGTTACTACACTGGCACAAGCCCCTAATGCAGATGTGCTTCACTGGAGCTGGCACCAGGGCAGCAGCATCTACATCAATGTAGCTGCACCACTGCAAGTTTCCTTATGGCAGATGGGGGCAGATCGGGCCTCCGTCAGAGCGAATAACGTCACCTCCTTCTTAACAAGCAGCAGCAACGCAAAGGCGACTCTCAGGCCAAGCACTGCCAGTATCCCCAACATGAGCATAACACAGGTAGTCATATTTTTGTGCAAGGATTACGAGAAAGAGACTAACCCAGAAACTGTGTGTGTCATGTGGAAGCGTCTTCTGAATCTGAGTTACTGTCGTTGCCAAGAGTGAAGTGATCTGAATCGGTTTCCTTACTGAAAAACATGCAGCTGTTTTTTTATAAGCTGTAATTAGGAACCAGGAATGACTCTCTTTCACACAGTGACTCGGGACTTTATATATATATATATAAAATCCCCCCCCCCTCCTACAGACACAATGGTTTTCATTTTCCCAATTGCTCCTTTTGACTATGTCACATACCAAGGAGTGCAAACGTGGCCCAATTGTGTAACCACGAGCGAAAAGTTAACCATTGAGATCTACACCATGGCTCACGTTCATCCTTTAATGTGCCCCTGGGAGAGTACAGCTCCCAGCATGCAATGCTCCATCTTAGTCCAAATGGACAGGAGTCTAGTGCCCCCTAGATACACCCACGCAATAAAAAATCCAAAGGAGGCTGCAGTCAAAAATCAGATGGTAGCTCCAGGTGTTGCACCCACGATTGAGAACCGATGAAGCAGAAACTTACAAAGGATGCAGAACCAATTCCCAGTGCCGTTGCGGCATCGTGTGCTCTGCTGCATCCGTTACCTGGAAGGACTTGGTGAAACGCTCCAAACCGAACGGTGGAATGAGATGACAGGCTCCCCTCCCTCCCCCATTCCTGGTTGCCGGGCTACTCACTGTTGTTCAGCTTTGGTGCGGTCGTTTAGAAAGAAGAGGGCCGTGGCCAGGAAAAACATCCCTCCGAGGACGACGACAAACGGGCAGAGCATGAGGGCGTAGCCCAGGCTGAGGAACTCCCAGAGCGGGGACTCCTTCGTGCTTTGCCGGATCAGGTCGGAGATCTACAAGAGAGGAGCAAAAAAACCCCAACAACAACGTTACCCACAACTCCAGGCACGACGTGCTGCAGAAAGTGATTTATCATCATTACAGGCGAGGCAACGTATTTCCTTAAACAACTGCCGGCTGAACAGGTGGGCTTGGAAGTTCTGTTTGTTAAATATCTTGTGTCTTCTGTGCTTTAAGACACCTCCTATATACACACCATTATTCTCTGTTCAGGAGACCTCGGGACATTTGCAGAGGGACGTGCCAAGAGCTCTCTTTTCCTTCTCTTTCTTGCCCTGCCTCATTATTATTCCCATGTTCCTTCTTTCTCCTCCCTCCCCCCCACTTTGGCATCTGAATGACTGAACAGCTCACCTATGTGCTAACCAAGGCATCTGCAATGCAGAATGGGGAAGTATGACCCTACAGTGATTCCTGGTGATACCTTCCCATTATCTATCCTCCAGCAGCAGATACATGGAATTCCATGCAACTTAACTCTAAATTTAATGTGTGTCGGGGGTTGGGCTTTCAGACAGTGTCAAAGCTGTGCTCCTCTCAGCTTCTCATGGACATTGTTCACTCTTCTGTCCTCTCCCCTTTTGTGTGTGCCCATTATTTGTCTTGCAGTCGTTCCTAGGGGGCACGGACACAGTGGGCTAGGTGCTGCACAAACACTGAACAAAGGGCCTTGCACCAAACAGCTTCTAGTCTAAGCAGCTGGCTCCTTCTACCAAAGAAGTGGCATGACTTCAGTGTAGGGGACAGAGAGAGAGGGAGAGACTGGAACACGGCACCTGGTGCAAGATTTCAGGCCTGAACCAGAGGCTGTGAACCAAAGTCAGGCCACGGATTAAAGCAGATAAGCACCCGGTACATGAACTTGGCAAAGTTGTTTCTAGTTGTCTAAGTACTAGCTATGTATGTAAATATATTCCAGCTAGTACAAATACATCCCACTCTAGTACAAGAGAAGCTGGTTTGACAAAATAATGAGGGGTCTCTGGCCTGTGCAGAGAGCTGTAATGTACACCTCTCTATACTGCCCTGGAAGAACCTAGCCCTATGGCCAAGTGATAGTTACATCCCACGCCACAATGTACTGATTCCCCCAAGCAGACATGCATCAAATAAACACCGCTATTTTGCAAGGGCAGAGTGAACTTTACCGCACATTTTATGTTATAATTGTCTCTACCCAGTACTTTCCAATTTGTTACCAGCAGCTGAGTGGCCCTTATGACTACACAAGACCAAAGAAAATCAGAAAAATTCCTTCTGATCTGATCTTTAGGAACAAAGCACCCCATTACTGATCAGTACAAGCTAATGGCAAATTCATCAACCCTTAATAGGAAATGGCATTCAGGAATTAGCATCCAATCCATCATTATAAGCAGAAATCACTAGAAACTCAATTCCACTGTGCGAGCAAGAAAACCCACAAAATGCACCGCCCTTCTGACACTAGCTGGAACATGTCCTAGTGCAGGGGAGATTTCAAAGCTTCTCCACACTGTGGGCCACATCTTAAGAGAGAAATTGTGTGGCAAACATCTCCCCTCCACTTGTAATCTTACGATCTCTCTGTCATCACAACAGCCCTGGCTCACACAGAGAGGTGATATTAGGATGGCACGTCACCCATTTTTAGCTGAGCACGGTAAGTGTTTGGTCCTTTTTGGATTCAAGTTCAGCTCACGCTGTACTTCTGCTCTTCATTTCACCCCCTACCCCCTCCCATCAGTTCTGGTGCTTTCAGATGGAAACAAGGATGCCAGCCAGCACCAGGTGAGCCGCCAGCTCTTTGCAGATCACTAGCAAGTACCCTGGAGAGCACAATTTGGAAACTACCGCACTACACCCTCTCGGGCCTGGGCTACTCCTAAAATGTAGGTCAACCTAGCTACATCTCTCATGAGTGTTGAAAATTCACAGCCCAGAGAGACAAAGGGCTGGTCTTCACTACCCGCCGCATCGGCGGGTAGCAATTGATGTTTTGGCTATCGATTTCTCGCACTTGTGAAGACGCGAGAAATTGATCGCCCGCGGTGCCCCCATCAACTCCAGAAGTCCAGCTTTCCGGGAGGCGGAAGCTGGAGTCGACGGGGGAGCGCGCCGCCAACTGCCGCCACCGTAAGGACGGATGATAAGTCGGCTGCAGATATGCAAATTTCAGCTACGTGATTCACGTAGCTGAAGTTGTGTATCTGCAGTCGATCTCCTCCTCCCCCCCGCCCCAGTAGTGGGGACCAGCCCAAAGTTAAGATGACCTAAGTCTCTTGTTTGTTAATGGTGATCTTCACTGCAAAATAAAGATGTTTTTGTACATCAAGACAGCAATCCTGGTGGAGACGAGGCACGTTTTTTACTTCCATGTAGCTAGTAAAGGCAAACCTCAGGTGTAAAGTGCTCAATCTGAGATAAGAACTACGGTAGCTGTGTCCTTTGGCTCCACAAGGATTTTACATCAAGGGTGGGTCTAGATGAGAAATTATTCTGGAATAATTCCTGATTAACTCCATGTGGGACTGTTCTTATTCTGGAATAAAGCTGTTGTATTCCCAATTAGTTTTATGCAGTGGATTAAGATCATTTGAAATAGGGCACATTTAGGGCTTTTCTACACTGGGAAATTAATTCAGATTAAGATAGGGTGTGAATGTAATTCCAGAATAATCTTTGTTCACATTGGATTAGATTAATTTGGAATTAGGCACTTTTGTTCCGGAATAAGAACGTTCACAGAGGGAGTTAATCAGAAACAGCTATTCTGGAATAACAAGCACTTATCCAAGAAACAGAGCATTCACACATGGCATTAATCTGCTTTAAATTCATACCCTATAATATTCCAGATTAATTTTCATGTGTAGAGAAGACCCCCAAATAGCTCTCTAGACTTAGTGTATACACAGTTCTGCCACAAAGTGACCTTCCAGTTGTATTGAAGAATATTCATGTGCATAGCTATGAACCCAAATAACTCTTCAAAAATTAATCTGCAATGAGGCCACTTCAAACCAGGCCAAAAAGCCTAAAAAGAAACCGAGACCTCCAATTACAATTTTCATTAAAGAAGTATGCTGCCTTTCCTCCGATTCTCCCTAGCTATGCTGCCGATCTAGTGCTGCTCTATATTTGTGCAACTCAGCACCAGCCATAATTAACACTGTTCTGTTAACTACTTGTTAAAAGAAAGTCATTAGCATTCTTGCTATTTAAGTAGCTCATTAGATCCACGTTATCAACCCACTCCAATAATGGAGTTGGGACAGGGGTGGGAGGTGAGAAGTGACAGGTTTATGGCTAAAGTTTTTCCAGGAACTATTCAGAGCCACACAAAGCTTTTTTAGAATAACAAAACAGCTCAGACTTGCCTACAGTTGACTAGGAAGTCACCTACAGGGCAGCCCTGTTCTAGGGCAAGATGGGTCAAAAGGGCAATGAGCCTTCTGCAGTAATCTGCCAGCCAGATACAGGAAGCTCCTGTCTTGAACACAGCCCTGGGTCCTAGAATCTCATGCCTGTGGGTTCCACAGGGAGGAGCACAGGCACTCAAAGTCAGCAGTAGGAACACCCATTCACAGTACAGGGAGCCGTTCCAGTAGTCTACATGAGGAATTGTGAGGTCCTGAAGCCCGGTACTCGGACGATGCACAGCGGGGGTGTCACACTATTCAGGATGCATTGGTCTGAAGTCACTTTTAACAACGGAAACAATCAAAATGGCTCATATCAGCAAAGAACCACACAAAAGGTTTGATCACAAAAGGAGCTGCAGAGATTGGTGACAGGTAGGAAAGTTTGGTGAAGATCTAAAGTTATGGGTTGGGTTGGCTAAACATGCATTGGTATCTCAAAAAAGGGGTAAATTGGTACAATCAGATGGCATATAAGTTAACGAAGGCACTATCCAAGATAGCTCTCCGCATGTCTCCTACAAATACCTTGGAATCAGGGAACTGTTGGAGGTACAATATAAGGAAGTCAAAGAAGAAGTGAGGAAAGAATATTAAAGACAAATAAGAATTACTCTAACAACAAAACTCAAAGAATTTTATCCAAATCATTAATATGTGGGTCATGCCAGTAGTACAGTACACTGCTGGACTGAACACGTGGAATCAAGAACACGTGGAAGGAAAAAATTGACGTCTGAACAAGAACGCTCCTGGCAATGCACAGAGTAATGACTATCACTCAAGAAATGCATAGGATGTACAGCCAACAATGTGATGGAGGAAAAGGATCTGTAGAGGAAGCAATTGACAATGAAGAATACCCTATCAAAATATATGAGGACTCAGTCAGAGTAAAAGATCATCTGGACACAATAGCAAGTGTTGGATGAGTGTGGATCCCAGCCCAAGACAGCACAAACAAAAGGAGAATGTAAGTCACCAATCACTGACTTGAAAGATTTACACGGAAACCAATGCACGGACAATAGTGGAGAGAGACTGAACCCATTCTGATAGCTTTCAACTATCTGAAAGGGGGTTCCAAAGAGGAGGGATCTAGACTGTTCTCAGTGGTACCAGATAACAGAACAAGGAGTAATGGTCTCAAGTTGCATTGGGGGAGGTTTAGGTTGAATATTAGGAAAAACTAGGAGGGTGGTGAAGCACTAGAATGAGTTACCTAGGGAGGTGGTGGAAACTCCTTCCTTAGAGGTTTTTAAGGTCAGGCTTGACAAAGCCCTGGCTGGGATGATTTAGTTGGGGATTGGTCCTGCTTTGAGTAGGGGGTTGGACTCGATGACCTCCTGAGGTCCCTTCCAACTCTGAGATTCTATGATTCATTAATGATCAAAGATTAACAAAGAGCTTCATTATGAGTGCACAAGAGCAGTTCTTAAGGCTTAATGACAATCAAAAAACAAAATTGACCAACAGAACTGCTCCCTGAGTTGCAGGATGTGTTCTGAAAAGGAAGAGATGGCGGAGCACACGCTGAATGCAGGCTGGGGCTGGCTGGCTGAGAATGAAGACAATACAAGCTAGTCTACACTAGAACTGCTACATCAGTGCAGCTGCACTGCTGTAGCGCATCTGATAAGACACTCTTTGCTGATGGGAGAGAGCTCTCCTGTCCGCATAACAAAACCACCTCTGTGAGTGGAGGCAGTTATGTCGGTGGGAGAGTTTATCGCTGTCCACATCAGCACTTACGTCAAGGCTCTATATAGTGTTTTTATGGTAGACTTATAAGCATTTTACAAAGGTTGTTGTATCATTATCCCCATTTTACAGATAGGAAACAGGCACAGAGAGAGCAAGTGATTAGCTGCTATTCCCAGCAGAGTCGGGAATAGAACCCAGGTTTCCTGAGTCCCAGTCCAGTGCTCCATCCACTAGAACTCTCAGGGGTGATCTGGAAGTGGCAGGTCAGCCTGACAGTGAGGTATCACCACCAGCTCAGCAAATTACAGCCACACCCAAAACTCATTTGCACAGCATCTTGAGAACACAGAGTCACGGGGCCTTTTACCACAATAAAGCTGAATGAAAGTTATCAATATTTTAAAAGCCATGAAAAGCAGCCACACACAGACTACTTGCCATTTAGTTTTAAACACTGAAATGCACTGGGCAATCTGGATGATAATACGAAACCACATAAACAAGGAATATAATTACCAAATGCCCCAGCTCCTATGGTTTCAAGGTTTGGAACCAGAGTAGATTAAACAAACAGCCAATTCTGACCCCAGCAAACAACCTGGGGCACATGACAACAAAAGATCACTCGAGCACGCTGGGCCATAGCCGCTAAGTGTCTTATAGGTACCATAAGAGGGCTTTAAAATCAATAGGACATTTGACAGACAGCTCAACTATGACAAGAACAATACCAGTGCCTGCAAGACCAGAGCTTCATAGAGAGCCATTCTAGAACTAAATCCCAACACCCACTCCCAGAAATAGCATCCAGCCTTTTACTAAACATAGCGGCTTTTACACTTGATGAGCAAGGGAGTCTCAGCTGGTTGATATTCTGTAAATGGCCAAATGAAATAAAGAAGTGGCAGCGTTTAGCGATTCCAGCACACGTAGGAAGGCGGAGTTTGCTTGTCACTTCATTCTTTCTTGCCTTGCTTTCCCTCTCATGAGGAAGATCTACACTCTGTTCTAGATGTGTCACATGATCACTCGGGTCTGGCAGCAAATTGGTCTAATGTCCTTAGGCAGAGGCTTACAAGGGAGCTATAGGGAAGTAAGTACCCAAATCCTATTGGCGGTCAATAGGAATTAGAAGTTTAATTCCCTTAGGCTCCCTTGAAAATCCCAGCCCCCTCTCACTTGTTTTATCACATGCTTCGGACCTGATCCTGCAGCCCTTACTCCAGGCGGCAGTTTCACTGATTCACATGGCTGAGATCTCCCTGCAGTATAAATGGTTGGCCTCTCTCCAGGAAGTCAAGTGTTCACATTTTGGCTCTAAATAATATTTGGTCTTTCCCATTTTGAAAAACGACCAATTGACCTTACAGCCATCGCGCCACAGGGACTGGGAGTCAGCTAAGAGAGGGCTGCCGAACACGGGGCTCTGACACACCTCCCCCCGAAGTCTGAAACCTTTTCTCTCCTGATCCCCATTACAATTGGATTTGCTTTTGGGACAGTCTTCCTCCAGAATGAGAAGTGCTCTATCGCCAACTCATTGGACACAAACTGATCACAATCATTATTCACCAAAAAATCTTCAACTAAGATAGGGCCAGAGAAAGTCCAGAGCTGCTGTTACCTCATAGGCCTTAATCACGCATCGGGCAGGCATCCCTAGGTAATGGAGTGCTCACTCAGGCTGCGGATACTGTAGGGTCAGTCTCTTTTGTTCTCTACTTGTACAGCATCTAGCACAATGAGGTCCTGGCCCAGGACTGAGAGATGCAAGTGCTACGGCCATATAAATAAATAATAAATCATAACAAAAGATGCAAGACAGCGTGGGTGGTTGTATTTATTTTAATGATTTACACCCATGAGAGTGACCGTAGAATAACCACCAGATCAGAAGGCTGGCACTCCATAGACACACCTTCCAAGAGAGTTTTGGCTCCTGAGACTAGATAGTTAGGTTTTTTAAAAACACACACGCGCACACACAAATTTCTAGTGCACTATGTCCACATCACAGAAACCACGGCTGTCTCCCTTGTTGGCATTTACCTAGATAGTGTGATGGGCCCTTTACAGATTCCCTGCACAGGGATGGGACTTCGAGTTCGACCTACCCTCCCAGAAATGGTCCCACCAGGCCAGGATTGCACCACATGTACTGTGTGCACCTGCAAGCTTGCAGTGCTGCTGACCATGTGGTTCCTGTTATCAGCACTGAATGAATACACGCGCACACGCACCCAGCTCACACACCCAGCTCCAACCCACAGCATGCACTTACGAATCCAATCAGGTAGGGGCTGCCAGCATCTCCCAGCAGGTGTGAAGTGAAGCTCTGCAAGGCCACTGCGGTCGCACGTCGTGTCGGGATCACCACATACTGCAAGGGAGAGGGGGAAAATACACAAGGGAAGTTAAATAACTAACCTGCCAACCTCCTCTGTGTGGCTGGGTTTCTTTCCAACTACAGATCCAGGCTGAGTGCTTATGTCGTGGGGATGGATGGGAAAACCAACCCCATGGCTTTCAGCTGTGTCCAGCTCACAGCTGTCCTGCAGGTGGCCCAGGCAGCTTTGCTATCGCCACCACATTTCTAGTGCGCCAGTCTGCGGATGGTTTGCAAAGGAGGATCTGTCCCATCTGACCCACTCCTCCTCTCAGCAATATACGCACAAAGGTGGCTAACGAGTGGGCTCCAAGGTGTGCACCCCCTGCCGACTCCTCAAATCCTACCTCCCCATGCTTGCCCCACAGCACTAGAGCCATTTTATGCCATAGGAGGAGAATGCAAAGGAGGGGGACAAGTTTTCCAGGGTTTCACCCATGCAGCAGAATGGGGTCAAGCCAGATGCCCCTGCCTCCCCCCAAAAAACAAGCAGCAGCTGCTTTTTGTAGGGACAACTAATGAAATTATTGAGACCAGACTTTATAATGCCAAATACATTTGTGTGTCTAGCTTGAAATCCTAGTGACAGAAATACAACACAGCAACCAAATAAAACATGAAATTGTTTCTCCTCCCTTAAATAATGGGGGGGGGGAGAGAACAGTTATTCCTGTTTAAAGGATATTTTATTTTGACAGAGAGAAAATAGCTGATAGTAAATCTTAGCTACTGTCGTAGGGAGGATAGCAGTAAATTAAAGATCTGAACTGGGATTTTGATATTAAAATAGAGCTAAATTCAAACCATGCACAGGCTGGTTAGTTAGAATGTCCCCGCGGAAGCTGGAGGTGGACCAGCCGCACCAGCCGAGAGGAAGAGTGTGGGATTGGCCTGGCTCATCTCCCTGACTCCAGGTTGGGTGGCACACAGCACACAGGACGTCCAGGGAGGCTGACGAAGCTGCTCTGGGGCGAGCCTCGCCTTTTTAAATAGAGGCTCGGAAAGGCTGTGGTTTTATTACTGACGCTGTACTCTTAGTGGAGCTGGCAGAACTGTTTTTCCCAGACATGTGCCCTGTCCTTACTCAGTTTAACGGTGAGTGCCTCATAGCTGAAGGACAAAATAGCCTTCCAGTTTAGGGCTCCTATGTCAAAGACGTAACTTCTAGATGATGGTGCTGAGAATAAGGCTTGTCGTGTGCAAATCTGCGTTTGGAATAAATATCAGCCTTTTGCAATCTCAGACAACAAAGCACAACCCATCCTGCAGCACTGACTGACTGTCCTCCAAAAGGCCCTCATGAACTGGGGTTGATAGACATCAAGCAAGGAGCTGGGAGCACAGATTGATCCACAGGAATGGAAGCATGGCAACAGCACGGAGCTAGCTAGCAAGAACTAACACTTAAATATTAAGATAATAAGCAAACATCAGGACCGTGGAACCTGATCCTGCAAAGTCTATGAAACTGCTTAGCAACCTGCATGATCGGGCCCATAAGCAGTCATGAGATTTGCAAACCTTGGGAGACCTTGGCTAAATCCCTTGGCTACGGCCTCACTGCAGGCCTATTTCTGCTCCCACTGCAGTCAAGATAAAATTCTCATTGACTTCAATGGGAGCCAAGTTCGGCCAACCCTGAGAGCTTTTGGAAACTACCCTTCATCTCTGTGACCCAGGTTTTCCATCTGCACAAACAGGATAACAAGATTAACGGATGTCACAGGGGTGTCGGGAGTCTCATGTCCTTAATGTTTGTTAAATGCTTCGAGAGCCTCCGACAGCAGGCACCGCAGACCTGCAAAGTGCTGTTACTAGTCCACCAAAGAAATATGGTGGACTATTTCTGCCAATTAATTTCTACTGGGTGTTGTTCAAAGTGAATCCCAGATGCAGCATTTACACACCTTTCTGCTGGCTAGGGCTGTTATAAAGCTGTCTGATAAAACCTGGTTATATAATCCTGGCTCTCGTTTCCTGTCTTATTACATATCCTTTCTAGGCCCACGTGTAATATAAACGCACTTCTGACCGTTTCTTCAATTTATGGGCTAGTATTGATCTGCATGGATGTTCACATTTATGTGTATAGAGCTCTTAAGTTCATCCTCCCACTAATAATATATTAATAAGCTGACCATATTTCCTTGAGACAAAAACGAGACATTGGGATGGCAAAAACGGGACGATGTTGGGGGGGTCTCACCAGATGAAGTCGGTGCAGTGGGTGCAGAACGTGGGCTGAGGGGTGCACAGGGGGTGGTTGGGAGGCTGGGGGGCCCTAGGGGGGCTCTGGGCGGTCTGAGGGGGGCTCTGGGGGGGCTCTAGGGGGGTCTCACCAGATGAAGTCGGTGCAGTGGCTGCAGAACGTGGGCTGAGGGGCACTGGGGGAGGTCAGGGGGCTCTGGGGGGGGGCTCTAGGGAGGTCTCACCAGATGAAGTTGGTGCAGTGGCTGCAGAACGTGGGCTGCTTGAAGAAGCGCGCCGTGAATTTGTGGCTCTTGACCTTGTGGATCACCTTCTGGCGCAGCGCCCCCTTGCGGCAGAACAGCGGCTTAGCAGGCGCTCCAGCTCGGTGGGCGAGGTGACCAGCACCATGGTCCCACCTGGCCCCCCAGTGCCGGGCTGGGGGGAGACAGAGGGACGACTGGGGGGGGTGTGGATGGAGGAATAAACAGAACAGAGATGGGGGAGAGAGAGATGGGGGATGAAGACGATGGAGGGAGAGAGAGAAGGGGGAATGAGGGATGAAGAGGATGGAGGGGACGGAGGGAGAGAAGGCACGAAGGTGAGAAGGGACAGGATGGATGGATGAGAGAAGAGATGGGGTAGGGAGCAGGGAGGATGGAGGAGGCAAGGGACAGAGAGAAGGAGGGATGGAGAGAAGGGAGATGGAAGAGGAGGCAGTGGATGGAGGGAGAGAGAGAAGGGAGAGAGGGATGGAGGGAGAGAGAAGGCAGGAAGGGAGGGATGGAGATAAGAGGAGGCAGCGGACAGAGGGAGAGAGGGAAGGGAGGGATGGAGAAGGGAGAGAAGGAAGAGGGATGGAGGGATAGAGAGAAGGCAGGAAGGGAGGGATGGAGATAGGAGGCAGCAGACGGAAGGAGAGAGAAGGGAAGAAGGAAGGGATGGAGGGATGGAGAAGGGGGATAGAGAGAAGGGATGGAGGGAGCGAGAGAAGAGGAGGCAGTGGACGGTGGGAGAGAGCGAAGGGAGGAAGGGAGGGATGGAGAAAGGGGATGGAGAGAAGGGAGGGATGGAGAGAAGGAGGGAAGAAGGAGGGATAGAGAGAAGAGGAGGCAGCAGACTGAAGCCGACGGTGGAGCGGAGCTGTCCGGAGCCGCAGCCGGGGGCCGAGGTGGGGACGGGCGCGCCGGTGGGAGAGCTGCCGGCCGGAAGTTATTAGAAATAAATAGTTCTCAGGCATCTTTTCCATCACCCGTCCAGCGGTGGGACACTGGTGCTGGTCTGGTGAGATGCAGTTTGCTCATCGGCGATTTTGATCTCTTTGCCTTTCTCCCTCTCTCTGCTGCCTGCACCTTGCCTGCATTTTCAGGCGCTTCTGCTGAGCTCCAATACCGGGGGGAGGTGCGACCCCTTGTGTCCTCTGCAAAGACAGACCCTCTGCAGGTGCATTTTTGAGCCCCGGAGCACGGGATGGCCGCGTGGGGCCAGATCTCGGCTCTTGCTCCGCAGGCTGCTGGCTCAAGAGCTACCGAACAGGGAGGGAAGGTAGTGTCCACAGAGCGGCCCCCGTCTGGTTAGTTCAAGGGCCCTGCTCCCACTGAAGTGTTGCTACTGATCACAGTGAGGGCAAGATGGGTCCCTACGCGTTCGTGTCTGGAAAGAATAAAGGCGAGTAAAGCCGCGTTCTGTTTTTTACAAAAAACGGGACAAAATTGATATTTGTATTAAAAAGACGGGACGGTCCCAAAAATATGTAAAAAACGGGACTGTCCCGTTCAACATGGGACGTATGGTCAGCCTATACATTAAGCAGGGACATTATTGTATATTACAGACAGTTCATTTGTTTAAACAGCCAGCTGCAAGAGTGGCTTATGTCTCTGTCAATTAAAAAGTATTATTAAAACTCGTTGTTCATGTTATTGTATGTTCTCTTTCCTGTGCTTCACTTAGGGTGGTTTTTTTTGTTTGTTTGTTTGTTTTTTGTTTTGCTTTGACACTGGATCTTAGGAATTATTTCCATGTTAGTTTGTTGTTGTGAGGGTTTTTTTTGTTTTGTTTTGCTCTGAGACAATGCCTGGGACTACAGCAGTGTCTCTGCAAAAAAAAAAATAACAATATAAGATCCAGTCATACAAGGCTTACTGCAGAACACCAGAAAATCTTTCAAGAGCTACAGGATCTTACACTCCCATTGAAATCAAGGCAGATTTTAAGGGGTTAAAGAGAGAGCAGGATCATGCCCTTAGCCCCTGATTTAACACAAAACATTTAGAGGAAGAATAAGGATGGTCCAGTGATTAGGAAACTAATTTGGGACCTTGGAGACCTAGATTCAAATCCCTGCTCTACCACCCGCTTTCTGTGTATTGTGGATAAGTCAATTAGTCTCTCTGTGCCTCTGGTTCCCATCTGTAAAATGGGGGTAGATAACAGCATTGCCCTGCCTCACAAGAGTGTGGGAGGGTAAATACACTAGATTGTGACGTGCTCAAGTACTACAGTGATGGGTACTATAGAAGTACCTTAGATAGACATACATAGGCATTTGTTCTGGATTCACATGGCACTTAACACAATAGGCTCCTGGTCCCTACCTGGGGCTCCAAGGTGCTACCATAATACAAAGGAATAATGTGCTTAACTTTCATCACTATTCACCAAAGCCTTTAAGCATGTGCTTAGCTTTAAGCTTAAGTTTAAGAGGTGAGTACTATAGAACTTGCCAGTCAGAGAGGCATGAAAAGTTTTATGCAGAGAACAAATGGAAGATGAGGGACATGATGTGAAACAGCCTTGAGTGTTTCCTCTTGGAAGAAGTGGACAGAGCTCAAAACTTCTTCATACTTTTCCCCCCTCCCCTCCCCTCCTTTCTCCTCAAAGTGATACTCTGTTGTGTGTGTGATGAATGGCTAGTTTCCTGGGGCTAAGTCAGACAGAGGTTGATGGCTAGCTTTGTGTGTGTAGGGGGTGACTTCCTATTACTAAACAAAGCCAGTGGAAATTCTGGATGGTAAAACGGGCCAATTGGCAGCCCATTCATGAGCTCTCACTGAGCTCCATTCACAGTTTCTGAGGATTTCAGGGCACCAGTGGAATTCTACAGAGGTTCCACCAAACTGACGTTCAGAAGGAAGATACGGGAGGATGTACAGCTCTTTCCCTCTCAGCAAAGAAGAAAAAACAGGCTGGAGTTGAAGTTAGCCTTTTAAAGGGGCTTGTGAATACCCACAAGCTGTCCATTGCAATCTGAAAAGCTGTATCAATCCCCCGTCCCAGAAGGAAAGATGCTTGGACAGCATAGACTCACCATTAGTATGTCAGCTGTGATTGCCCAGTTTGAAAACAGAAGAGTTTCTCCGACAAAAATGCAAATCTGTCATAACAAAACACATACAAAGGACAAGGTTTAGTCACATGAAACTCACTTGAGGGGGATAGGAGGACTCATTTGCCACAAACCTTCCTACACTGTTTATTTCAAACTTATTCCAAGGCTTCTACCAACAATAAGTCCCTGGTTAATGTTCAGAACAGACTACAGTACAAATATATAGATTTTTATCTGAACTCTGAGGGCTTGGACCTGTCTCCTTTAGCAAACATTGTTTACAATCTAGAGAACAGTTAGGCAAAAGGCTGACATCTTCAGTGACACATTAACATGAGAAGTCAACATGAATGTACATCACAGTGGATTCCTGGCTTCAAAACATGAAGTCACATATCCCCAATCAGAAAAGGAACAACGTTTGTGTTAAATGGAACTCCCTGGGACACACACGTCAGTTGCTTCACTAGCAATTAGTATTAAAGGTCATATAGCAAAAGGGGAGTGAATTTCCCTAACTCCAGAACAGGTATATCAGTACAAGATTCCCTCAATATAATATTAGATCTTTGTCCGTCCCCTGGAGCAAACATGCATCTAGGAATCAGTAGTGATAGTTTAGGCCTGAATGCACCAAAGCATGCTTAGCTTTAACTACATGCTTGAGCCCAATCCCATTCAACAAAGCACGTGGCACCTGCTAGGTAGAATTGGGGCTTTAGTCTCTGTAGTTAATTCAGTCCTTGGCCTCTTGCTGAGAATCAAGAAGAGTAACAAATATACTTCATTGTTTTGAACGCCCTAAAAATAACGGTGAAATGCCTTAAATGGGGATTCATTCCTCCTTTCAACTTTATACCTTGTGCTTTAATACCATCTGTTTGCAAGATGATATGGCTCCACTCAACAGGTGTACACACCATTTTGATAAGCTTGTGATGACCCAACACTCCTCAAATCAAGAAGAGAAGAAAAGCCACGTGAGTGATAACACGCCATCTCAGCAGCTTCTTTTGCTTTGTCATACCACTCAATTTTTGATACTCTACCTAAAAGAAACATTTCTCCAGAATTCAGTCCTGGTGGACATAGTGGACCATGGTGGACACTGGTTCTCCACTTGCAAGGTAACTCCCTTCTCTTCATGTGTCAATAAATTTATATCTGCATCTGTAATTTTCACTCATGCATCTGAAGAAGTGGGTTTTTTACCCACAAGAGCTTATGCCCAAATAAATGTTAGTCTTTAAGGTGCCCCTGGACTCATTGTTTTTGTGGATACAGACTAACACGGCTTCCCCTCTGATAATAGAGGGATTGACAACTCTGGAGACTCAAGCTCTCAATTGATATTTAATTCACTTCTTCAGTATCCTCTCAGGACTGGTTACCGATCTGACATCTAACGACCTCATTTCTCCTTCCTACTCCTTGGCCTCATTACCTTCAAATGGGGTACAATTTATTTCTGGGATGAAACTGGCTATGGGGGATACTTTAGAAATGCACGGTTTGCACTGTCCCTGTGAGTTCTCTGAGAGGGAATAAAAGATTTAGTAACATGCCCACTGGAATGAATTGGGTTAATTTCTCTTGATCTTGTTAGGGGTGGGGAAATGTTTTGGTCTGGGGCCACATCTGGGTATAGAAATTGTATGGTGGGCCATGAATGCTCACAACAATGGGGTTGGGGTGTGGGAAGGCTGAGGGCTCTGACTGGGGTTGGGGCCAGAAATGAGGAGTTCAGGGTGCAGGACGGGGCTCTGAGCTGGGGAGAGGAGAGAGAGAGTTCCGACTGGGGGTGCAGGCTCAGGGGTGGGGCTGGGATGAGGGGTTTGGGGTACAGGAGGATGGGACTGGGGGGTTCGGAGGGTGGAAGGGAGATTCAGCATTGGGGCAGGGAGTTGGGGCAATCAGAAAAGAAAGAAGGTGAAGCCGAAGAGAAGCACACACAAACCAGAGTCTCAGCCCCATTGCATGGAGGGATGCACACAGATCTGCTAAGAAGTTCAGTGGACAGGGCACAAGCGAGTTGGCACAGGCATATTCAGAGAATGCACCATACTTACATAGGCTCCCACAATGCTGCTCTTGGCAGCAACGAAGATAATACAGATGAAGATGGCCGACCCCAGCATGCCGACGGCACAGACCAGGGGGTCAGCCCGCTGGGTTTTTAACCGGCACCATTTGGTTGCTCCAGCCCCTGTGATCACGCCCAGAAACCCAGTGAAGCACGTGATTGCTCCGAAGATCAAACTGTGAAAACAAGATATGGAGAGAGGGTTATTTGTTCACTGATGCACTAATGCGGCCAAGCTTTATTCACAAACAAGCAGGGAAAATACAGGGTGATGGGACCTGAACGTCACTCTCTGGCTTTGCAGGGGTAAGAAACAGAGACTGTGTCAATGTTAAGCTCCCTTTCCTTGAAGAAAAGAAAGGCATATTAGGCGCAATTCACCCCAGCTCAAAGGGCTATGGGCCTAAATGGGACTTAGGAGGTGCACGGGGCCTTTGACTGGCTCTCTGAACGGGTGAATTTCATAAAACGTGCACTTGACTAAGTCTGCCTTATGCATCTGGGTGTTAAGCAGCAGGACAGCAGGGCAAATTCCCAGTGTTGTAGATTCTCATGATTTCAAGTCTTGTGATGGTAGATGCTATTCTCAAAGCCTTAGCTCCTGGATTCATTTGATCCAGGGGGTGGAGGCTGGGAGAGTTTCCAGCTCGCATGGTTTCAGAGAAAAGCTTGAGATTTTAACAAAGGGTATGCCATAACGCAGCAGAACATTGTTCCGGTACTTATAAAGAAACAAAATGGCGTCCTCTGCACAACAGGACCTTGCACACAAGGTCATATCCGCAGATGCAGGGTCACACTGGCAGGGACAGAATAACTGTACTTAAAAAATTGGGACTGCGCCCTACACCCTAGAAGCTCAAAAAAGGCAAATAAACAATCTCCAAATCATCATTTGAACAAAATTCTTGTGATTTTTAAGCCAGTCTCCTGGTTTTTTTCAACACTGAAAATCTGTAACTTGCTTTCTAGTTAGTGACCGGTGGCAAACGCCCGGACTACCGAGGAACTGGGAATCCCACGGTGACAATAAAAGCTAGGAGACCACTTGTTCCAAAACTGGTTGCCAAACCATGTCTGTAAAGTCTGCATGGGAAAATTTTGGAAAATGTCACGTTTGCACGTGGGGAAAGAAAGGAATAGGTGTCCATTGTGGGGAGCCAGCAGGGCCTTGTACACAGTTATTCTGACCCAGAGTTCAGCATAGAATAGGAGAGCAGCTGATTTCAGACACAAGCTAACACAAAGTTCTGCGCTCATCTCTGTGAGGGCGGAATAGGCACACTCAGCAGCCTCACAGCACTCCTGGATCTGCCCTTAACTAATTCCAGCCTGCAATCTTTACCACTGCCTCTACCTGACAGCAAGTTACTGGTGAGCGGGGTGCAACTTACGGGCCACAGGAAGTTCTAGGGATCCTAGTAAATGGATTGAATTCTCACAAGCCCCAGCTTTGTAAGTTTGAATGTCGTCTGCAGTAGGAAAGCCCCCCTTTACAATCGCACAGATGAGCCTTACCTGTCCTTGGTGCCGCAGGGCTCTGAACTGCAGGTCTCGACAGTTTTCTGCACAACTTGTGCCCTGTGAAGGTAGAGGGGGATCCACATGCCCAGCGCTCCTGTGGCAAAGGAGACAGCTGAGGTGGCCAGCGATGAGAACACATAGCTGCGGCTGTGGGGATGCAAGAGAGAAAAATCCAAGGGGATATTTTAGGTCCAGAACTGCTTCATCCCTGCAATAGGGAACCCCCGACGAATGAGGGACAGCAACAAAGAAAACGGCTTCAGCTCAGCCCCAAACCCATAAGCCAGAGCATTCCTAGAGCTAAGATCAAATCACTAGCTGCTCAGATAGGGTGTGATGAGATCATCACAGTTCTTTCTGTTGGAGCTGCCTCTACATTTTGCAGCGGTTGCCACTGGGGTTTTAGTCTGTTACGGGCCATACGACACAGGTATGTAATTCAGGTTAAAGCATCACTCACAGTGTATACAGCCTGGGTCTCCTTCACTTGCACCTTGTTCAGTCATTTACAGTGCAAAGCGGGTAAAATTCTACCAGGCTTTGGTGCAGCACTGTTTCACACTCCATTTGCACAAGTGCCGTGAAAGTGGAAGGTGATAGAAAATCAGTCCCAGAGAACATTTCTAACTCACTGTGTTGTGACAGTAACAAAACGTCTCACCTCCTGGACAGCACTTCACAGCCGCAAAGTGCCATGTGACCATTAAGTAATACAGTCAGCACTCAAACATCAGGATGCCCTCCCGCTAGTTCTGCCTACTTGCCTGCTCCAAAGGCCATTCTCCCCATCTGAGTGACCCTGTCTCATTGGGAGAGTAGAGTCATTACTGTTTGGATTAGCAGGCATTCAAATGACATGAGAGTAAGTCCCATGGAGGCAGCTGCAAATTAACCACAACCACGTGTCCGAACGCCCTTGTTCTTGCTGACAACATGGGGAAGATGCACTCGTCAATACTGTCAGAAGGAACAAGATCACGTGCAAGTTCCTCTGCGGAACTCCCAGGGCAATCTGGGGGAACAGAGATGTGCTGGGAGGTAGTCGCAGAAACATCCTGACAGCGAGTGCAGCAGAATGACGGACACTCAAAGTGTGGGTGCCTAGCCATGTGGAACTGTGTAAGCATGTGTGTACTCGCAGGCATGTGCTGGCCTGCAAGAAAGTGCATGCATTCGTATATCTGCTCCTCAACATTCACTTTGACATTTCATTTCCCCCCTCCTCAGGAAGGGGTCTCATTTCCTGGTGCCCACCAAGACAGAAAAAAAGGGCTGAGAGCTATTAACACACTTTGTTCTTTCGTATGTTTCCACTTCCGCACTTAACCAGAGAAAACCTTCCAATCTGAACCTTGGAAAGGATAGATCCAAATTTGGATTCCAACTGGGGCCCATCCTAGTGAAAACACAACGGTGGCTTCCTTTCTCAGGCTCAAGGATCATGCTTTCTGCTGCTCCTTGAGCATTGCCACTCGCAAAGCGTACAGCAATAGAATGGCAAAAGCGGATCTGATTCCCAGGTGGAGAGATAAAGGCCAAGCGCATTTTAGCAGAGCTCTCTTACTTTCTGATCAGTGCCTTCATGTCTCTGAGCCACGAGGTCCGAGCCTTCAGCTGTCCCCCCAGCTGTTCCACGTTGCCTCTTTTAGCAGCAGGTACAAATATCAAGATGAGTGTCCCTGTTATCATGCCTAGGAGTGGAGATACCTGGAAGAGAGGACCTGGGAATCAGCACAGGAAGTGGGCAGTGGTTACCACGGCTACTCCAAAAGAAACAGATTGCATTCATTTCATTCCAGGGGTCAGATTCTTTACATCTGGTCTGAAGCTGTGTGCACCCACTGCTGCATCTGCTCCTCTCCCTCCTTTCTCGGTCACCATCGAGGCTCTTACTTACACTTCTTGCTCAGCTTTGGGGATGCTTGTGATTAAGGTAGTCATGTTCTGTGTTACTGCTGTACCCAGCTCATCTTCTGTGACATTTAACCCTTAGGAAGCCAGCTAACTCCCAGGTGGGCTTAGGGGGCTGGCTAATTTCTAGAAGTATTTGAAGGGTGCCTGGGGTGGTATGCCAGGAAGGTGAGAGGTGTTCTGGATGTTGGGAGTGAATCACTTTCTGACCTTTCCCCTACTGCATATGCAAGTGCCTGCAGACGCCCCTTGACCACCTTCAGTCAGTTCCTGACTACTCCCTGCATAGGATATTCACGATAGAGAGGGGAAACAGAAAAGGACACTGAGGCACACAAGGTGTAGGTCTCCAGTCCAATGACTAGAGAAGATTTGCGTCATCCAAAGAATCCCATAAGGCTTCACAAGGTATAACCAAGCTCCAGCCGGAGCCATGACCCCAAAGTGCTGTCCACATGGCTAGTTTTAGGGTGCTAATACAAACCCCGCTTGCTCAAGTCAGTTCACCCATGTTGGGAGGCTCGCTGCTGGGGAGACAGGCCCTAAAGGGGGACACTATCAATAAGGCCTCCCTTTTGATAGGTGCAATTTTTACATACAAATTCTGTGCCAGCCAAATGAACTGTAGGCCCCAGTACTGAGTACCAGTGCCTCAGAATACCTAACCTATGTGCAATGCAAACTGCAGAGCCAACAAAAGGCAGGTCCCAGTTTGGCTGAAAAGAGGAAACTTAAAACATTTCAAGGCAGGAAACTAAGGAAAATACCTCATTCAGCTGAAGTGACAGGAGGAACTTATGGCTGGCAGAATGCAAGTAACTTAGCTGAAATTTGGCCAGGACACAATGGTGAAAAGTGCCATGGAATCTTTTTTAGCGTTTATTGTGTTAGTGTGTATACTGTATATTGTGGGTATGAAATATTTCCTAAGCCGGATGTATTCAGCACTAAAGCTGTATCCTGGGTCACGCCATTGATGTTTACAACTGGGTCCTGAGCCCCAGAAGGTTGAGAACTATCACCTTAGGGTGCCTTTCATCTCAATGCACTAGGCCAGCATAATGCCTATGTAACACATCTCATTTAAGCACAATGGGTTGAGTGAGGGGTTTAGGCCTAGCCCTGCTCCTCTGCTCAGAAGTCAACTACACCCTTAAAGCATTCCTGCTATTAGGTAAGGGGGGCAATTTTCTGGTCTGAAACTTCATGGCTTTAAACTTAATTCCTTTCATTCTAGGTTCCTGGTTGGAATCTGCTCTCCACTCAGACGGCTGCTGATGGACTATTCCCGGTGACTTTACTGGCCTCGCTTCTCATTTCCAGCCGCCAAAAAGCACCGTTTGTTTGAGGTAGGGAATCCATGTATTTCAGCACCTGCTGTTATAAACTGCATTGGCACGAGCGTCATGCAATTAATTGCCTTCAGGAACTGCCAGCCCTGAGAGAGCATCTCACTCAACCCCGTGCTGGCCAGACTATCAAAGGCCAGAAAGCAGGTTTGCCGGGCCACTTCCTGCCAGCAATTTCAAGACATCACTGTGTGTGTATGTGTTTATGTGTGCGTGGTTTATTATCTTTTCAACACATTTATCAAGGTCCCAAGAGGTTAAAATAGAAGGAAACGGAGTGTCTCTGGGCAGAAAAACAAGCGGAAACTGGAACAAAAAGTGTTTTTTCCTCAAAGCAGGAGTTTCTTGATAGCAGGGGACTGAAAGGCTACAGAGTTGATTTAAGGCTCCTCCTATTCCCCAGCCCATCAAGAAACCACTGTCAACTGATAATGAAGTGAGTGGAAATCTTCTACTCCCAGGCAAGGAAGCAAGCACAAAGAACCAACAATAAACACCTTTTGTCCAGGAGCTGCATACATTTAATCTGCTACATACTTAATATCTGTACACGTATCTTTCCAGTGCTCCAGTTTTTTTTATCCTGCCCTGCCTAGAAGTGATCTTCTGCCCTTAATCTCCACCTATTAAATACTCTTCAGTCAAAGGATGGTGCTGCCCATGGATTATGTAATGCAGAGTAAAACATGGTGAGGTAGCACCATCTGTTTTTGAAATGGGATAAAGACTGTGATGATGACAAGTGCCAGCTTATTGGAGTACGTTGGAAATTTTCAATTTTGCTGGGGGAAAAGAAGATGGAAATTTCACCCACTTGCAAAACTGCAAAAATTCTGTCCATTTGTTAGCAAAATGTTGATGAAAAATGACAACAAAAGTTCATCTTTCAAAATTTTTGACCCGTTGAAGAGTTGGAAATGTTCAGAAAGGTTTCATGGAAGTTACACCCTGTTTTCTGGCTGACTCTAGTGTGTGTGTGTGTGAGAGAGAGAGTTCATGAAGGATATTTTAACAGACTTATTGACTATGAGACAAGTGCTTACCCGCAACGCCCAGTGCCAGTCTCCTGCTACCTGCTTCACACTTGATCCAGTTATGTATCCCAAACCACTGCAAAAAGTACAGAGAAGGGAGCCAGTTATTAAAAAGTGCCATAGGTGTAGCTGTTCTGAGAGAACATGAAATGCAGACAGAACAGTCAGAGTCAGCTGCCGCGTCTGCAAGTTCCCTTTTCCTACAGGGAGAAAAAACATCACCAAAAGCAGAAAAAGTGGAGACCGTGCAACTTCCAATAGCATGATAGGTCCAAATATCCACTAGTTTGCTAGTGATCTGAATTTCACTGCGGACCCTTTGCTTTCTACAGAGTTGAAACAAAGCCTCAGGATTCAAAGACTGTCCCATTCAGATTCCTACATCGCACCCATCACTGCAGTAAGCTGAGCACCTGTGATTTTGGGCCCAGACCTAAAATTAATAAGAAGTGCCATCAAGTGTATACTGCCCCAAACCGTTTAAATGCCATCTATTAATTTAACAGCAGTTGTTCCCGACTATTCATCAAGAGACTGTTTTTTACAAGTTCGTCCCAAAAATCTTAGCAGAACAAGCTCATAGGACTGATGGGCAAACACCATAAACCTGTCAGGAGGTTAGAGAAACCAGCAGACGTTCAGCCAGGTATCACAGAATTATGATCAGGTAATAAAAGGCAGGTCTAGCTGAGTGGTTGGGCTGGTGAACTGCAGTGATGCTTCCCTATACCTGAAACGAACAGGCACGAAATCCATCTTTCCAAAATGCCAGCATTCACCGCAGAGGCTGCCCTGGGTAAAAGCTGCCAGAGCTGTTCCAGGGCGGCTGACTGTTGCCAAACACGTTTTTTGTAAAGCCTTCTAAGCCACGCAGGTGCTTGAGTTACCATCAGTACCAGTCTGGTACAGATATGGCTCCAAAACCAAACTCCGTTAGACGCTGGAAAAAATCAGATCCGGAGCCAGAGTGAGCAACTGGGGCCCATTTCTAGCCATTTGCCATTATTAAGCAAGTTTGTCTGGAAGGAATTGATTTGTTGCCAACCACTGCTCAGTTCAATTCTCTACATAAGTGTTCAGTTTCCTAGGGCTATTTAGGAAAAAGTTATTTCCATCAGTTAAGGACCAGCCATTTCTTCTTCCTGAAGAGCAAAAGAATGTTTCAATCTTTGTTTTAAGGTTACTGCCATAAATTCCAGCTGGAGTGTCACCATCCTAATCCAGAGGTTTTTCACTGCAATGGTGGAGTTAACTGCTGTCCAGGTTTTCCCTTTCTGGAAATGAACTCACTGTGCCACTTCTTCAGAGGAAGTCATCTGCTTCTGGGAATCTGGATCCACAGTGTCTGAGCCCACCCTGTCTACAACCTCACAATGCAGGGTCAACCATTGTAAAAAACACAGGATCTCTCTAGACCCAGCAATCAGATACTGCATTAGGCTGATAAGGGAAGTCAATTGAAAGAAAGTGCCAGGGGAAATAATTACTCAAAGACTGAGTCTGGCTGTTACATTCATCAGGAGACTAAAGGGCTGCACAGTCCTTGACTCCTTTGCGTAAGTTGAAGTGTGAATGCTCATTACAGCAGCTCTCCTCAGCCTTGTCTACATTAGACTTTTAAAAGTAATTTCTCACAGTTGTAGCTGCAACGGAGGGAGTACTAATACAGACTGGCTACTGTGGTTTTAACCACTGGGTCCTAGATGGTCTCTGTCAAATTTGGCAGATTCAAGTAGGTCAGAGTTTGAGTGTAAGCTAAAGAATGCTTTGGAAAGGCCAAAATTTCCAAAGCTAAATTTGTTGAAATAAACTGGTTAGTCTCTAAGGTGCCACAAGTATTCCTCATTTTCTTAAAAGCTAAATTGACATCTGACCTTCACTCTCCAATATTCACCTGCCTTAGGGCAGGGGTGGCCAACCTGAGCCTGAGAAGGAGCCAGAATTCACCAACGTACATTGCCAAAGAGCCACAGTAATATGTTAGCAGCCTCTCACCATCTCCAGCCCTCAGTGCCTCCCGCCCGCCGGCAGCCTCACACGTCAGCTCCTCCCTCTCTCTCCCCATGCCTTCTGCTCACCATAATCAGCTGTTTCACAGCATGCAGGAGGCTCTTGGAGGAAAGGGGGTGGAGCGAGGGCATGGCAGGCTCTGAGGAAGGGGCAGAAGCCTGGGGAGAAGGGGTGGAGTGGGGTCAGGACCTGGGGCAGAGCAGTGAGCACCCCTGGCCCATTGGAAAGTTGGCACCTATAGCTCCAGCCCCAGGGCAGCATCTATGCAAGGAGCTGCATATTAACTTCTTAAGAGCCGCATGTGACTCTGGAGCCACAGGCTGGCCACTCCTGCCTTAGGGAGATGGGCCTGCAATTACACTTGCACAGTTTTGAAAGTTTAACCCTTAATACCTTCACCCAATGACTTTTGTAGAGAATACGGTAACTTGTAGGAAATTGACTCGAAAAGGCCCGTACCTCAAATGAATAAAAACAACAACTAACTGGTATCACGTTATTCATCAGTTATACAAATAATATTGCTGTTATTCCAAAAATGTATCTGCTAAATCATTATTTTCTGTTTTCATCCAGCTCTGTTAATTAGGAATACCTCACATTTATTCAATACAAGGGTCTTAAACAAACTTGCACATGAATCAGTGGCAACACTGGTACCAAACCCATTTCTTCTAAGCGGCCCCTACTCTAGCCATCAACCTGCAAACTTTTCCCTTACAAAACTTTTCCCTTACAAAACAATTCAGCTGTAAGCAAATGTGTCTTGTCAGCCACTTCGGAAGTATGGTCATTCAAGAGAACAGCAGTGGACCGGTTACCTGCCAAGAGGGATTGCAAAGTAGAAGACAGACAGCATGAGGGTTCTGGTGTTTTTGGTGAAAAGGTCTCCTATGATGGTGGGAGCGATGGTGGAATAACTGGCTTCACCGATGCCGACCAAACCTCGTGAGAGGACGAGGAGCCAGAAATACTGAGGGAAGTAATAAGAAAAAATTAATCAGTCTTCAAAATGAAACAGTTCAGCAGGGAAACACAAGCCTGTGTGACCAATGGATAACCCCCTCATTCCCTTCAGCCCGCTGTCATTCTTACCACTGCTCCTTATGTTTCTATTCCCAGGGAAAATGTCAGTGCCATATTTCTATAGTGGTTTACACTGTAATAATAAAGCCTTGCCCTAATTTGCATTCCAGAAGATGTTCCAAGCCTTCCGGCTATGAAGGGTACATTGGCAGCTAATATAGCTAAAGAATGGGAAGCAAGAGATTCTCATTTCACTCTCAGGGGGAGACTGAATAGTAGGAGGTTTGTGGGTATAGCCAGAGCAAACCTACAGGAAGGTTTGCAGGGAGCTGAGCTGACGACAACTCTCGTATTTGGAGGTCTTAAATGATGAATATAAATCCTTGTTATCAAAGTTGCCACAGAGCACTGGACTGAAACATCAATTCTGGTGCAACTTTTAAGACTCTTCAAAAAGTATGGAAGAGCTTCTCCAGTCAGCTTAGATAATCCACCTCCACGAGGAGCAGTAGCTATGTGGACAGGAGAAGCTCCCCCATTGACACAGCACTGTCTAAATTGGGGTTTAGGTTGGCATAATGACATCACTCAAGGGGGTGTGGATTTTTCACACCCCTGAGTGACTCTGTTATACAGATATAGGTCTGTAGTGTAACCCCAGCCTAACTTTGCCCAGGGAGCATTGGTCTGCTTATAAAGTAGTCAGTGTGCTACTTATCAATAACAATGAGAAGGTTCAGGGACATCCCATGCAATTGTACATTTTGCACAAACATAAAGCCGGCAACAAAAACCACTTGGAAACCAGTGCATTTTCTGCAAGCAGTGGAAGTGAGCAGAGACTCAGTACAGACCAGAATATGTTAGAACAGCGTGAGATGTAACAAACTGAAATCTCATACAAGCCAACATGGAAGAGGAAAAGGAATTTTCCACAGACGTCAGGGAACTAACAGAGTGTACTTCCTGATGGTGGCTCCCCTCAGAGCTGACATTATATAAAACACTATAAGCGACTGATTTTCAAGCCAGCTTCTCTGTATGTTTGCAGCTTTCTGGTTGCGACTGTTTGCAAGCACAGTTCATGCCACTTTGATGTCTAATTACCTGATGCACTAGTACAACCCATACTTAGACATCAAAGCAACATGAGCTTCACTCAGAAATAACTGCAGGTGCAGAAATGCAACAGCAATGAATTGCAGCTGCAGACTAAGGACATAGAAAAGGGCTGGGGAAGCCAAACTACAGACATCTAACCCTACAGGTCCCCATATACTGTCACTTTTGTTATCCAGTAGGTCTCTTGGGAAAGTGGGCACTGTATGGATTATGCTCATCCCTCAAATGCAAAAGCACTTTGCAAAGATGAGTATGTATTATCAATCCCCTTTTACAAAGGGAAAACTGAGTCAGAGAGCGGGCAAGTGACTTGCCTGAGGTCACACAAGTCTAAAGTAGAAAAGCTGGGATTGGAACTCAGGTCTCTTGATTTCCAGGTTCCCTGCTCTAACCATGCAGAGTCCTTGGCGCTGAAGCACCTGCTTTAGAACATATACACCTGCTGGTAGACAACGTCAGTGCTTCCTCTAAACACACGAGCAGTGCTTTGCACAGCCAGTATCAACCTCTTCTTTGGATATCAGTTCTGCCTTGGTATGCATTTTCTGAACATAATTATAACTTGCTGGGTGTTTGCAATTAGAGATACAGTGTAATTAAATGTCTCCTCTAGCCCCGACAAACTGCACAGAACAGATACACATAGGTGCCTGCAGAAAGGGCAACATCATGACTCAAACCAGTTAACTTCTGTCCATTGCCCAATGCTAACCCATTCAGGAATGCTGTGGCAATACACTGCTTGGGACTGGCACAGGGGTAGCCAATGTGGTTGGGATAAGCGGCATTATTCATATACATGCTGAATGCATTAGTGAGGCAGAATTAGAACTGGGCAAAACTGGAGGCTGGTTTTGGTTTGTGCACGTTCATCCGTTGGTTTCTGGTGTTGCAAAATCAAAACCAAGGGTGGTTCAGATAATGGATCCCAACATGTGATGGAGATGGAGCTCCAGACCAATAACCAGTAAATATGAAGTGTCAACCATGACAGGAAAGTGGCAAACTTGCTGACATATAGGACCTTTCTAAAACTTTATCTATATGAAAACACCACCACAGAGATACAGCAACAAGTACAATTCTCAATTACCACACTGCATGGGGTTTACTCAAACCATTGCTACTGCAATGGTCACCCCTCAGACTTTGCCTACAAATCTTGTGCAAGGCTTTCCCCCCGTTGCTAACAACAGTTCAGCTCCACCAGTACTGATAACATTGGGAGTCCTACTCACTGAAAACACCTGCAGCCCCTGGTAGCCTATCCATATCAGGGCTCATTCTCGCACACAGAGTGCCAAAAGTTTTGGAAGAAGTATAAATCTTTATACTCAACCACTAAGTATAAGTCAACCACTAATAGGGGCTGGGAAGGAATTTTCTCTGGGGGTAGGTTATCCCATAACTACCCACTGCTGGGTTTCTTGCACCTTCAGTTGGACTAATGGCGAGGGGACACTGGGCTAAGAGGTCCCTGGACTGATCCATTCTGCCAATCCCTACAATCCTGTTAAAAACTAGAGACCAGTTCTTACACAGACACAATACGCACCGCAAACAACAGTAAGGGCATCATTATTGGACTCTAAAATATTTAAAAGGCACCAAGGCATTGCAATTTTCTAACACACACACACACAAGGTTTACATTAACATCTTCATACTGTTTTTATTCCTGATCTCACATCACATCAGAATTCAGTAGGCCAGGATGCCCTTTGACTAAGGAGTATATGTGATTGCCTTTAATCGTGTTTGAATGAAGCCCCTAATTACACATTTAGCCCAGTGGCACAGAGCACTGGGTGAGTAATGTATGTTTTAATAGGACTTTCTCTCTCTCTTCAAATAAATTAACAAAAGGAATTAGGCCACAGTTCTCTACAAGATTAGTTGCCACTGATAAACCTATAATCTGCCAAAGTATGCATAAAACTCTGAAGAACCAGCCTCGTCTAGAGAACCATGTGATCCATAAACCTGGGTCATTAAGCATCTGAATGTGAAGTAGCTGTAAAGGATCCCATAATACAAAGGAAATATTGGCTTGTCCAGATTAGGGAAATTTGCACCCATCTAACTACATTCAGTGCTTAAAGTGGACTGAAAAAAGCGTTTGTGCAGGGTGTCTATTATTTCCTAAAGAAATGGACAAACCCACGGAATTGATCTCCTAAAGATCCCATATTTAATTTCCTTAAAGGAAGCTCAGATCTTTTAAATTAGGGCGTGGACTGTTGAGAGTTGCTAAACATGGCATTATTATTGTATATGAGGCATAATTCAGCATGAGGAGTCAAACAGGGCCCGTATTTTCTGACCAGATGAATAACACTTTCTGCTGTGCTCCATTAACAGCTATCCAAATATATCAGCACTGCATTAGGTTCTAATGATTGAAGTTGAAACACCACATCTTTTGCTGCAGGTATGCAAAGGCGTTCCAAAATCATGATACAAACCAGAATAGAATGTGCTTCTGTAGTACCAGTACTGTGACTAATAGGATTGGCAGCTCTAAACTAACACTTCAAATTTTAGCTCATAAATAGACACTCCCTAGGAGAAGTGAGCAATGAAATGGCATGACAAATGCAGGTGACATATTTCTTTAAACTCGCAGCAAAGCCGGAATCATGTTTAAGAACCTGCGAGTTTCCAAATTGCACAGAGACATCCTCCCTTTGAGAAAGATGAGTAGATACTGGAGACAGCTGAAGTTATTTTCGGAGACATGGTGGGGTGGCAGTCATTGCTTATGGTGGAAGAGATGGCCCAAACGATAAACTCCTATTCTGAACCCCGCAAAAACTTTTACAGGTGTTGGAAATCCATAAGTGAATAATGGAAACAACAAAAATCCTGGATCCAAACATCCCAGAACATTCTGGATCCATATCTACATTTGGAATGCCAATGATACATGCCTTAACTTTATTATACACCTGCACACAAGAGTGCTCTATCCCATAATTTCATATATTGTCAAATTAATTTAAAAACATTTTGGGGAAGATGAAGAGGGGAAGATATTTAGTGATCTTTGTCCAGCTCCTCAAGAAGACGTGCCCATGCCATGCAAACTACTTCAACAATTGCCCCCAAGTCCCCTTGTTGGGAGTGCCAGCACAGATGTCAAAGTTTGAATGAGCCATGAAGATGAGCCAGAAACTGCGGGCCAGCATCTAATCACCGTGCTGTCCATGAAAGGCTCCCCTCTAGGATTGAGGACATGCGAGGAACTTGTTCAGAGGCAACAGGTAACTTGTATGAGAAAAGGGAATTTAGCTAATATAGAAGTATAAAGCCTGAGGATGCGTCTTCATGTTTATTTTCTGTGTAACTTGTACGTTTGCTTTTCCTTACTATTTCATCTCTGAATCTATGATTTTTCTATTAAACAAACCTTTTATTTATTTTTACCACTAGCTGGCCTCTATTATGCAAACTGTACGGCATGTTTCCCCTAAAGGGTACTGATAACTGGGGTGGGTTTCATTCCTTTGAGTGTGACGAACCATAAGGGAAAAGTCCGAGTATCTGGTCGTTAAGAACTCAGGGGGATGGATTTGTGGGGCAAGGGGGCAGGGCCTCAGGAGCAGAAGGGCTGTCGGAGTTGGCCCTACAAGGAGTAATGGGTGGGTGGAAGCCAGGGTGAGTCCTTTATTCTTGCAGGCTGGCAACTGGCACCAGAGCTCAATTTCAAGGCACCCAAAGATACAAGGTGTGTGTGGATTGAGGCGATGAATTATCAGCATTGATGCAAAGCTATGAATTACCAGCATCACTTCTTTGTCTTAGACTTGCAAGGGCACATAGAGGCTTGGGTGATGGACACATGGTTGGCAGATGCACTTATAAACAACCCTCTCTCCCCTACAAATCAGCTCTCATTATCAGACATGAGTCACATTCACAGAGTGGCCTAGGGGAAGCTTTCACTGCAGCTGCCGGTTCTGTTCCCATCTGGTATATTTAGGCTTGGCAAAACTAATTTTTTTGGAAATAATTTCAACACATAATATCAATGTTTATTTTAAAGCATTTTTAAATTTTTTATGGATTAAAATTTTCACATTTGTGGGAAATTATGTGGGGCATCAAACAATAAGGGGTCAAATAATACTGTAATTAATTAAGGATAAATGACATTGAGATTTAAAATTTAAAGCTTTATGACCATTAAAATACAAATTGTCAACATCACATATCAAAATATGCAAAGTAAATATCTTTACATGAAACTAAAGTTCTCAAACAGCATTTTTCCTACTTTGCCCTTCGGTAAATTTCAATGATTATGAATTCAACTATTTTTTGGTCAGTTTGTGTGGGTTTGGTGAAACCGACCTTTACCAATGTACTGATAAAAATCCATTCTTTCCAAGATTGGGTATATTACAGAAAAGTAATTTTCAGCATGCCTCGTCTTCCCTCTCTCACCACACTCTTCTCACCCAATCCAGGCTGTCACTCAATCTAGCAGCTTTTCACTTACAGTTTCTCCAGTTTCTTTCCTTTAAGACCTCATCTGCCCAGAAAAGTCTCCTCACCAGCCCCTCTCACCTTACGCATCAAGCTACTTGTCCTTCCCCACCTTCTTCATGGCTCTTCATCTCCATCTGTAACTATGGCCTGGTCTACACCAGAAAATGAGGTCGACCCAGCTATGTTGCTCAGAAGTATAAAAAACCCACCCCCTGAACTATGCAGTTAAGCCGACCTACCTCCCAGTGCAGACTGTGCTAGGTTGATGGAAGAATTCTTCTATCAACCTAGCTACCGTCTCTCACCTCAGTTTCAGGCCTTGTTCTTCCTGCTCCCCCTCAACACACACACTTCACATGTCCTCATCCTTCTCTCTTCAGGCTCACCTATGCATACACTAGAACTGGAGTAACTGAGTACAGTATCAGTTTTAATCCATACCTTTAGTGATTTTGATATAAGCCTGCATGTGGACATTCTGATTTCACTATTGGACCCTTTGATTCCCAAATTAGAGTGTCTACACAGACTGCATTGAAATACGGTAACTAAAGGGTGTAGATTAAAACGGATTCAGTTACTTCAGTTCCCAAGTGTGTGTGTAGACAAGCTCTCAACAAGCAGCTGGTAAAATAAGCAAGAAATCTGTGTTTGATTTTGCAGAGATCTGTAGCTTTGAGAGTCTGTGAAACTTAATCTTGCAAGCATGTATCTCTCTGTGTGTGCATGTGTGGAGGGACAACAGCAAGATGCTCAAGTGGATGTCATTAAGATTAAGCTCAGCACACTGAGTGATAGTAAATCTCAAGCCCCTTGCACACCCTTACGTGCAGGCTAAACAAGGAGCAAAGCTGGAGTATGGGCACCTAAATAGGTCTGTGCTTCAGTATGACCCTCAGCATGTTAATTAATGAGGCATACAGCTCTGCACTCCCCTCTTCACTCTCACTCCTGCTCACTCCAGCAGCTTGAGTTCTTCTGAAGAGCCATGTGCCTCAGATTGGCCAGCGGCCCAGAAAGACCTCTCTGAAACACTGCTTTCCAGCAGGTGAAGCCCTTTCAAATTTCCCCCAGGCTCAGCTTTTAGGTACAATAATGTATTCCTGCTCTAAGATTATTTCAGTCACACTTTATATTTAAGAGCCTATTTCTAAAGGGTTAACGTTATAAGGATGTTACAGACATGAGCAGTACCTGTTTTAGATGACTGAGCTGTCAGCCTCTAAAAATTGTTTAATCATTTATTCAAGTGTCTATTGATTTATTAAGCCTTTAGAATCTACCCTTAATATAAACAGTGGCTGATTTTTCTAGTCTCGATAATCTAAAATCAACCCCTCAGTTTTAACCGATTTTGACTGCTTTAAGTACCCCAGCAGTTCTCAGTATCAAGCCTTTAGAACACCCCTGTTTGGGACAGTTTGGCAGATATTAGCATCCCACCAGGAGAGGAAGAATTGCAGCAAGGAGAAAAGGAAGAAAGTGTATTTAAATACAACAGTGAGGGAGAGAGATGAAGCTAAACCCACTAACCTCTGCTCTAAGTTTTCCCAGTATTTGTTAATAGCTTTAGTTCTCCCTGGTGACTTGTTCGGTCACACTGGATTGAATATGGAGGGTTTTATTTGGAAATGTACTTGGGATTCACTTGAGATTCTGTCTGAATAAAATCCCCTCTAACTTTGTCAGATTTACACCACCAGTTAGTACAGAAACATATCCAGTGAAAGGAGGTTGGTGGGAAGTTCCCTCCTTATTACTTGCACCCTTAGACCAAGATGTTTTACAAATGGGTGTCTACAGGTATGTCTCTGAGGGCTTGGTTACACTAGCACTTTATAGCGATATAAAGCCTCCAGGAGCGCTATAACTCTCTACCCGTCCACACTGGCAAGGCATGTATTGCGCTATAAATCCACAGTTATACCGCACCTGGTAATCCTCCTTTCCTTGAGGAATAATAGCTATTGCGCATTCACTGCAGCATATTATCACAAGTGTGAACGGGCATTACACTACAAGTGATCTCTGGCACGCCTCTGAGCCATTTAAGGCAATTGACGTCTCTTCGCTTTGTTTTGAATTCGGCAGGAGGAATGCAGAAGTACCTTTTCAGAGTTTCTCTCTTAACTTGGCAGATAAGCACTGCAAATGTTTTCAAAGGGATCTGTGTGACCGAGAAACTATAGCAGGCTCTGAATTTCAAAGGACATTCACTGACAAGACTCTCAGCCTGTAGAAAATCCCCTCGCTCTCTCCCTCAGTATACACACTACACGTTCCCCCTCGCCCCCTTGTTTGAAAAGCATGTTGCACCCAGCTGAATGCTGGGATAGCTGCCCATAATGCACCACTCCCTGTGCCGCTGCAAGTGCCGCAAATGTGGCCACACCAGGACATGCTATAGCGCTATACCTATTGCTGTATATGGGGACAGCTATAATCCTGTAAGTGTAACCATGCCCTCAGTCTCTAATTAGGCACCTAATTAAGCACCCCCTGGCTCTTATGAGTCTATTCAAAGTCAACAGGAGCTGCTGGGTACTCATCATTTACAAAATCAAGCACCTATTTCAGTACCTGAATACAGGTTAGGGGTTGAGATTTTCAAAGCTGCTTAAAGGATGTCCAATTTCCATTCAGATTTGAAAGCCTCAGCCTTGGAAGCCTGACTTCAGGCACCCAGGGTATGGTTAGACTACAGGGGGAAGCGCTATTGTTTATAGCGCTTCCCGATTTAGCGCTACAGGTGTTGCGCTAGAGGGTGTCCAGATTGAAGCCCTCTAGCGGCAGAGAGCGAACACATTTGCCCCGCTTTTGGCGGCAGTAGCAGTTGCGGGATAGGGCAGGTATCCCAGCATTCAGCTGGGTGCAACCCTCTTTGCAAAGGAGTGGGGTGAGGGGGGACTGGGAAGGGAGGGAACTTCTGGCTGTCAGTTTCTTTTCTGAAAATGACAGGCTCTGCACCTCCCTTCCCTAACCATTTATTTGGGGGGGTTTCAGCGGCAGGAACCAGGGCAGGGGCTGGGAGCGTGGCAGGGTGGCTGCCTGCCGTGGCGGGGACCCGGCAGCCCTGCTCGCAGCGGCGGGGACCCGGGACAGTGGCGGGGACCCGGCAGCCCTGCCCGCAGCGGCGGGGACTGGTGCAGGGGCTGGGAGCGCCTCCGGGCTGCCGCCCACCGTGGCAGGGACCCGGCAGCCCTGCTCGCAGCGGCGAGGACCCGGGACAGCGGCAGGGGACCCGGCAGCCCTGCCGCCCACAGCGGCAGGGGACCCGGCAGCCGTGCCGCAGCAGCGGCCCGGTTTCCAAATTTTATATGACTATGGGGGAGGGTTCTGACATGGGGTCACCTGAGGACGGGACAGAAGAGTTTTAAATAGTGGCCAGAGAGGATGCATTGGGGATTCCTGGCCAGGATGCCGGAGGCTGGAGGCTCACTATCACGCAAGGGGAGTACACATTGCATCCCTTCCGCTAAAACAGCAGCGCTAAAAGCTTTATTCCTCTCGTTTTGAGGTTTACCAGTACCGCTTTAAAAGGTCAGTAAAAGCGCAAAAAGTGCCTTGGAAGTGTGTACTGGCAGTGCTATTGTAGCGCTAAAGAGGGGTTTTAGCGCTAAAACTGCCCCAGTCTAACCTCACCCCCAAGGTCTTGATTTTAATGCAGAAGACCTCAATCTGCCCCCATTTCTAACCTATCTGGAGCCTTGGAAACTCTGCCTTCATATTTCAGATATTTTCAAGTAACAAAAGCCAGACCCTGTGCCCACTTCCCACCATCACCTGATTAAGTAATTTCATTCGAGGGTCCAAACGACAGTCTCAATACAGGGAAAGGCAGCAATTCAGTTTGGCAACTGACGTACCTCTCATTTGACTGTGCTGTCTTGCAATAGAAATATTACTTGACACTCAGATGGGTGAATTTTATATGCTTCTTGGTTTAGCCTACTGATTGTTAATATCACATTAGTGAACAGGGCCTGAAATGGAACTGAAAGAATATTAGAATATCATATGGTGGAATGTTACCTTACAAGAGTTTATGTTAGAGTTTGCCAGAAAAGGGACTCTTGGATCCAGCCAAGGGCATATGCAAGTGTCCTCTAGCACAGTGTTCTTGCTGTCAGGCTCACCCAGAAGGATGCCTGAGTGCCGATTAGCAACCCTGATGTTTCAGTGCTGGCTGCTGTCTTCATTACCATGAGCTGGCAGTGGCAATGGAAGCCTTTGAAGCCTTTGCAGCAGCATGCCTGAGTTATGCTTACACTACAGTGATACTGAGCGATAGAGACATCTCCTCTGATTTCAGCATCCACGATGTCGGTTTCCGCATCCCAGGATATTAGACTAGCTAATGAAGCCGAGAACAGAGAGCAGAGAGCAGCAGATGCACTCTCATGAACAGAACAGCATTGTACATGCAGTAAAATCCACTCAGAGTTATTTCAAAGGTTTCAGTAGGACATGGTGCCATTCTGCCTCTGCCAGCCAGGCTCCCAGAGTGCTTCAGGCCCCAGGGGGGAAGTGGGGAGCCAGTGCTATTCAGGAGAGGCGGCAGAGATGGGAACTGTTACCTGATAACACTTGATAGGGATATTCTTTTTGATAATTATGTCTACTTTGTTTTTTGTAATAGAAATGAGCTCACCTTCCAGTGAACTCCTGTGTCACATGAGGTAGAAATTTGAGGCTTTGGAGCTACAGCTGCGGTGGAGACACCTTTGTCACCAGCTGTCACATCTTTGAATGCCTTGCATGTTCCCGAATGCACAGACAAGGGGGTAAGATGAGGAGAGAACACAACTCCTCTCTTGCGAAAAGCAAAGGGGGACTGCTCTCCCTCTCCACAACTCGGGCAAACAGTGCTCCTTCACAGCTCCCCTTCCTTCTCAATTGGCGCTGTGAGAGCTCCCCCTCTCTTTTCCATCTACAGTAACCACTGAGGAAGGGATCTGGGACCAGTAACGGGTAGAAAAGGAACCCAGGATGGGTGAGAGACACCTGTATGGCTCAGAGATCGGCAGTGCCCTCCCGCATCAGTCAACTCGAACCACTTTATCCCTCTAGCTTCTTTCCCCCACCTAGCAAAAGTTGAGCGGTGCAGTGGGGTAAGTGCCCAAAGATAGGGTGACCATATTCCCAAAAGGGAAAACATATCCATGACAGATACCAGAAAGTTCCCCTCAGAAAGCATGTAGACAGGACTCTGGCACATGTTTTTCTTTCTATGGGGTGGGTAAGGTAAGTAGTAGATTTTACTTTTCCCCTGAGGAGTTAAGCACTAAACAGACATTTCATATCATAGGCTCATCCCTGCAAAGCTCTAACACCAAGCTGTGGCTACCAAAATACTGCTGAGCCAACTTACAGCCCTTGTCCATCAGCACCTCAATTACTTTTAGCAATAACAGCTGTGCAAACTGACAAGGGTCTAATGTTAGTCAGGGGACCAGGTACAGCACAGCCATAGCTCTAAGACTCCACAGGGGTTCTCAAACTGGGGTTCAGGACCCCTAAGGGGGTGACGAGGTTATTACATGGGGGTCGCAAGCTGTCAGCCTCCACCCCAAACCCTGCTTTGCATTCAGCATTTATAATGGTTTTAAATCTATTAAAAAGTGTTTTTAATTTATAAGGGGGGGTCACACTCAGAGACTTGCTATTTAAAAGGAGTCACCAATACCAAAGTTTGAGAACCACTGAGATACAAAGATGCCTTGGGAATCTATTTTGCCTGTCCTCTGAAACAGACATCAGCTTGTATACAACGGTATACAACCATTCCATCAATTCAATGAGACTTCAGCGAAAACATCCAGTCCCCTTTAGACACAAAAAACAACGTAGTGCTTTTAGTTTTGCTTGTTTCTGCTTTTAAATGGGAGGATTTATTTTACTCAATAGCACTTACCACACATTAGGTATATATTTTATGAGACAACACATGCCAGAATACTGTAGAGGGCTTGAGATTTTTCTTTACTTCCAAGGAACTTCAGTTTTATTTTATTCTTTTACACTGAGTCATTTTCTGTCTCTCTTTTCTCTCTCCTTGAACTAAAAGGACCTGAAGTAAACCAGGCATGTTTCAAAGACATGATTTTATGAAGCACTGAACGCTGAAACAGATTTCTGCTTTGGCTGACATTTTGTTCCATGGGGGGTTGTTCCTTCCCTTTTTTCAGGGCCAAATTCAGCGTGGACGCACACAATGAAGGTACCTATCAGTAAGTCAGCGTAATTTACCTGCAGAGGGAGAAGAAGCTGGGTTGATTTGGTCTTAGATATTTTTATAGCACCTGCCCAACTATACCACACTTAAGCACTGAACCAAGCAACAGCTGGGTGTTAGAGGCTGAAAGATACAAGAACTTGCTTTATCTCACAGCCCTCTATTGGTTGCTCTTCCTGCTCTAACCTCTTCTTCCCTCAGCATTTAATTCACACAGACTTACGGATGTGCAACTCACACCAGCTTCAAACTGACATCACATCTGAAAATAGTCCATTATTTTCTGCCAGGTCAAAAACAGTTTGGGCCTCCTATTGGAAGAGCAGTCCACAGCCTCAGGGCCAGGCACAGATTATAAAAAGAATTCATGGCCCCTGTGCTACCTGAGCCTCCAGAAGCAGATGTGATCCAGTAAATCCTTCTTGGTTGCTAAACTAAGTAACACAAGACAGGCAAACACTCTCGAATCAATAGAGCTGAAGTTTTCTCCTCCAGGTGTTCCAGCTTGTTCCCGTTCAACCACCATTGTCACAGCCTTATCTGGGTTGTGAGCCTCGTTTATACATAATCCCCTTTCTAACTATACACACCCCACACTGGGATCATTTTGCCCATCTCTTTACTCAGGCCACATGTGTGGGAAATATCGAACTGTAAACTACTGAGAGCACTTTGCAAGCTTTCCATGCCTATGCACCTCCTCACTTTAAGAAATCAAAGCTGTCTGCCCACCAGAGAGCTGATTTACTGACCTTAGTGTGAAGGAAGGTGAGGGAGGCCAGCACGGGGGAGGGGGAGGAAGGGAACTCTTCAAGAGTTCCGCAGAGACAGAAAACTGGACAAATGAGGTGCCCATGAGAGCTATTAGTCTGACTAACAGAGACAGCCGTGATCCCAGAAGCCACAGCCAAACACTGAAGATCCAGCACAGTCTGATTACTCCTGATAACTAAGTGGCTTCAATCTGAAGTTATTTAGAAAGAGAACAATAGAGCAATCACAGGTTGATATGGCCTCCTGATGAAACACTATAAGGCAAGGTGGCCCACGGAGGATCAGCCCCAGATAGATAGGGCAATCAAACATCTGATTAATCAAAACACTATCCAAAAGGAAGACTTGACTTTTGCCATAGTCATTAGTAGCGATCATAGTGTCAGGCAAGGGGGGTGAAAAAATATTTACCTCTTCATGTGGAATGAAAATATAATGACTGGAGCCGTGTTTTGGTAGAGGAGCCCTGTGGGGCCTCTCGTGTTCAGTAAAGCACCCAAATGAAATATGTTTGTCTTTGAGCCCCAAGTCTGCCTGTTGTTATTTTATTACGGAGCCTGACCCAATACCCTGAAGGGGTTTTCCTCAAACACTCACCAAAAACGTTTTGCAGATGAAACTGCTATGACTTGCACGGGGACAGGACTACTTAAAGGGCATGCAGAAAGGACTTGAAATTTTAGTGGGTGTTTGCACCTGCAAAGTGCAGGCACAGTTACAGATGTGTTTAATTCTGGCCAGGGAGGTAAACCAAAACCAAACCAGTACAGAACCTGAACCATACTTTTGTCTTACTTGCTGAACCTTCACTGGGAGTTGGATTCCCACTTCAAATAAAGGCCATCCAACATTTTAAAGTGCAATATTTTAGAACATTACTGTGATCTTTTCAACAAGACAACAAAATAACAAATAGGTACATGATGGCTACCAGAGAGGCCTTTCCTGGTATAATGAGATGAGAATGAGAAGAAAACAAGGCCAGCCACAAGAGTAGGGTCGGAGAGAGGGAGCTTAGGAGCTGCCTGCACACTACATGAGGCAGCAGGATGCCCCAGAGATAGATGTACCATCTTTGAGACACTCTTCTGAGGACAGAAGTTGTGGAACGCTTCCCCATCCCAAAAGTTAACAATAAGTCTTCCAGCCTAGCTCTTCTCCTCCTTAGATACCCTCATCCCACCCACCCCCAACCCCGGGGGCAGCTCCTCCCTCCAGTTGCTCCACTTGATCCAGGGCCCATGCACCAAACAAGATTTATCCTCTCACAGAACATGTTATTTTAGTTTTCTCAAACAAACTGTTCATAGAAAAAAATAATTACATTTATTTGACAACACATAAGCAGGAGAAAAAGGTATGCCAAGTTAAAGTTTATAAATAAATGGCCAAAAAGCAAAATAGTTTCAATTGTAAGTTTCAGCTCTCTTTCTTGAGTTTATTTCCACTGAGACTGAAATTTGATCTGAACTGGTATCCAAGCCTTTTAAAAAATCAAATCAGAACTAAACTTGAACAGACTGAACCTAAATCAAACCAAAATAACCATGTTTGACTCCCTGATTGTGGGCATGCACAAGTGGAAGCAGACTGGACATTTATGCATATATACGGAGCTTGTTAACTGCTTCCTTTATGTCCAATTTTCAGTCATCAATGAATATTTATGAGGCAGACACCATAAAAGCCCTTTAGCAATCCAGTGACCTCATTTTTCATGGGAGCTGTAAGGTGCTCAGCACCTCTGAAAGGTGGGTCTCTTGTATTTACAGTTAACTTGGTAAATACCACGTAACCATAGGGATGGGTGCTTAGTAGTGTTATTCATGATATTGTGGTAGCATGCACCATGCAGTTGACACTTTCTGAACAGAGAAAGGCAACTTGCTATTTTCACTGAATGGCTATTGTTTCATGCCCACTTCAGTATTTCGGTTGTCACCAAATAAAGGAGTTTTCTATGCCGTATTTCTATGGGCTCAGGCTGTACCAACTTGCTGCTTCTCGACAGGTGTTTTCACATCATCATGGACATGGGCAACCTTCTCTGCTAACAGTAGATTCACTGCTGCTTTTATTTAAACCAGTGAAGGGATCTTCATATTTTAAACCACCATCCCATTCCACTATCACTTCTCTCCCTTCTTTAAGAGCCACCCGTGTTTTCTCCTAAGCTAATGTTAGAAGCCAAAAATCATAAGCTAGGAAGCTACTGTATAAATAGGAACTGCACTTGCTCTTCTCTGACCTCTTGTCATGGCTCGTTCAAAGAGTCACCTTGTGCAAGCTGGTGTGAGTTGTCTCTTAGATTTCAGATCCTGCCAGGGGAGCCAAGTGGCAGCAGGACTGTTGTCAGTATGACCCAGGATCTCTGTCCTGTTGCTGCAGCCTTCTCATATACTGGTTAAAGAATGTCCTCCCAGTGGCCGTAAAGTCTACGCTGAAGGTGGATCTCCTGGCTTACAAGAAAGGCTTATGGTAAAGCTGAAGATCACAGTGGAACCAGATTTTAAACCAGAGCAATTTGCTGGTGTATAAGAGTATAACTACACTGCAATGAAAAACCTGTGGCACCAAGTCTCAGAGCCTGGGTCAATTGACTCAGGTCAGCGGGGCTTGGGCTGCTAGGCTCAAAATCACAGCATGGATCATAGAATCATAGAATATCTGAGCTGGAAGGGACCTCAGGAGGTATCTAGTCCAACCCCCTGCTCAAAGCAGGATCAATCCCCAACTAAATCATCCCAGCCAGGACTTTGTCAAGCCTGACCTTAAAAACCTCTAAGGAAGGTTCCTGCTCAAGCTGGAGCCCAGCCTGAGTGGGACACCTACACTGTTATTTTTAACCCCGCCGACTGAGCCACCTGGGCTCTGAGATGTGGCACCACAGGGGGTGTTTCTTTACAGTGTAGATGTGATCCTAAAGGCTTCTACACTTGACCTGCGATTTATGGGAGCTTAGAAATGCCATCTATCCAAGTGGATGTCAGATGTGCAGATCACAGGCGTGACTTCCACCATTTTCACGGATGGCGGTGGCAACCTCTGTATTAGAAACGGCACCGCGTGCATGTCATACTCGGGGTGTGACCACATCACTGCAACCTCAGAATGCAGCTGAACCAAGAGAATGAATAGCTGGTCCCTAGGGAAATCCGTCTGTGGCTCCCCTAGCTGTGATTTATCTCTTCAGGAATGCTGCCACCTGCAATAATTAAGCTTCCCCTGTGGTATAATTTAAATGAGAGGTTTCTTTTCTCAGGCACTCCCAAGCCTTTGTTGTCTTGCAGTATCCTTGACAGGCAAGAAAACAAAACAGACTGACATGGCCTCATTTATTGCAGGCTGAAACTGGGAGCATTGTGAAATGTATCGAAAGCTATCTCTGACTTTCCAAAATTAGGTGAGCCGGAGGATCCTAGCATCAATTCCCCAGAGAGATAATTTAATAGAGAAAGGAACTGATGCTGTACTACTCTAAGTCCTATCATTCAACTTCACCGCCTTTCAGGGAAACTGAGTCAGGGTGGTTATTCAAAATCTTTGTCTAACCTCCATCTGCCCAGCGTTTTGCCATTCTGTACTATGACAACTTGCCACAGTTTGTGCAAAGAGTGGGCAAAAGAACCAATACTTGATTATTGGGGGGGGGGGGAAATCTGTAAACTGTCCCGTAAAATAAAGTCTCCACATCAAGTTGAACATGTGTCTATATGTGCTTCCCCTGGGATGTTAATGTGATTCACATGACAGGGGAGAACACACTTCACTTTCAAAGAGACATGTAGCCACAAATATTGTAAACTTTATTACACAGTACCCTATGTGATATCACATACACACACACATCAACGGGGCATCTCACATCCGTATACACCGTGGTGGGGAGTTTGGAACAGGATCCCTTATATTCAGTACATTCTGCAGAATGCCACTGCTTATATTCCTGGATCCCTTCGCAGATCTTACCTGCTCAGTGATGAAGGAGCTTGAAAAGGTGATAGCTGACCAGAAGAAGATCCCACAGCTGAGAATGATCTTCCTGTTGAAGCGGTCACCAAGGTAACCAAATATAGGTGCTGCCACCATGAAACTACAGATGAAAACTGCAGAGGGGAGAAAAGCAGAGGAACATTTAATAAACATCAGGCAAAAAACATTAAATCTAATTTTCTTCAAGCCAAGCCCTCTGGAGAGTAGTTCTGCCTAATTAGATGTTGTGCAGCCCTGCTTACCAAGTTAGGCAACTCAGTAGGCTTTCAGAAAGCACAGTCTCCATAAGCAAACAGACTTCTCATTCCCAGAGAAACTTTGGACTAGTGAACTTGGGCTACCTTTTACAACACTAACACCCCTCAGAGTTTGCTGCAAGCTTACTATTGAGTGATGGGCAAAACAGGGATGGGATAAATCAATAGCTTCTGCTCAAACCTCAAACAACAAGAAGCTGACACAAAGGTTTGAGAGCATTCAACTATAGTGTACAGGTGCTGGCCCCTTTGTTGGCTATCTCAGCAGAGGCCCTGGGTGAAACACCCCATGGAGACTCAGCCTTAGAAGCAGCCTTTTAAGGCAGTGCTGAGGCAGTGTGAGAGACATTTTCACTACCATTCCCCTAATTGTACTGTGTGGCTCAGCAGAGGGGTCCACCCTCCAGGTCACCCACCATATTGCCTTTCTCCACATGCCATTCTGACTCAGTTACTGTCAGCTGAGGTACCACTCATATAAGGTAGGAGGCAGCTGGCAGAGTATTCTCTGCAAGGACTTCTCAGCTTGGGAACTCATTCCTCCACCCCTCTCCAAAACAGTGTCTGGGTCTTGTCCATGTTAGATCTAGGGAGACCACTACAAACACCTAATGTAGGTGCACTTACACTAGTTTACACACCTGTTGTATTAATTTGGCTAGTAGAGACTTAAGTTAAAATCTATGCAAGCAAGGTTTAAACCAGGGTGTGTCTTTAGTTGGGGTTTGCACTGGTGCAACTACAGTGATTTTTACATCAATTTAGGCACACCAGTACAATTCTTCTAGCAAAGTGTTTCTCAACCTTTTGGATACCAGGGACCGCCTTGCTGCCTTCCTAAACTATGTCAGGGAGACCTCATGGACTGGTGCCGGTCCATGGACCAGTTGTTGAGAAACACTTTTTAAAGACCCTAGTTTACTGACGTCCAGAGCATGCTGCAAGGGCCAAGTACTGTATTTCTTTAGCTGACAGAAAGTGGGTGGGTTCTGGTGGCAAATTAGAGAGACTGGAAATATGTATTAAGGATTATAAATCATATTAATTATTGGCTGGCTCCTGGCAGGCAAGGTGGGTTTCTGGTGCTGTTTATTTGTAGCATTCTACTTTTAAAATGCTAAGAGAAGCATGCAGAGTACTCCTTCAGATGAAATGTGTGTATAAATACAAAGTAATTAAGGGATTTTCATGGTAATAGGAGATAATATCCTAAAAAATGAGTATAATGCTGGACCACTGGAAGCTGTTTTAGAAGATATATGTGTATCTTTTTATATACTAAAATCTTCAAATAAAAAAATACATGTATATCAGTTGATATCCATATTTTGCAATCCATACAATGGTACTTTATCTCAACTTTTTATATTTCCTGTGGCAAGCAATGCCACAACACAAACCTGTATATAGTGTATGTAAATAAAATGAAGGAGTAAATTCAAAGATAGAAAAACTAGATAAAAAAGAAATAGAAACAAATGCAAGATTATACCCATGTTCCTGTTTCACTTGTAGTGAAAAGCCACTACTCTGCTATATGGACAATATCCAAAATCTCACACTAGATACAGGGAGCCTAGTTTGATAGTCCCTGCACAAGCAGAACTCCCAGTGGAATTTACCATTTTTGCTGGAATAAGCTCTTTTCACCAGTAGATCTCAAAGTGCTTTACAAAGGGAAGTCAGTATCTTTATCCCCATTTTACAGATGGGGAAACTGAAGCATGAGCAGGGTCATGGTTTGCCCAAGGTCACCAAGCAGGCCACAGCCTGGGATAAAACTGAGGTCTCCTGAGTCCCAGCCCACTGCTCTATCCACTGTGACTAGGCCATGACAGCTCCTGGATGGGGGAGGATTCCTTAGCCCCCCTTCCCTTCCCTGAGCCCCTCAACACACAGTACAGCTACTTCGCTTAGAGGGTTTGACTCCATCCAGCAAGGCACTTAAATCTGGGTGTAATTTAAGTACTTGAATAGTCACTAATCAAATGACTGTGTTTGCTGGATGAGGGTGACAGTGGTCAGCACTTTGCAAGTTTGAGCCCACAATGAACTTGAATCTCTAGAAGACGACGACATCCCAAAAGTCTCAGAAGGTAGCAGTGTGCTGATTGCAGTTCCAGGTTGAGTGACCCTCTCCCTTGGAATCACACTGCAATTCAGTCATCCCAGATTTAGAGTGTTTGCCATTTTTATTCAGACAACAAAATAGAAAAAAACTAAAGCAAGCTTCCAAAGAAACCCCAGCCCTGCATCTCACTTGAGTCAGGTACCGAACAGCTTCATCAATCCACCTCTGGGCCATTTAGGGCCTGATCCAAAGCCCACAGAAGACTGGGACACACGAAACCTGGATTCTATTCCTAGTTCTGCCACTGGCCTGCTGGATAACCTTGGGCAACTTTTTTCTACTGGCCATAATGAACTCTTGATCACACCCCAATAGCTACTTCCAGCATCTGCGTACAAGCAGAAGATGAGATCCAACGTACATTCAAATATCCTCTTCCCAATATCTTCCAGTTCTCCACCAAGAAATAAAAATTCCCTTATTACTCATGGGTCCCTGGGGAAACATGATGCTGGAAAATTCTCTTCTGACTCAAGCTGTGAGCTATATCACAGGTAAAAGCTGACTTCACACAGGAGTAAACAAAGGGACAACAGAACCTAACAAATAATAGATAGCTGAATAAAGCTGTCACAGTAATAAATTTAATTTGCATCAGATTATTTATGACCCAAATATGCATCAAAGCACTGATTGACTCTTAAGCAAATGCAGAAAATGATGACTATGTGATCTGTCAAGCGGATCTGCCTGTTAGAAGGGTGTCCCACAAATCAATTTTTGCAATTGCTCCTGTATATGACAGATGAAGTTCCTGACAGGACAGACAGGTTCAAAAATAACAAAAAGTGGCTCTACACAACTTACAAACTAGGACAGGAAAGCAGAGGAGAATGAATCCAGGGCACCTCACTGGGCAGAAGGGGAACCTGAGTTACTGTTCCAGATGTGTGTCTCACTCTGGATCCCGGCCCAGGTCTCAGTGCTAAGTAAACCTCATGGCAGGACGGGTTTTATCCCTCATACACAGCTTTTTAAAGGGTATTCATTAGGCAGAGGAGGAACATGAGGGTAATTTACAGGTAAAGGAAGATCCACTGGTCCGTAACACAAAATAAAGAGCTCAGCTCTCATGCTAGTCTCTCCTCCTGTCTATTTCCCTCTCCGGCTCCTCTCCCCTGACACAACAGCCTCGACCACCCCACTGCAGCCACGGATTGTCTACATTAGAGAGAGGACAGTGACAAAGACCCTTCCTGAGCCAAACAGCATTTCATTACCCTTCTCCCAATGAGCTGTTCCTCTTTCCATTTGCACTTCCTGCCCTTTTGGAAGGGAATCAATCAACTGCTGAAAAGGTGAAATGGGGCAGAGCCAGGCACCCCGCGAGGTTCGGGATGAGCTGCTCAGAAGGTACAGTGGGAATGCCAATGCAAACCCACAGAGGAGACAGGGACAGGTAATGTGGGTTGACAGCCATTAGATAGGCTGAGAGGTGGATTCCTCTCCGCGAAGGACCTAAAACAGGGCCAAGCAAAGCAGCCAACGCCCAGCTCCAGGATGGAGTTGATTTGCACACCGGCAGAAGCAAAGCATGCCTCCGAGCAGTGGATGAATAAAAATACATTTAATAAATGCCTCCCAGAGGAAGGCTCTTTTAAGCACAGGTGTTCTCAAAAGGGGAATGCATTTCTCTTTATCCCTCCTTCTACCTCACAACTAAAATGCCTACTGTGGTGAAAACACAGGAAGAGTCTAATTGCCTAAACCGGATGGCTCAGTATCTATTTCTGCCTCTGAATGCCTGACCCGCCCTGAGACAGGTGGACCGGCCCTCCCAGCAATCTTTCCATATGCGGTTGGAATTATAAAAATTATATCTTTGAAAAACAAAAAGGCAAAGCATTCTCTCTGGGCTCCGTTGCGTACTTTATGCACCGCTGCCCCCGAGTGCTCTTTCAGTCATTCTGACCCGCAAGCTGCCATTCAACCCACACGTTCCTCCCTCAGGAAATAACCAGCTGCCCATTTGCTCAGTAGAAAAGAAAACCCCCAGACATTTGAGACAAAGGGTGGGAGAGATAGAAAAGAGAGGAAGTGCAGAATTTAGTGTCTTATAGTCATGAAATCCTCCTGGACCTAGACCCATTGTTTTCCCTAACCTCCTCAATAACGATTTGACCTCTGTTGTTGCACCCTGTAATGATGGTCCTAAAAGAACCTGCTGGTGAACCTGCTGGTGAGACGGCAAACCATCAGCTTTTCACATCCTCCCACTATTCCTACAGTATGGCCTGCTTTGCCACACTTGCTCTCTCCCTTGGGACGGACAAGTCCTTTCAGGCTCGGGGGGGGGGGGGGGAGGGGGGAGGGCACAATAGCATGTGCTCTGTATGACAGAGGAGAAGACGGGGATCTACCAAAGGAACCGGGCAGAAGCTGCATTTGCTCAGTTACTGAAAAGTTGCTTGGCTCCCACTGCATCTGCCAGAAATAAAAACTCCAGCCTCGCTGTGATTTAACCCTTACAAGGGTGTTTTTTTCATCCAGGATTGTTTAAAAAGGCTCCGGTTCAACTACAAATAGTTTTCTTTCTCCGAGCAGGGATGCTTCCTATAAAAAGTGGCCACTATGTTAGAAAACTGAATCAGCACAGAGCTGTGTATTTACTACTGAGTGCTGACCCTACACTTGGCTCTCTGGAAGGCAAAGCCAGACAGCCTTTACCTTACCCCCAAGGAACATGCAATCTAAACAGAAACAGAGAGGACAGATGCACTGTGAGGTTGTTAATATTTTCCCAAGAACAACATATTTCTAAACAATGGGAACACCTGAAACCCCCGACGTCTTTCTAGGCTCTGATAATAAACAGATATCTACAAGCACAATCTTTCTCTGTACCTGCAATGGCAAATAAAGTTCTTACCGTCTATATAGTCAGCCCCACTGTCTTGAGGGCACTTTTGTTGAATACGGCATTATTTACATGATTTCTTTATTGGCATAATAATATCACTTAGCACATGCATAGCACTGCTAAGCTAAAAGCACTTTGCAAAGGACGCTGAATATCCTGAACTCCATTTACAAGATGAGGAAATTAAGATCCAGAGAGAGGGGAAGGGACTTGCCCAAAGTCACCCAACAGGTCAGTGGCCTAAGGAGGAAGGAAATTAAGATCTCCCAAACCCCAGTACAATGTCCTACCCACTGAACTGCACCTACATGGGAAGGTGAAGGAGCAATGCTAATTCTTCTGCCAGAACCACAGGGCAAAGTCTATGTTTTTAACCCTACAATCACAACGACTGAGAAGAACCTTTATTATAGCACCAAATGCAGGATTAGTCCGCTCCACGAGGAGTGTGATCATCCTGTGGTGCTGCATCCTGCTGTCCTCGATACATGAGGGGTCAAACGTGGCTTTCTTGACATGAACGGCGGGGTTCTGATTGCTTGGCGATTCAAGGCAGTATATCCGTAGTCATCTTGCTCACACATTTCATCCATCTTTCTCAGTAGCATCCTTATGAATGAAGGGAGAACTGCACTCACATGTGAGATGCCAGTGCATTAATACAATCAGAGCCAATGATACAGCCTCTGACATCAGATTTCAGCCTCCAATCCATCATTACCACTAATGATTTGATTACGGTAATACTGTCATGTCACGCCCCATGACCATTATGTTTTACTATTTTCCCAGGTTGGCAGCTAGTGGCTGGATCATGTCAAACAAAAACAAACTAATAAAAGCCACGAGATGGGCTGATTTGAGACAACGAGAGTGAAGCACACGGATTTCACAGGTCAGAGCTTTGTAGGGGTTGGAAGCGATTCAAAACATGCTGTCAGTCAATAAGCTGAGCATGCATGCTGTATATTGACAATACTGAGACGGCACTGCAGGGAAAATGCACTAAATTGCTCTCAGCATCTCCAGAATGGAGGGGAGGGCAAAATCAGCTAGGACTCTAATCAATGTTTCACCCTTGTGTACTCTGAATTCTTAGCATTCTAATAAGAACACATGGACAGTGGGAGCCATTAAAAGTAAGATACTTCCCACTCACAGCAATTACATTTACCATAGTCTTCCTCCTAGCTCTGTGCGAGGCAGGAGATTCCAGAATACATTTCCCCATGCTGCTGTGTGTGCATGTCCTCCAGACACTCTATACACTGCTGAGGGACTATGGGATAGCTGAACAGATTTTCCCACAATACACTGCTACAAAACACTGTTAGGAAGCACAGTGAACATGACCACACACACAGAGTTGACAGGTAGTTACACGGATAAACAGGCTTCTGTACAGACTCCTTTCAAACTGCTCACTACCACAGGGTCCAATGGTTGTCACGATCTGGTTACAAAAGAACACCTGTAGTACAGACAGACAGGGTCCTGAATGCACAGCTTTCCCAACAAATGCATGACTCACTGAGCTTCTAACAATACTGTCTACAGGGAAGGATCAAATACTAACAGTTCCATCCCTCTTGACTACTTCAGAAACTGGGTTCTTCCAGAAAATAGTTTCCAGGCTCCCAGCAAAGGATATCCTGAAAGCAGACTCTATGTACCTTAGCTAGCATGAATAATTACTTCTGTGGGAATTGCTGGGAAATCCACTCCTCTTGGAAACAGAGGAGCAGATAAAAATAGCATAATGTATTAACATACCAGTGCATTAGGAGAAACTGTACTAGGCCAAAGGTATCCAAAGTCAAGTGGGTAAAAGAATGCGCTAGCAGCTAGCACCACCTCTTACAGGAACGTAAGATTTACTCTATATTGGAGCACACCAACGGTTCATCAACTTCAGGATCCTGCATTAGCCAATATTTGATACTTCAGAGGTAGGCAACAGCCCCGAGCCAACTGTGCAATGCTACATAAGGGGAGGGGGGAAAAGATTCCTTCCAGCCCCCATAGCTTATAGTTTAGCAAGTCACTTTTTTTGTAGCTTATTATTGCTCCCAAAAAATTACCCATCAATAAAATCAAGGCTTAAGAATCAACTCAAATAATATAATCATCCCAGAAGGCTCAGAGATAAGAGATAGCACACAAAACAGCATATACAGTAGCAAAAGCCTATAAAGCACTACCTGACAGCATTTAGATTTTCTGAAGAGCCTTCTATAGAAGATGGAGGATAAGGAGAGGTCATGACAATGATTAATAAGACCTGGTTACAGCCAACTAGCTGTCAACGGGTGGCTTTGCTTTGTCATTGTTGCTGGTGGGTTGAGACAGGCAGCGAGTATGCCTGCAGCCAACAGGACAGAACCAGAGGGAGAAAGAAGGCAGGGAGGGGAAGAGGAGGAGAGTGATTGTTTTCTGGTGGTGCTACCCCCCTCAGCATCACTCCTGTGCTGCTTGATGAAGTAAAAGCTAAAAACATGGCTGCTGTTTACAGCATTTGTTTCCCAGACTTGCAATGGTGAATTTCTAAACTAGTTACCAAGCTGAGTTTCTTCTGCCCCAGAACAGTTGCATGACAGGTTTCCCCAATGGGCAAGGAGGATATAAAATGTCTGCCCCATTGGGATAAAGTTCCTTCTGCCTCACTTATCTGTGGGCTTCTCCACAGGTAATCTCGAGTAGCATTTCTGAGACCTAGGCAGAAGGCTAGCTTGCAAGCCAAGTTCTCCTGTACTACCCACCGATACAGGGTTATGTTTAGGCCAGTGTTTGTTTTGGGAAGTTCAGCCCCTAAAGATGAAGAAGATATGTGGTTGAGTGATTAAAGCACAGGACCGGGAGTCAGGAAATCTGAGTTATACTCGTGGTTCTATCAAAATTTGTTTTGCGAATATGAGCAAGTCACTTCACCCTTCATTTCTGCTCCTCTTTAACATGGGAATAAAGCTGCTATCCCACTTCACAGGTGCATTGGAAATATCTGTGGAGTAGTTAGAGAACTGCAGCTGGAAGATCAAATAATCAATACTAATCACTATTGTTATAACAGGTTTAGAGGCTTATGAAGACATCTTGAGTCTGAAAAATCAGGCTCCAACGCGCCCCAGAACAGGTGCCAGAATAAGGATCCCACCAATTCCTGCTCAGAATGGGCCGGAAATAGTGTGTGTTTGTGAGAGAACAATACAGAGTTTAACATTTTGGTTTAGGTCGCAGTCGGATCCCAGAAGAGCGAAGGCAGCGAAAAATGGTGGGCTAAGAGGATATAAACTGAAATTTTTTGAAATATTTCCAAACATCAAGAAGGTCTGTACAAAGTTTCAGTATGGTTCTGAAGTTACCAGAACCCATTCATTCACCTGTAGTCAGTGAGTCATCTCTATTTTGACTAACTCCTCCCTAAACAAAAAGTACTACAAGTCCAAGATCACATGCTGAATTTAGTGACATTTGGATTTTTGATTTAGAATCAACTGTCTTCACTGAGATTTTTACACAGTGTGAAAACATTTCTATCAGCAATAGATTTTGTTAAAGCTTCTAAAACACAAAAAAATGACAAAATTGAAGTTTGCAGTGTTTCTTTAACATAAAAGCTTTGTACTGTTTAGGTTTAGGAAGACATTATTTCATTATTTCAGTGGATTCCATCAGCTGAACTAGCAAAAGATTTGTACGTATGTCTGCTGAAATGTACACAGAAGAGTAAGATTTCTGGAGGCTGTTTTGTGATTGACAAAGTTGTAATTCCAAAAGCTCAAAACACACACACATACCCCTCTTTTGCAAATATAAAGTAATAATCTCCCTTGTCAGGCAATAGAAGTTTTCTTCCCTTGGGATTTCTCTCTCTCCATTTCATTTAACTTGGCCTGATGATTTGAGAACTTTGTAGATTAAGACAGTGGAATAAGATAGCAAGTCATCCCTTCACAAACACAGCCTGAACGCACACAGAAGTCTCTAGTAGGTTTGTTTGCCATTGCGCAATCTCGTTAGGGATAATCTTGTTAACTGAGCCAACCGATTAGAATGGATTTTCATCCATTCTGGTCAATTCTGAATGAGAACAGAAGTCCCAGAAGTACAGTCTGGTCGATAACTTTGCAGCCCTGAAACATTCTCAGAGACATTTATACAGGATTGGTTTTGCCTTAGCACGACTCCTATACGCTTAAATGAGATTGGTTGCTGTTCTGGAAACAGCTGTTGACTGAGAAAGTTAAAGAAGACCTCATTTGAAAAATGTACCAGTTCTCTTCCTTCCTTTGTGCTCAATCTGTCTATCTTCCTAATGGGAATTCAGGTCATGCAATGTATGTCCCCATCTCAATGAGAGCACCAATTCCATATAAAACTCAGAGAGAGCAGCGGCAGTGTTTCATGAGTGCCAGGTGGTGGGATGAGGAGGAGGATGGAATCTTCATTCCCAGGCTTTGGGTTAGAGAGAGATGTCTGGAAAGAAACATCTAAACAGTCATGAAATTTGATTATTTTATTCCTCTCTCTAGCAGAAATATTTCCCCAGCATATCTATGATACAGCACGCACATGGCTGTTGCACTCACTGGAGCCTCAATGAAACAAGGCCAATATTATCCGAAATAGCTTGTGATTTTGGGGGCCGAAATTGAGATGCTTTAAAAGGGCCTCAGTGCCTGCACTCTCAGATAATCAGGCCCCTGTTAGGTGTCTCAAGTTGGACACCCAAACATTGAGGTTCCAGAATCACTACTCACTTTTGAACAATCTCAGCTCAGGGCTGCAAGTGTCAGGAGACCGACTTCAGAAAGAATGGTAACATCCAACAGCTCATGCTGGCCTTACAGAGTGCAGAGGATGTCACACAGCTGTGAAGCCTCATGCTGCAAATTTTGGTCACACCAGCTGGAAGTCTCTTTTTAGCCAATGGGTATTTTAAAACCAGCCACTGCCACCTGGAAGCCTGCACTATCATTTGGTAGAAGATTATCCCTCAAGCCTGGTTTCCTATGGCAGAAACAGATGTCCATGTGCTATGCACCACTGCCCACTCAGCAGTGTCATCATGTGTGTGTGTTACAGCAGCAGGAAAAAACCCAGCATGTAAGGAAGAAAATGAACAGAAAGGAAATTGACTTCAGGGTCTGAAGGAGAAGGAGCCAATAGAGAAGCCTTCTGTGCTCCTGACCAGGGCTCTGGAACAAGCAAGCCCTGGTGGTCTCAGGAGAATCCATCACAAGCTTTAAAGAGGAAATATTGCCTGTAAAATGAGGTTTTTTTATATATCTCTAAAGCCCTCTAGGCCAAGCTGGATACAGTCAAAGCTACTAGCTCTTAAGACCTGACCTTGTACTCCATATGCAGGCAAATTTCAAATGACTTCAATGAAAAATATTCCTAGCCGAGGAGTACAGATTGGGATCCAAATACAGGCCAAATCCCGGATTTCCATAGGAGTCGGGGTCTCTTTTGAGTGTGTAAAATCATCCCCCATCCTGGAGGCTGCTCTGAGGAAGCTCCAGGCACCAGCTAGAGCAGGGAATGAGTGCAGCACAGATTTGTTTGCAAGACCCCCACCTCCATTGAGAAGGAATGTGCGCAGCAGGCAGGGAAAGAAGCTGCTGAGACACATACCACTCTGGAGTCAGGATCCTGCACCAGCCTGGGAGACTTAGGTCTTTGGCAGAATCTGGTTTGATATTAACTGAAGGCACCCACAGACCTTAGACACAGCATGGCTCAGTTGGGCTTTTAGTTAATACACCCAAATATTAACTAAATTAACTATCTGTATTTAATTTGGTGAGGGTCAAAATAGCTGGTTTTTATTTAACAGCATTTCCCTACAGCAGGGTGGGGGAGGAAGGGGACTGTTAACTTGTATTGTAGGCTAGAGCCTATAAAAGGACACCCACAGCCCTGCTCACTGAAGAGTGACAGGGAGAGCATTTCAGGTGGAGATTTAGTGCTTGAGACCCTCCACTCCACTGTACTAGACCTCCACTGTACTAGGCCTAGTATAGCATGTTTCCCCAATTCAAAACAACATGGAAACCCCTTGTCTGCACATGCTCACCCTCTCTCCCACACTGTGCCTAGCTTCTGATTTTTGCTCCTTGTATTGATTTTCAGAAGGGCAGGATGTCCTCAGACTGAGCCCAGCGTTAATCAGTTCAAACCTGGGCAGAGGAGCGCTGCAGGTAGAAAGTCCAACCAGAGCATGGGGTCAGGGTTTTGGTGATGGCAAAGTGTGAGGGCTTGTCTTCACTTGAGCCAGCAAGGATCGATCTTTTGGTGATCGATTTATTGCGTCTCGTTAAGATGCGATAAATCGACCACCAGCGGCTCCCCCGTCGACTCCGGAAGTCCAGCTCATGAGGCACAAGCTGGAGTCGACGGGGGACCGCGCCGCCGACCGCCACCACCGTGAGGATGGGAGGTAATAAGTCGGCTGTAGAGACGTTGATTTCAGCTACATTATTAACGTAGCTGAAATTGCGTATCTACAGTCGATTTCCCCCCCTAGTGGAGACCAGCCCTTTATTGCACTGGCTGGGGACAAAGCACGGCCAGGACACATAGTGATTCCTGGGCCTAGAAAACCACTTAAGCATACGCTTAAATTTAAGTACAGAAGTGGGATGATTTCAATGCTTAAATTTAAGCATGTCTGTGCTTCAAGAGCTCTGCTAGATCAGTGCATCCTCCTAGGGAGCCCTCTGCCAGTATTAAAGCTGCCCCAGAGGAAACCCCAAACAAGGGCAGGTGGCAGTAACAGAGCCTAAAGATCAAACCTCCCATTAAAATGCCTAGTAGTCAGGGATTCTCAAACTTCATTGCACTGCGACCCCCCTTCTGACAACAAAAATTACTACATGACTAGGGTGACCAGATAGCAAGTGTAAAAAAAAATGGGGGGCATGTGTGTGTAATAGGTGCCTATATATGAAAAAGCCCCCCCAAAATCGGGACTGTCCCTATAAAATGAGGACATTTGGTCACCTTATACATAACCCCAGGAAGGGGGATTGAATCCTGAGCCCACACGAACCCTGTCACCCTGTGTGGGGTGGGCCCAAACCCTCGGGGGAGAGGGGTAGGGCAAACCCAAGGGCTTCAGCTGCAGGTGGGGGGCCAGTAAACTGAGCCCTGCTCCCCGGGGCTGAAGCCAAAGCCTGCATCCCACTCCCCAGGGCAGAAGCCTTTGGACTTTGGCCCCAGGCGGTGTGGCTCGGGCTTTGGCTACGGCCCCAGCTAATCTAAATATCAGCCCTGGCGACCCCATTCAAAGGGGATCACGGCCCACTTTGGGGTCTTGACCTGCAGTTTGGGAACCACTGAGACTTTAGCTGGTTTAAGTTATACGTCCCTACGTAAGCCAGAGTGAATCTGGACTATCCCCTGATTGTATCCCTTGCAATCACCACTGTGCTAATGTGAGGGTTGTAGAAAGCAAATAATGATAAATGTTGATGCAGATATGTAAAGATCAAAATATAAGATCTCCATTAAGAAAAATAATAGATAGTTATAGTTATTATAAATTGTTTAATGTTAATGTTTATTTTAATAAGGTTATGAAAATATTTTGAATCAATCATGTAACAGTTGGTTTTTGCACATTTGTACAATCACTACCTCATCAAAGTAATATGCTGCTATTGCATGTTCTGTGCACAAGCAATGCAACAATCCTGCAAAAAGGGCGCGAAATTCTGTCCAATCACGCTGTTCCTACCACGTGCCTGCTCCACGTGAGTAGTCTAAATCTGCCTAGCAATATGGGATAGCCAATCATGTAACACATATAGAAACTGCGTAGTTAACCAAGACTATAAAACTGTAAGTTAAACGTGGTTGGTGTGGCAGTTTCTTCACGCTTTTGGGCGGCTGCCACCTCGGCCGAATAAACACGTTTTGTTTTGAGCCTCATTGGTCTCCTTGAACTTTATTACTGGTCTCCCTCAATAGCCTAGCGAACATCCCGCTACATCTTCTGGGGGCTCGTCCGGGATGTCGAGGGACGATCAGGAGCAGGTTCAGGGATAAGTCCATTGGGGACTTGCAAGGGTGAATCTGCTTCGGGGGCCGGCACAGAAGCGGTGCATCGAGAGGGGCCCCGTTTTGACCGGTGGCCGCTCGTGGGCCGGTTCGCCGTCCAGATTGCCTTTTTGCACCAACGGAGAGGCTCTGAAAACAACCGTGGGGAAAGGGAGGGAAACTCCAGCCAGTCTCCGGAGAGGCAAGTATAAGAGGGTCTCTGGGAGGGATCCTCTTGTTGGAGTGACTGATTGTGTGTGTGTGACTGAGTGCATGGCCATTACGGTTCCTGTTGTCAGCCGTTGGAACGTCCGGTGACTCAGGCTAGTGGCGATTGAGAGTAAACCTCAACCCTCCCACCAACCGACTCCCCCATCCTCTATAGTCGGTTGGGAACCCGTCTTCCCTATTGTGTCTGTTTTAGCTGTTCTATCTGGGTGGAGAGGTAAATAAGAAAAGACAGCTGTAAAGTCAGGCTAGTGAGGGTGCCCCAAGACCTAGTCTGCAAAATGGGAGGAAGCGGATCCAAGGAAGACCGCAAAACACCTCTAACTTGCATGTTAGAGCATTTTGGAGAATTCAAAAAGCGCATTCCCACCGGCAGCCGTAAGGCCGGATTATTAAAGAAATTTTGTGAAAAAGACTGGCCGGCATTTCCAATTCAGCCCACGTGGCCGGCCATAGGGACTTTGGACATGGATATTATTAGAGATGTCCTCAATTTCGCGGGACACCAACACCCCGATCAGTACCCTTATATATCTGCATGGTTTGATATAGTAGAGGAGAATCCATCTTGGTTACAGAAATACACCAAATGCCTAGTTCTTCGCACACGTCCACAGAGGGGGCTCAGGGGAACCCAGGAGGAATCGAAACCTATCTATCCAAGCCTCCCAGACGATGAGCCACAAGCCCCACCCCCTTATATGCCGCTACCCGTAGTCCCGGCCGCCCCGCTCGAGCCTATACCTATACCGCAAGCACCAACAGCCCCGCCGCCAAGCGTATCAGGCATGTCCGTCTCAAATTCACCAACTGACTCCGGTCGGTCAGGCTTACAGCAACTTGAAGAAAGTGTGGCAAAGCTTCAACAACTCCTAACCCCTGAGAGAAAACCCGAAGATCATGATTCTAATCAGGATGAGAAAAGGAACATTACAAAGGAGCATTCCTATGCCCTCCGGAGTAGGGACCGCGATACCTCTCCGGTTCGACAGTTCCCTCTCCGGGTAGTTAATCAATTAATTCCCCCTTCCCCAGACAACCCCACAGGACAGTACCGGGTCCAGGGAGTGTATCAGCATGTTCCCTTCACTAGTAGTGATCTCCTTAATTGGAAAGCTTCAAAGGCACCGTGGACAAACGATCCCACAGCTATTGCCACCCTAGTTGAAGGAATTATTGGGACTCACTATCCTTCTTGGATGGACATCAGCCAACTTCTCCAAATGTTGCTTAGCCCAGAGGAACGAACCCTAGTCCTAAGCCGAGGGAGGGAAGAAGTCCGTATAGAGTATGGAACAAGAGACCCTAATGGCCTCTTAGATTTTATGGACAGTTCATTTCCCACAATTAGAGATCCGGGATGGGACCCTAACACACCAAACAGCAAAACTGCCCTTGATTTATACCATCGGTTACTTGTTAGGGCTCTCAAAAGGGGACCACCTAGAGTTGTAAACCTTCGGAAAATTCATGATTTGCTCCAAGATAGAGAAGAAACACCTGGAGCATTCCTAGAGAGATTGAGAGAAGGATATCGTAAATGGTCCCCATATGATATGGACAATGAATCAGAAGACAGTCCAGGATCCCAAGCCTTAAAGAACAGTTTTATCAGTCAATGTGCACCAGACATCAGGCGTAAGCTTCAGAAGGATCAGGGATTAGTCCACATGAATATGGGGCGCATTCTTGAAGTAGCTGCTCGAGTGTATGCTGCCCGAGAAGGTGAAGAGGAAAGGAAAGCGGAAGAAAAGGTGAAAAAGAGAGTCCAGTTGGTTGCTGCAGTCTTCCAGGACAATTACAATGGAAAAGGAAGAGGAAATGCCCAGCGCGGTGGAGGAAGAGGGCGAGGCAGAGGTCGACTGGGATTCACCCAGTGTGCCCATTGCTTCCAGGTTGGCCACTGGAAAAATGAGTGTCCTAACAAAGAAAGTGAAAATACCTCAGAAAGTGAGAAAGGAAGAGGAGGGTCACATAATAGGGGAAATAGAAAGGAATATGGGGCACCTGTCTGGTCAAAAGCAGCAACTGCTCAAGCACTTGATGGAGATACCTTTGGTATGGCAGTGATAGAAGATTGGGCAAGAAATCAAGATTAGGCCAGACCGGTTCCTCGGATCCCGACAGAAGTATTTACAACTGGCCCCGGTGAGCCGATGGTCTGTATGAATGTGGGAGGCCAGTTCATAGACTTTCTAATTGATACAGGAGCTACCAGGTCTGTGGTTAACACTAAAGTAGCCCCTGAGAGCCAACAACAAACCACTATCGTTGGAGCAACAGGACAAATAAAACCCTGTCCCTATTTACAAGAGAGAGCATGTAAATTAGGAAGCCACGTTGTTACTCATAAACTTCTCTATATACCTGAATGTCCCATTCCCCTCCTTGGGAGAGATATGCTATCAAAACTCAGAGCCACTCTTACCTTTGATAGTGATGGAAACATGAAAATGCAATTAGGAGAAAAACCATCCCCAACTCAATGTCTTATGTTGGCACTCCCCGTAGAAGAAGAATGGCGACTTTACACCTCTATGGAAAACAGACAAGATTGGCAAGCTTTCAATGTCCCAGGTGTATGGGCAGAAGATAATCCACCTGGACTGGCAGTTGACATCCCTCCCATAATCATTGATCTAAAACCCATGGCAACTCCTGTCTCCATTCCCCAATATCCTCTACCTCGAAAAGCAGTAATTGGCATACATGAACACTTACAAAAATTGTCAGACACTGGTATTATCATCAAATGCCAGTCAGCCTGGAATACTCCCTTGCTACCTGTGGAGAAGCCTGACAAAGGCTTCCGACCTGTACATGACTTACGGGCCGTGAATAAGAGAGTGATCCCATTACACCCAGTAGTACCAAATCCCTACACTCTCCTCAGTTTGGTACCAGCTAATGCCAAATGGTTCTCAGTACTAGATCTTAAAGACGCCTTCTTCTGTCTCCGGCTTGCACCTGTCAGTCAACCTATTTTTGCTTTTCAATGGGAACATCCTGATACTGGTCAAAAGACTCATATGACATGGGCACGTCTCCCACAGGGATTCTGTAACTCACCCTCCTTATTCGGACAAGCCCTAGCCCAAGACTTGGTGCCTCTCACACAAGGAGGCAACCGCTGGAACATCTTCCAATATGCTGATGACCTCCTAGTAGCTACTCGTACCCACACTGAATGCATAGAGGCTACTGCTAATCTCTTAAAACATCTCTATCTCAAAGGTTATAAGGTTTCTAAGAAAAAGGCTCAGCTAGTACAACAGGAAGTAAAATATCTGGGATTTAAGCTCACAAAAGGAATCCGCATGCTGGACATTGAGAGAAAAGAGGCAGTCTGTGCCATTCCTACCCCTACAAACAGACGCCAAGTGCGCGAGTTTTTAGGAGCTGCTGGCTTCTGCCGTCTTTGGATCCCTAACTATGCTACACTAGCTAAACCCCTTCATGAGGCCACAAAAGGAGGGGCTGCAGATCCTTTTATTTGGACAGAAACACAACAAAAAGGGTTTGAAGATATCAAGTCTGCCTTGATGACAGCCCCTGCATTAGGCCTCCCTGATTTGGAAAAACCTTTCACACTGTATGTAGGAGAGAGAAAAGGTATTGCAGTTGGTGTCTTAACCCAGACCATCGGTAGTTGGCCGCGACCAGTAGCATACTTCTCTAAGCAACTAGACACTGTAATACAAGGATGGCCACCCTGCCTACGTGCCGTAGCTGCAGCTGCCCTTCTTGCTGAAGAGGCAAGTAAACTCACCCTAGGACAACCAATCTCCTTAAAGTGCCCACATGCTGTGGTCACCCTAATGGAACACAGGGGCCATCATTGGATGACAAACACCAAACTCCTCAAGTATGAAAGTATACTAGTAGACAATCCTTCTGTTATCATCTCTGTCTGTTCCACCCTTAATCCTGCAACTATACTGCCAGTAGAAGAAAATCCCACTGAGAAACATGATTGCCTTCAGGTCATGGAAGAAGTTTATTCTAGCCGACCTGACTTACTGGATACACCTTTAGCCACACCTGACTCTGTCCTTTTCACTGATGGTAGTAGTTTTATTGATCAGGGTCAACGTCTGGCAGGGTATGCCATAGTCAATGATCAAGGCACTGTCTGTGAAGCAAAGGCACTTCCTCCTGGCACCTCTGCCCAGAAGGCTGAACTGGTCGCCCTCCGTCGAGCACTTGAACTAGCAACAGGGCAAAAGGTCAATGTTTACACTGACTCAAAATATGCCTTCCTAACACTCCATGCCCATGGTGCCATATATAGGGAAAGAGGACTTCTGACTTCAAACGGACAGAAAATAAAACATGCAGATGTATTCCGAGTAAATCCTTTGCTACTTTTAGCTCACCAATAGCAGCAACTTCCTAAGAACAACATTACAATAGAAAATCTGAGAGCTCCTCATGCCATGGTTGCTAATGGAAACCTGCTAAAAGAAACACGTGTCTGGCATATTCTTATCCCAGAGCTTGATTCAGACTCTGGCTTTAAAAAAATAAATTCACCTATAAATGCCTTTTTTCCCACTGGGGGAGCCTCTTAATGTAATGGGCTCCTGGTAGGCTTCTGGTTGTATTTAGAAAGCTGGAGATATGCTGTGATGCTTGGACTTGTGCTTCAAAATATCCCATCTGAACAACAGGGACACACTCCAGCAAAGGGCTCCATGGCAGCCATTGCAGTGCAAAGCATGCTGGGAAAGCTAGGCTTGCTGCCCCACTAGGCCCTCTCCCCCTATGTTCACCCAATGCAGTTAGAGACTGATGGGAACCGTGCAATGTTCAGCCCCATGCAGGGTGGCACTTGAGGAAATGGTAGGAGGACGACACCTACAGTGGCAGGTTCTCTGCTGTGGAGATGGCTCCCACAGCACCCCGATTAGAGCTCATGTCACGCCCCTCATGCCTCTCTGCTGCTGTTTTACCCTAACGTGAGTGCTCCTGTCCCCTTGGTAACTGGTCTCCCGGTTACCATCCCATGGTTTTTTAGGGGGCTGTTTTACTGGCTGATGTGGGATGTGGCAGAGTACCTGCGCCCTATTTTGGGGGAAAGATATTGTGCTTACATTTTCATTAGGTCATTGGCAGCCAGACAGATTAGCGATGGACACAAGCACTTCCTACTCCTATCTGGCAGTGAGAGGAGCGAGATGCTAGGGTTTGCTCAAGCTACTGATCTAGTGGGGCCAAGTAACAGGAGCTGCTCTCACTACCTCTCTGGCACAGTCGGTATTTGGGGTGAGGTCCTACTACCGTACCTGAACAGCCAGAACTGTGGGAGCCAGGGGTTTACTCCATGCTCTGGGAACTGCATGAGTAAGGACAGCAGGGTGAGTGAACAGGAAATGCTCTACTATGGGGTGAGATGCTTAGCACTTGCTCCAGCTCCTGCTTCTATCTTATCCAAAGGTCAGAGAGGTAGCCGTGTTAGTCTGGAATAGCAGAGGTAACAAGGTCCTTATCCAAAGGAGCACTGCTGTGAGGGGTTCTCCTGCATGTAGGATAAGGAACGGCATTCGCAACACACTTTTCTACACATGCAAATGAAAACATGCAGGCTTTGAAAGCAAATTCCTTTCACACTGCTCTTCTGTAAAATTCTGACCTTTCCAATCAAAGACATGTACATACAGGTGCAGCAGAGAACGCTAACAGCTCCAGAAACAATATGCAATTTAGGGGAGAAAAAACCCACAATGAATCTATGAATATATTTTAAAACACAGATACGTCTTTGCAAACTGACCAACTTTCTTCATCGAGGTTAATTCAAATCCCTGTGAACTTCTGAAAAGATAGCACAAGACCAGGAGTGACTATTCTGCTTCTCATTCTTTAGGGGAAGGAAGACATTGGCCAAATGACATTGGAATTCAATGGATGGTAGAGAGACAATGTATTAGACCTTGCAGCAAAGGCCTCAAGAGAATATTGGAAACCTCTGATCTTTATTCACCTCCGTGTTTTAAACTGGGCAGCGCCTGGGCATAGGTATATAACTCTGAAAATCATGCTGTCAGCAACTTTATGCTAATTCACTTCTTTGGGAATACAAATCACTGTTGAATGGGAAATATGAAAATCCACAGGAGATGTGGATGTAAGAGCAATTGTGGATAATTTCTATTGTTTAATACCCAGGAGTCTGTCTCTCTTTTCTACAAGTGACTTTTTTTTTAGTGGAAATGAAAGATGCCAGGCTGAAAAAGGGCTCTCCCACCTCCAATTCATTGAGAGAAGTCGCACATAAATTTCCCCAGGTTGCCTTTGCCTGTAGGGGAGTACACTGCAGGAGTGAGCGGGGATTTTGGACTCCAATGCCCCATTCAGTGGCCTGCTTCTGTGGCCATCAAGCAGGAGAGTCAGTGCCCAGTGCAATTACAGTTTTTGTGATATGAATGCCTTCTGTCCATTAGGAACTGGACCAAGAACATTCTCATTTCACAGAGGCCTCCTGGGCCAGTGATTATCACCAAATGCTTTGGAGGAAAGTGCAAGAAACTCTGTAGTGGGCAGTTATGGGATAGCTTATCTACAGGGAGCTTCCTCCTAAAGCACATTAGTTACAGGCTGTGTCATGCCTTGAAGTATGACGGTTTACATGCCTTCCAAAAACTCTTAGTTATTTTAATATTTACTATTATAACTCTGTCATGCTTATAAATGTCCAGGCTTTTTTGTAAAAAATACCAAAACACAACACTCCCACCACACTCTTAGCTTCGATGATATTGCTTCTGGCACTAAGTTCCACAGGCTAATCACTCATTGTGTGAAAAAATGTAATCTCCTCTGAGTGGTTTTGTAGTTCCCATCTTTCGGCTTCACTGAATGTTCCCCTGTTCTGGTATCATGACAAAGGGTGAATAGAAGCATCTAATCTACCTTCACCAGACTCCTGGCCATTGTATATGCCACCATCACACTCCCTCTCATTTCAGAAGGTGAGCAAATCTACAGTACACTGCTCATCTCTGAAAGTGCTGCTCCCGGAAGGAAGTGATGGGGGAAAAAGAAGAGACACGGAGACAGGATGAGAGTTTATACAAGAGTAAGGGACTGGTGAGCTGAGCAAGACATGTTAGCCAACCATGTCTTCAGTGCAAATGAACGTGGTGTCTAGTTTCGTTATGAACCACCAATTCCTGTGCAAAGCTGACAAGAGGCTGTCTGCGCTGGCACTTATTCCCTACTCCGAATTTATTCTCACTTATTTTATTTCCCCAGCTGTCTTAGTCTTCAAGTCACTCCATGTGCACAGCTACAGAAACAGTTTATTTAGTCCTGACAGCACTTGACCCAACAGATACCTGAAAGGGTTAGGAAAGAGTTAAAACAGACACATGTACAATATGACTGCTTCACTCAAGGAAGAGTGTGGATACAGCACACAGCAAATTAAATTCTCGGCTCAAAACATGAGCTGAACCTCTGGAATCTCTGTAGTCATTGTGTGGCTTTTCCCTTGTAATAAAATAACACTCACCGCATCTCTAGTGACAGTCTCTCACTTAGGTATTTCTAAGCCATCTACCACTGGGGCATCTAATCTCCAATATATACGCTTTCCATACATTAACTAGTGAATCCTACACCCCACCTAGGAGGGAAATAAATCAGGCAGCGAAGTTCAGGACTCAGTCCTGTGCAGTGCAAGACACCCTCAGCTCCCACTGATGTCAACAGCACATAAGGGTCTTTCTCATACTTTTCAGCATTAGGCCCTATATTACTTGACCATAATCCCAGAGGGAGTCATTGTTATAGCTGGGATTCAAATTCATAAAGGTGTGCCCTGAGCACAGGAGTAGGAGCCATAAACACTCAAGAGAGATAATCCTGATTTTATACCCATTCCAACATTAGGTACAGTCTATACACTAATAGCCAAAGGAATCTCTCCTCCTGCCTAGGTCTGTTGCCCTGTACAGGTTTGCAGATCTGTTTCTCCAATCAGCCAGCAACCTTTTGCTGCATCTTTTCCACCATTAGGTGAATACAAAGAAATGTTGACTATAGACTGTAATTTGTAATTATGCATCAAGGGGGCTGCTGGACAAAGGACTCACAAATGGCAAGGCCACAAATAAATGCCTATGCTAACAAGCTTCAGCAGACAACTAAGAGGGATTACTGATTTTATAAGGAAGCTTCTGTCTTACATTTGTAAATGGCTGGTGCTATTCCATAGAAATTATTCCTGGATGCTATTTTCCTGGCAGCAGTCAGGAACTGCATTGCTTCATGCAGTTATAAAGCAATCTGTTCACACTGGCTGGTTGCCCTTTCAAAGGGGCAAATTCATTCAGGTGAGTTGTTAAACAGTGACACATCCCTGGGTTGAGATTAACTTGAACTAAAAACAAACAATCCCAATTAGAGAAGAGTCTGGGATGGATCAGTATTGATTTATAAGGGGACTTGCATGTTAACAGCCAAGTGGCATCACTATGTGATCTGGAAACACGCCCAAAACCGCAGTTTTTGGGAAAATCAATTACATCGCTTGAGCTGAACTTTGCAACTCAGGAGCATGTCTAGACACACAACAAGACCTCTGGACAAGATCAAGGCTACCAGCAATTCCAATTGCCATAAAGAGCTATTGGTCTCATGATAAGTGTCCCCCACATCTAGGAGATCTATTATGCTCTATTTACGGAATTAGTGCCACCAAATTAAAAAAAAAAAAAAGGCAGAGTGCAAACTACTGTAGAGGTTTGCAAATGCACATATACTTGTGCATCATCAGTTACATTAATGTTAACTTATTCCTTTTATTTTTAAAAAAGGTACCGGGTGGCTTCAGGAATTGTTATTTGATTAAGGAGTCATTACTTCCAGATTCCTTGTATCATAAGCATAAAGTAGCCTAGAATTATTGTTTACCTGCAACCGGTTAAGCTAAAGGTAACCACGGGGGGGGGGGGGGGGGACGACGGGTGTGTGTGTGTGTGTGTGTGACGGGACAATTGCCCAATAGGAACTGAAAGTGATAATCAACCTCAGGACACAAAGGGGGATTTTAGTTTCAGTTTTCTCTCTGTCTGTTCACCGGAGCTAGGTGAACAAGTTACCTCTCTTCTATTTTCAATCTACCTATAATCTTTCTATCCAGCAACAAGTGAAGTTAAGTTATCTTATTCTATCACTTGGGAAATTCTCCAGCTGTGGAAATTAACTTTGTGTGTCTTTATACTGTAAGGCTCAGCAGCCGTCCAGCAATGGGAGAACTTGGCCTCGGGGAGGGGTTTGTCTTTGACTCTTTATTGATTATTGGAAGTGCTGTTCTACTGTTTGTTTTATAAGGGATTTATTCCTTTCTTTTTCTTTAATTAAACTTTTTTTAAGAACTTGACTGCTTGTTTCCCATGGTGTAAGATCCTGGTTTTGGATCGGACACGTCTCTCAAGCTTCCCAGGGAGGGAGGATAAGTTTGGGGGTTTTGTGGAAAGAGAAGGAAGGGTTCCAAACTCCCCATATGAGTTTGGTGGTGATAGTGGACCAATTCCAGACACAGGAGAAGTTGTGTTCTGGGGAAAAACATTTTAACCTAAGCTGGTAAGATAAACTTGGGGGGTTATTTCTTTTTTTCATGCAGGTCCCCACATCTTTACCCTAGAGTTCAGAGTGGGGAGGCAATCCTGACACCTTGTTTCAATCAGGCCTCAGTATATAGTGGATAAAAGTCATGCCATCTGATGGGTGCTTAGTAGCTCATTCGAAATGAGTTTGTGCTTGCAGCCCAGTCCTTTCAGTTCCTTAGGGCACAGGAGTTTGCAGGCATCCTAACACCCCTCCCCAGATAGCATCCTCACTGGCAGTCTCTGCAGAAGCTAAGGACGGAATGGACCAATGCATAGTGAATTTGTGCAGGGAACTTGTCCTGCTGTTGCCAGCACTGTATCTTTCCTGTGATCAAAACAAGGGGCCTAGTCTTTTGGACTGTCAATTCAGTACTTTCCAAACAAACAGAAAAACAGAAGCGCCTTCAGAATATGAAGCGAGTTTTTTTCTCAGCACGCAAGTACGAGATGTACTGTATTACCCAAGCCATTGTAAGCGTAGTACATTAACGAGCTCATAGGAATATCTCACTGGGGAGCTTTTAGTGTGAATTCAGCGTTTCATTGTGTAACATTCTGCATTATCACCTCTAGCATCATATACAATCCTCAGCAGTAGTGAGGACAGATTTGGCCAATACGTTTCCAAGGGAAACCTGTTTTTTTTCTCTCTCTCTGCTCTGAGTCCTTCTATTCCCTAGTCAGCTTTTCCCCAACACAGTAAGTTTTACACAGTAAAAAAAACCAGTACACACTTTGCCTTTCTGCATCATCCTCCCCCTCCCCCCCATCCAAGGATTTCAAAGAACTTTGCACACGTGACGGTTGTCATGTTGGTTAACACCAAGGACCGAACTGTGGACCTCTAGAACTAAAATCATGAGTCTGCAGCTTGAGCTAAAGAACCAGATTCTGTAGCGAGGGCTGTGTCAGACTCATCCTCTGTGAATGGGGGGACACCTAAGCACATACTGGTTATATGTGCACATCAGTGGAGTTAATCTCATTGTCCCTGGGATGCACTGCAATGCCAAGGTTTCAAAGCAGCTTTAACTCTGTGTTTAGCTTTGTGTGTCCAAACTCAAGCACCCCTTGCAAACAATAGATTTTGAATGCAAATTATATTTGCACATCAAGACTGGAAAGTTAAGGAGCTACTGCTACAGTGGAGAGTTAGACCAGACATGCATGGGCCATGCTGAGGCTTTGGGCCTGCAAAAACAGAGGAGCCCAAATCTGTATGTGGACATCTTGAAGAAACAGTTTAAATTCAGAGGCCATGAATGACATTTCTACTGCTTCTGTTTACAGTTGGTGGAATACGATTTCCCATTAGAAGAGCACTAGTTTAACCAAACTTCAAATCCCATATACAAGGACAAGCAAAGCCTCTATCTGCCTGCAACCCTCTAATCCAATCAAAGGAATCCGCAGTCCCTCCGTACAACTTCAGTCTCTTATCCCAGCATTTTCACACATTGTGAACTCCTGCCTGGGGTGGATAAAGCCATTTGGGGCAGATCATATGCACTCCCCTTTTTCACTCAGACCTGTATGCTTTTCAGAAGCATTCCCTTCCCATCCCTGCCAGAATCAGAACTGGCAGTGCCAAGACCCGGCCAGAGGCTGCTCACATGTGATTTCAAGTCCAGTCCGCAGACTCCAGCGGTTCAGATCAGCATCCAAGCCAAACGGAACCTTCTGAGGTTTACCCATCACTGAAGCATTCCTGGTGACCATGGTTATATAAGAATGCAAGAGAAATTTTGGGCCACATCCTTCTCTGGTCAGGGTGCTGCCTAAGAGGAAATAGTGGAACCCTGGTGAGGGTTTTCTCTGCTCTGCAATTCTTGTTGGCAAGGCAGAACGTCATGCAGTGGGTGTATAGTGGACCACACACTGCTGAGCCTTGAGAAAGAAACAGTATCACCCTCACCACATCCTGTTAGATGCACTGCAAAATGCAGTGTGTGTGTGTTAGCCCACTGGGAAGCTGGCAATAACCAACTGCCAGCAAGTCACACTTCTTGGAGGAGTGTCTGCTGGCAGAAAAGTGGGTTTGCCTTCATAGCACTACGAGTTGCCTGCACTGGAGAACTGCCCCAGTTCCAGCAGCTGTGACCAGACACCAGCCTAGCTGCATCAGCTCAAATTGCAAAGGCAGAAAGGCAAAAATGGGATTTGCGCCCCTGCAGCTCAATCCAGTTTCAAGCACTGCTGCCAACTGCAGCCTGTAGCAAGTCATCCTATCTGCATTCCCCCAAGGTGCGCAAGGTCACAGCTGGAGTCTTGGAGCCTAACAGGAATGGCGGAAAGAAAAGAGGCTCCCTGTACTCTCTTATGTATTAGAAACACTGCTCAGCAGAAAGCAGGGTCCAGCACTTAGCTTTCTGCAATCTCTCTTACACCCCAGTGACACATTTCAGCCAGCAGGGCTACTCCACTTCACGCTGGGTCTACCACTTATCCTGGGGAGCCCGGCCTTTTGACAGCTCAGTGACGGTGATTAACGAACCCAGCAGTCACAGGGCAGTAAAGTTATATCAGAGGTGTATGTTCACCTTAAGATGAAGGCAGAGAATAGCCACACAGGCCACTGCTTCCTTTCAGATTTCCTCTGCCTGGCCCCTACAGGACTAAGCCAAAAGAAATGGTCTGGCTGGTCCCTTATTTTGATTCTTAAAACCATAACAATAGCAATACAGCTAGAAGTGGATGTTAAACTCTCCTGCATTGCTTCTGAGAACACCCACAGGGGAGATGTCACTTACAACAAAACATTAGTGGGAGAAGGCGTCTAGAATATATCTATCTATCTATCTATATTATATCCTTTCAGAATGAAATGCAAAGCCACCTAACCAGATCTGCTGAGCAGTTTTACTTGGAAGAGTGATCAGTCAATGATGTGGCTCTGTTTATCCAAGTATCTATATGCCCCCCCCCCCATCATCATCACTCTTTCCTTCACACCCACCCAACTAAAATCTATTTTAAGGGCCTGGTTTTTAAAGGGTCTTCAACTCAGCCACCAATTTCGAGCCTGCAATTTACCAGAGGAGCAATTCTACAGGTGCAATTTATTCCATTTAGCATTTAATGACTTGCTTTGCAGGCACAATCAGTGAGTTAAATGTCTAAATGCTGTAAACTACACCTGTAAAATTGGAACAGTTTTTAAAACCCAGACCCTAAATACTTGAATTAACAGAGCTCAGCTCAGTCAGACTTAGATTTCTCTAATGCATCACACGTCATTCAGAAACTTAACAAAGGAAATTACATTTTTTGTTCATTTTGTTTTGCAAGGCTGCCCTCTAACTTTCCCATCTTCCACAGATGAGCACTTATTGTGACAATGCCCATGTCAAATAGATAGTGCCCATCTCTCTTTATTGGACTGAGTCAGTGATATCTTATGCTACGGAGGGGGTTTAGTACTGTTCATATCACTATCCAAGGCCAACACACCTGCTGAATAAAAGGCATGACGGTCCCAGCTAACTCCATCAATAGCTGTGGACCGTCCACATCCCAATGGAGGGTAGCTGGGGAAGAAGTGGGAATTGGGATGTGGGAAGGGGGAGGGAGAAAAGAAGGAACTTTCTTTGAGCACATGCATCCAGAAAAAAAGGAAAATCAAAACAATTAAATGGGGACCCAATTCTGCAGTCTGCACTCAGTCACCACTCCTAGTGAAGTCAACTTTAATGGGACTTTTGCTATCCAAGTAAGGACTTCTTCTAGATGGGTTCAGGGCACATCTAGACTACAAAAAAAAGCCCAGGGAACAAACCTCAGAGGCTGGGTTAACTGCGTCTGGCTCGCCGGGCTAACAATAGCACTGTAGACTCCCTGCTTCGCTGGAACCTGAGCTCCAAGATCCTCCCACCTCGCTGGGTTTCACAGCCCAGGTTCTAGCGGGAGAAGGAATGTCTACATTGCTGTTTTTAGCCCCATAGCCCAAGTCAACTGACCTTGGCTACAAGACTCTGCACACCGGGTTTACCTTTGCAGTCTAGACATACCCCCAGAGATCACTTAGCAAATACAACTCGTCATCTGTTATTACATTAAAAGAATCAACTATTGAAATAAACAAGGGGTTGAGGGTATGGAGGGAGCCAGACAGGGGAAGTGCGCTGCCCAGGGTCACACAGCAGGGCAGTGGGTGAGCCGGGAACAGAGCCCTGTCTGCTTAATGTAACTCCAAGCCTACCCTCTCTAGCAGTATTTCTTTATAGCCACCCATTTCAACGGCACCTTTTATCTCGGCACAGATTGATGGAGAATTATTAATACAACTTCTGATTGGTCTCTGGTAAGTCTTTGCAGGATGATCAGATTAGTACTAATCCTATCAGTGAAACATTGTTAGACGGCAAGAGAACAAATGTGAGAGCTGCCACAGCTCAGAGTAACCCTCAACTGAGAGATGGAATGAGAAGGACGAGATGAAAAGGTATGTAAAGTAAATGCTGGCTGTGCAAGGAAATAAGTGTTGCATGAAAAGGTAAAGAGAAAAGATGGGAGGAAAGGCGGCTTTATTTTCATTCGAAGCACTTTTTTTTTTTTAAATGAAAAATGGCTCCCTTCCCCCCCAAAACCCAAAACTCTGACATTCCCATGCAAAGTATCCATTTCTGATTAAATGTTTCAGGTTTTCATAACCAAACCAAACTTTTTTTGCTTTCATCTGCCAAAAATGGAAACATTTCAAATGGAAACCAAACTATTTTCCTGCTTTTGGCAACTAAAAACAGAAACAATTCTGCAATCACCCCTCACCTTTCTTCCCCCCGCCCCCCACCCCATAAGTTTTCATCTGAAATTTTTCAGTTCCCAGGAGGAAAAAAATGTTGTGGTCCCTTGAAAACCTGAAAAAGTTAGAAGAAAATTTTCCACCAAAAAAAAAACTTTTTCCTTGAACGTTTTCACTAGAACAAAGAACATTTCGCAGCCAGAGGCAGCCAGGCTACGTAATGATGATACTATAAAGGAGGAGGACATTAGACATAACATATTATAATAATACCACCTAAGTCATCTTACAGCACTTTTCATCCACAGATCTCTAAGCACTTTACAAAGGAGGTCAGAATCATTATCCCGGTTTTAAAAATGGGGAAACTGAGGCACAGAACAGGGAAGGGACTTACCTAAGGTCACCCAGCCAGCCAGTGGCTAAACTGAGAATAAAACCTGGGTCCTCCTGCGTCCTAACCCCATGTTCTGTCCACAACAAGGCCCACTACTTGTGATTCTAACCCTAAATGTAAACGCTGGGTACTAAAACCCAGAATGCTGGTTCTAGCTGGATATGAACCGTCTCGTGCGGCTTGTGAGGTATTTCTAAACTGCAGTTAACAAACCGATTGGTGGACCAGAACAGTCACAGGTCCTGTGGAGCATTAGTTCGTTATAATAACCTTTTTCACCTTCGTAGATCATTTCCTGCATCCAATCGCTGCTCATGAGTAATTACAAACCCAGCCACAATAACTCTAATGAAGGCAGGCAGGCAAGTGGGAGACAGAGAGCTCATTTCCTCTGGGGTTGAATGGTTACTGCTCTCTAATTACACTGAAGTGAGCTATAGCCCACGAAAGCTTATGCTGAAATAAACTAGTTAGTCTCTAAGGTGCTACAAGTATTCCTCGCTTTCCTCACTATCATCTGCAGCATATTTTACTATGGTCTCCCCTAGGCAGTTACTCAGGGGTAGGAGATCTCTCACACACATGCACATACATACTTCACTTACATACAGTACCCCAAATCAGTGCAATGTGTTCAGACTCCTCTTGTAGCAAGGACTCCGGATTACACGCTATAAAAGCGAAAAGGGGTGGGGATAAGTGTGAGTAAAGGTGGGGGGAAATCCCTCCTGAATGGCTCCAGTAATGCACCTTTTATGCAATTCAATGTTATTGCTCAAGTTAGAAAACAGTTCTACAGGTTAATAACACTGCTAAGTCGGAGCAGAGGGTCGTTCCTTTTTAAACACACTGCTCTGGCAAACAGCACTGAATTCATTGTCTCCAGATACCTTTGTCTGGAAAAGGGGACACTCCTTTGAATTGTAATATGTGTGCAACATCTACATGCATGTACATACCTGTGCGTGCAAAGAACCTCAAACTGAAATGCAGCCACTTCTGATGTAGAACACATCACCAACACACAGCAACAATACATAATAGTTTATGGCAAGAGCCAAAGAACATCATATCAGACTGGAACCAAATGGGGAATTTTAGATAGGCAAAACTTGGAATATGGCCAGGACATCCCTGTGACTGCAAAACAAATGTCTGGGATTATCAGTGACGGCTAGCTGTCTCACAGAAAGACAAAACCATCAGCACCACAGAGACTCTGACGATATGCCGGGTTGCTCAATCCATATTGAATCAGAGGAAAGAATGACACCTATTGGATCAAACACCCACCTCTAACATACACCACACTAGATTTGACTGGAAATCACTGATCAAACCTAACTGCCTGTCACAAGATCTGAGCCTAAATGAGTATGGTTGCTTCATTTTTTTGACATCACAGTATGTTACGCAAACAGAGCTCTGCAAAACTGCAAGTTTGTGCTTTGAAAAAATGAGAATTATTGAGAAAAAAATTAGGACAGAAAAAGCTCTGGGTTTGTTTTTTTTGTGTGTGTTTGTGTGCGCAAAATATAAGAACCTAAAACAAGTGCTTTGGGATTCCCTCGGGTGACACACCGTATGTAAATGAAAAACATTAAAAACAACAACTGTATTCTTCTCAGTATTCATTCATATAAAGGCCTGGAGGAGTTAAAAAAAGGGAGACATTTTTTGGAATGGTTTGTTTTAGCATTACCAAAATAAAAGGCTCCAATTTTTCATTTGAGAAAGACATTTCATTTCAGAATTTCACTCAATTGTATAAAAAAACCTCTCACCAACACTGTGTGTGCAGCGCTGGGGGTTGGGATGCAGGAGGGGGAGAGGGTTCCGGCTGGGGGTGCAGACTCTGGGGTGGGGTGAGGGTTTGCGTTGCAGGAGGGTGCTCCAACCTGGGACCAAGAGGTTCGGGGGGCAGGAGGGGGATCAGGGCTGGGGCAGGAGGTTGGGGTGTGGGAGAGGGTCAGGGGTGAAGGCTCTGGCCGGCGCTCAAACAGCTCCCAGAAGCAGCAGCATGTCCCATCTCCGGGGACTTATGTTGCTCAGGGGTGTGTGAAAAAAAGCTACCACTGCATGTTTCGTGGGTTTATGTTGACAGGAGAGCTCTCTCTGTTGGCTTAGAGTGGCCAGACAGCTGCATCGGTATAGGAAGTTCGCTAGTGTAGATATGGCCTTAGTGTTGATCTCTCTATAGCGCAGGGCCAGGCACACTGGCTGCGTATTGTGAGAGGAAGCTTGCACTGTCATTGCCCATGCTGTACTGGTTCTGTGAGTAAATCTAGACCCCCTTCCCCAGGGCTGCGAATCCAGCACCTCTCTCCAGTGCTGTAGCCACTCAATTAATTGATTATGTTATTTAAGAAGAGAGGCCCAATCCACAGAAATTAGAGAAGTGACCATTCCAACAGAAGCCCTAATGGTTTTTACATCCACTTTAAATACCCTTCCCGTCTCTCCTCAAATACCTCCACCAAACTCTGGGATTTCATCCAAGTCTTTTATAGCGAGAAATGGAATATTTTGTTGTTTAGCTGCTTTATGCAAGGGCAAATATCTCTTTCTCTGTAAGCTGGATGCAAGCAATTGCCACAGCAGACATCTAGAGCACAGTGTATTATAAATACTGTGCATGAATAGCTCAGAAAGGAAAGAGTTGCCTGTTGCCTGTACTGCTGCCATTTTGCAACCCAGATATTTAAGAGTTTGTAAAAACTTCTGCAAATATGAACAAATTTACATTGTGCATGTTTTAGATTCAGGCTGATTTTAACTTGGCAGGGGAGGGTGTATTTGGAAACATAAACAAGCCAAAATTAGCCCTTTACTAAATATTGTCCTATTTTTGGAGCAAATGTCCAAAGCATTACAATTTTATTTTGTAACATTGTTACATTTTTAAAGATTCTAAAGAAAACATGAACATGTTTTTTATTTAAAAAGGGATTTTTAATTGAGCTATTTATTTTTGCAAGCATCTAGTACAGAAATACTGGTCAGATTCACCTCTTCAAAAATAAAAAGGACCACAAGAATATGTGAAAAACATGCTGGTGATAAGCAGCTTATTATGCATCAGTCTTCCCTAGTCTGCTCCAAACCTGAGCTGTAAAGAACTGCCAAGAGAAGAAGTCTGAGGTGTAGTTGTAGCTGTGTCAGTCCCAGGATACAGAGAGACAAACGTGAGCGAGCGAATATCTTTTATTGGACCAGCTTCTGTCAGTGAGAGATGCACATTTTCGAGGCACAGAGAAGGGGTTAGGTGAGTTACAGATTTTGTAATAAATTATCCTATGCCACTAATCCCCTCCTTTTGTCCTCTAAAACAGGGGTGGGGAACCTTTTTTCTGCCAAGGGCCATTTGGATATTTATAATGTCATTCGGGAGCTGAGACCCCAGCTGGCAAGGGGCCAGCGGGGGAAACCCCAAAGCAGTGGCAGGCAGAGTGCTTAGCCCTGCACTGCTTTGGGGTTCCCCCCACTGGCCCCTTGCCAGCCGGGGTCCTGCCGCCTGCCCCAGTCAGCTCCCGCTGTCAGCCTGGGTGTAGGGGGTGATCTTCCTTTACCCCCGCCCAGCCTCCCCCCATCTAACCGCCTTCCCTCCCCCACCCCTGCCTGGCCTGGCCCATCCCACCGAACCTAACCTCCTCCCCCCTCCCACTCCCATCCCAGCCTCCTGCCCCCCATGCCTGACCCGCCCAGCTCAGCCTCCCCCCCACCAAACCTCCTTCCCTCCCGCACCCACGCCTCGCCCACCCCATCCAGCCTAGTCTCCTGCCCCCCTCCCCGCTCGCCCAGCCTGGCCTCCCCCCCCCCCACCGCCCCCTTGCCTGCCCCCCAGCCCAGCCTCCCCCCCCCCCCACACCCTTGACTGTCGGCTCCCCGCGGCTCCTCCTTTCGCCGCCCGGCTAATGGTGGCTGTGCGGCGCCGGCGGCTCCCCCAGGCGCTTCCCGGCCCCTTCGCTCAGAGCGGAGCCGCCCCCACCTGGCAGCCCGCGCGCGTCCCTGGCCGGCGGCTGCGGCGCGTCTTCTCCCCACGCCCCAGTGCCTGACTCAGCCCTGGCCCCGCCGCGCCGGGCTCTCCCTGGCCGCTCACTTCCGGCGCTCAGGCCCCGGCCCTCCCTCCGCCGCAGCCCGCTGGCTCCCCCGCTCCATTCGTCCAGCCCTGCGCCCGGCCTGCTGCAAGGGGGGAGGTGCCGCCGCCGCCTTCCCCTCAGCAGCGTCCGCTCCCGCCACCTCACCGCTCCCGCCATGCCGCTCTGCCCCCACTGCCACGTTGGTCCGGCCGTCTCTACGGCGCAGTTTTTCGAGACCCGCCTGCGGGCTGGACCGAATGATTTGGCGGGCTGTATACGGCCCGGGGGCCGGAGGTTCCCCACCCCTGCTCTAAAAAAACACCTCCATGAGGGGAACAGCTACTAGCACTCTGTGCTCCCAGCCCATATTCTGTCTACACTGGCACTTTACAGCGCTGAAACTTGCCCGTGGCTACGTTTGTAGTCTTGGAGCCTATTGAACATTGCCCACATTTTCGCATGGATCTGCTGAGTCAACTGTCGGGGTGGGGGGGGGGAGGTGCTGCAGATTTGCAGATGTTTTGCTAAACCACTTCGGCATGGAGGGTCTAATAAGAAATGGACCCTTAGGGGAATGTGAGCTCAGGTCAAGCCTGACATCTCAAAGACTCTCTGGAAAGCTATCTACTGAACTGGATGCAAGGGTGGTACTCCATTTTCTCTTTACACAGGATAGCAAAGCATGGTTTCCTGTTGTGAGTTCTTTCAGGCTACTCCCTTCCCTTCCCTTCCTCCTCTTGTTCCTGACCCCATCCGCCTAGCTTCGGGATAGCAGGACTTCCTCTTCTGATATTAGCATAGCCTACCATAAGATAGCCACTGTTATTGCCTTTCAACCATCCCCACAGTCCTTTGCTAGCTGTTAGTCTGAAACGGACTGCAAACCGGCATTCACTGCGCCCATCTGCCAGGTGGCTTTACATACCTTCCCTCTGTCATGCTCAGAGCCCAGACTGTTCAGTGTTGGAAGAGAATGGTGCTCATTATGGAATCTCACTGGGTCAAATTTTGAATCCGCTCGACTGTTATAGTTTCAAAAGTTGGCCCTGGGAGCTATTCCTCTTCCCCAGCCTACTTTGTTATCGTGGACAATTCCGTCCCTCCCTCCCTCCCGAGTGCCTCATGTTCGCCATCTTTAAAATTGGCAAACATCATTAGCTCTCTTTTGTAGAGCACTTTGAGCTCTGCAGAGGAAGCAATGTGTCCTAAGCAGGACAGAGCTATGTCGGTGGGAGAAGCTCTCCTGCTGCCATAGCTATCGCCACTTGCGGGGGCAGGAGTAATGAAGTTGACAGGAGAGCTCTCTCCAGTCCATTCATGTAGAACGTCCGCACTAACAGCATTACAACTGTGCCACTGTAAGCTCTGTAGTGTAGCCATAGCCTTAGCCGAGGGCTGTTTAAATGCAAGGTAGACTTCTGGGCTCTGAGACCCTCCCACCTACAAGACGGGCTCCAGCCCAAGCCCAGAAGTCTGCACTGCAATTAAACAGCCCCTTAGCCCAACTCCCGCGAGCCTGTATCAGCTGGCATGGGTTGGCATGGGCCAGTTTTTTAAACAGGATTCGGAGGGCAGGGTTAACTAAAAGAAAGAAAACTAGTTCAAATTGTCTTTGTAAACCTAATTGCCCACTCTCCCCCAATTTATGAGGTTTATAAAGCGCTCAACTCCAGGCGTTTCTCTCTGCCCCAAGCATTGTTCCAGTCCCACCTCCTTCACTATGGAATCACCTTTTGCACATCATGACTTGTAACAATCATATGGACAGATCACAGCTGCCCTGGCTTAACTAGCCAAGAGAATTCTAACACACATCTAAATATCAGCCAGCCTTATCCACCCTCTGCACAGAGAGGCTACTGGCGGGAAATGAAAGGAACCTCAAGATAAAAACCCCACACGGTGTAACACTCATGCACAAGCCTCAAGGATAATTCAGCACAAATGATTATTATTTAGATAGCTGCAAGTGCATGTGGCATTTTAAAAAGACTAAGGCTCAACTCTCAATTTAAGCATCATCGAGAGATACCGTAATTGAAGTTCTGGGGTCGACATGGTTACATGCCTATCACTCAAAAATATCGAGCAAGCAGCAATCGTGATCCATCTGTCAGCGTGCCCTTCGCTGTCGCAGAAGCCTCGTTAACAGAGATTACTACATTTTGACGGCTAAGGCATTAGAATTCAGGGGATTTTGCCACATGAGGAGTTACAGTGCTCCTCAGAGATGCTTACGTTACAGATCTGGTATGCACATGAAGTCCTAATTAGCACAAAAAATAAAACACAACTCAGGTTTCCCCTCTTCCCTGCCAGGATACCAGGGACCTGTGTTATTCAGAAACATTTGGGCATAGAAACTGAGAACGAGGGCAAGTCAGTTCTGATGTGTTTAGACAGGATGATTCGAGAGACAGTTCGTGCATGTGTGGGTAAGTGTATGAATTCAGGAGCATATGGCTTGCCTTTGGAGGATTTCTTTTCCTCCTCCCCTGTTTGGGTTTGCAATACCACTGGGCCCAAAAGAACTTTCTATGGCATTTTGTCTGATCAGCCAAGAGGGTTTTTTTTTAAAATGAGAAATTAACTTGATTATTTGATGAGTGACAAGAACTAACAAAGGATGTCATATTATTTTTATTCCTCCACGGTAAGGAGGTTTTAAATTAATTTGCTGCTCATTAAAATCCAGGATTAACACCCTGAAAACTGAAATCCTCCCATTATCCATAGGACAGGAACAGGAGGATCAGCATTTCTCCCCACACCATCCCCAGGGATGACTGGAGGGACCACCCCCGGGGTTCAGAGGCTATTTCTGTCTCTCAGGCCTTTTGCTCTTTGGGAGAGGATGGATGAAGGAAGAGGACTAGGAGATGCAAGCTCTACAACTGCCTTCCCTGCAGACTTCCCGTACAACTGTGCTCAAGTCACTGACTCTTCAATTTTCCTCATTTGTAAGATGCAGACAATAAAAATTAGCTTAACACTTGCAGGTCCATCCTTATGTGAACAGCCACTTACTCTGTGAGCATCCCTATTGACCCAGTGCAAATACTCACAGGGTAAGTCACTACTCAACCTAAGTCAGAATGACAGGATCGGGCCCTCACTGTGTTTTTAAATCCTTGGTGTGGAGGCACATGAACATCGAGAACTGGACCGAAACCACCAATTTGTCACAGGTAGGGCACTGATCACTCATTAGATGGGAACAACTTTCAGAGCAGCAAAGAACGAGAAGAAATTTCTTTGCCAAAGCAACATTTGGTTGCTGACAAGGACTGCTGCATTCCCACCAGTAATCTCACAATCTGGGAAAAGGCTGTGACATCGAAATGGTGTGTTTTCTGACAGCCTGCCTGTTTGGCTACAGAACTCAATACTACTATTACTTCTCACAATTAATATATATGAGATACCTTCTAGGAGCCCAGCTCTTCCTACACTTTCTACTTGCAAATAATCTGTAATAGTGTCTCACCCAGCAAGAGGAGTGAAGATTAAATATTTGCTTTGGAGGGTGCAATTTTCTGCCGGAATGTTTTATTAGAGGTGCCCGGTGTCTAATGGTGAGTTGAGGATCTCTTCCTTGCAGCAGAATAAATAAAAAGAACTGTTGTTGAGGAGGGCCTATCAGATACCCCGTGCTGCTTTGGGCATAACTGATTAATACTTCTAGTTAGCAACATTTGTAAAGTTCAGGCCTTCTGTTCCTGACATGTGTCACGCATGTCGGTTTAGCTGAACTCTGCCGTTCCAAGAGGCAAGCAGCTGGTGGAGTATTAACAAGCCAGGGATGACAGATCATTTACTCTTGTACCCATGATGCTAGAGCAACTCCTTCTTAGAACGCAAACTTTGGGTCATTCCCGCCCAGTGCCAAGCACTACTAACTCTTAGAGCATTGTAAGTATCTGTCTCTCTAAATGGAGCCATTTAGTGCTAGCTTGCAGACCTCTCTGCAATTTGCTACTAGACTGGCAATCCCACCACTGCCACTGGAGCTACACCAGAGGTGGAAAAGTTTTAGAAAAGCCCCACTGTATGTTTTCATTATTTATTATTTGTATAGCCATAGTATCCAGGCGCCCCAGTCACAGACTGGCACCTCATTGGGCTAGGAGCTGTACAAACTCAGGATAATAAAACAGTCCATGCCCCACAGAGTTTACAATCTAAGAGAAGGCCTAGGATTGCATCTGCTCCTTTCTGGGAGACACACTGTATCCCTACTCTAGATGTACACTCCTGAACAGGGCTATCAAACAGAAACACACCTGCAACCCCAGTAGCACCATCCTTTCAGGACTCCAGCAAACAACTCTGCCATCAGTGTCCCAAACCAGCTCTTTTTCTTCCTAATATCGCATTTGCTCTGTGACTCTGTCAATAGCTCCCTTTGATTCAATTCCCACAAGCTACCTGAACAATCATTTACTCATCCTCCCTATTGCACCACGCTATCCCCTATTGTATGCACTGGGCAGCTGAAGCTGCAGCAGGCTTTGCCGGCCCTGCCCAATGCCAATGAAAATTTGGATGCTGCAAACGAAGCCACTGCTAGCCATAAGCCAAACACAGCCACTCAGAGTTAAGAACAATTTGAAAGCCAATTACAATTTAACAAAGCAAATATGTTCATGCAAGGGCAGCACGACCTTCACTCAAGAAACCTTACAAAACACGCCATAAGAAAGGGGAAAGAAACCTAATATCCGGGAAACATGCACACACTTACCCGTCTGTAGCAAGCCAGCCCCACTGTCTTTAACTCCAAAATGTTGCTGGATGTCTAGTAATACACCTGTAGAGAAAACAGAAAGAAGAAACTCAGTGCCTTTGTCCTGTGAAATGTGCAGCAGAGATGTGTGATTTTGGGCAGCGACAGTAGGGCCTGCAAAGCCTGCAGCAATTCACAACACTCAACAACATTCAAAACCTGTGCACTGACTTCTTCTTTCTTGTGCATGTTTATTACTTTTGGGGTAATTGGGACAATTACCAACAAGTGTCAGCAGGTTAATAGAGTGCAAAATGTTCACAATGAAACCCAAATGCATGAGAAGCTTGCCTTGACCTGTTCCTTATTTATTATTTAAATAATAATAAATAAATAATAATGCAAACACACGGGGAGAGGGAGGTGTCTCTAGTCCACCCAAAAGAGCTCACATTCTAACAGGCAAGACAGACAAAGATGAGAGAGGAAACAGATGCATGGAAGTAAAGTGACTTGCTTAAGGTTATGAAACAGGTGAGTGGTAGAGCCAGCAGTAAAATCCATGGTTCCTGATCACCAGTCTATTGTCCTAGCTACTAGACCACATTGTCTCTCAAAACTCAGATCAGGTTCTTCAAACGTTGCACCGTGGTTTGCAAACTTTTCAAGCAAACCTGGGACTAGTTTCAAGCGAGACACTGGTGGGAGCCAGTGCAACCTTGTGTACAGGACTTGTAATAGGCGATCCACTCAGACTTGGGAAAATCCCCTTTCTGAGCTTTGGTTTAACCATTTATCCAGCTCCGATGAACTGTTGTTTCTGATATTTTGGGGGGGGGGGGAAATGAAATCAATGGTTTAGTAAAAGGGGAAAAATTGTCTAGACATTATTTTAAAATGACTGAACAAAATACATCAGCACCCACTCTCCCTCCCACACTGTCTAAACACACTGGAGTATTACATGCATATTTTGTAAGAAGCATCTACTTTATCCATCTAGATTTTCATACTGCACCCAGCTCAGGCCTCACAAATTTAGCCAAGTTTACATGTGAATGATGTAGTATAATCAATGAGTCCAGCCAGGCTTTGCAAGCCATAACTCAAGGTGTGCTGAGTTATTGCAGCATAGTCTTTTACAGTTACTTAAGATGGGAAAATATCTCCAAAGCTTCAGAGGTTCCATTTGGGTCAGATAAGGATCCAAAGGCTTCCATGCTTGTCCAAAGCTGAAGAAAAGTTACTCCAACTTCTATGGCCTGGATCACGCACACTCACTTGCTTTCTGAATTTCTAACACTTCCTTGTTTTTGCCAGATAGCAAACAGCACATAAATAGCCTAACTTTTGGAACTGCTGCTTGTGGCTTCTACCAAAATTAGGAAATACACCAAAACCCTCTCTTCCAGAAACTGGAAAGTTTTCCCAACTATATTCAACACCTAAACAAGTTCAGACCCAGATCAAAAGCTGGCCCTAGGTTTTATCCAGAAGGATTCTGCTCAGCCTTAAGGAAGCATCTCTCGGAGTTAACTGGATCTCACTGGCCATAAAACATCTTAACTTTCAGAACAGTTAAGAGTCATGCCAAGCAACAAGAACAAAGACAGATGAAACAGGGACAAGTATTTCCAGAAGGCATCTGGGACGGCAGGAAAACTCATGAATTAAAAAAACATAAAAAGGAACAAAGAGGAGGAGAAAAGAAACTCATTTTGTGTCACAATTGGGTCACCTAATAATGCATCATTTACTCCAGACGATAGCACTCAGATTGCTTTTAGAATGACTCCACTCTCTGTCCATCAACAATAATTTAGTCCCATAGGCCCCGCAAGTTCCTTTCCTTAATGCTCTGAATAACTTAGAGCTTTATATGGCTGCCCTGAGGTAGCATCTCCCTTCATTTCTATTCTTGTACCCCAGCCTCACATTGCTTTGAAAGCATTGCTATGTTTTACAATTTCAGGGTGTACACTATCCTACCTGTCCCTCCAGAGCTTTTGTTTTGTTATTGGTTCACAGATAAATCTCCACTGGGTCACAATTCTTCATTCACCTTCCCTAGGCTCATCCCATTCCTACCCTTCCACTATCCTTTACTGCTTGCTTCCTTTTTTCCTCTGTTAATAACTGGAGTAGTTATCTAGGCAGAATCTGAGGGATGAAAATAATTTTGCGTCTACACAGTGTAACCCACTGGGGTCAGTATGTGTTCTATTTTCCCTTTGATGCCTGAGCCAAACAGGACACAAGGCTGTTACAGCTAAAGGGCCTGGCTCTCTCAAGCTGTCGTGCTTCCTGCTTTCAGTTCAATCCCTGGTGTCGGCCAAATTGTGGCTATCATGTAAGTGGGGGCTCGTCTGGGAAGAGGCAAGTAAGATGCTGTAAAAGAGAGCATGAGGACAGTTTCATCTTTACAAAAATGAATCCCACCAAAATCCCCCAAAAGAAGGTAAATTATTATCCCATATTCCCTATTAGGTGAGGAATACCACCTCTTTTATCTACGCCAGAGTTTACCCTCACCAGTCAATGTTGCTCCGCCGCCATGACAGGAATTGAACCTACTCTTGCCCATACTTAGCCCTTACTCTCCGCAGGTCAGTTTCACAGCTACTCCAGCTGGTGATGCAAAACAAGGCAAGGTCACCAGAAGTTCTAAACTCCCTATGGTCTGATGGAGGCAGTGGGCATTACTCCAGGAACACAGTCAGTGCAAGGCTGGGTATATGAGCAGTCACGTCAGGTGGGGAAAGAGGTGTGTGCTTATCTGCTGATCCACGGGCAATTGCTCCCTGGTAGAAAGATTATTACGCTGGTGGAAGCCCACCTGCTCACCAGCCCCATCGTGTTGTGATCTCTCTCTGTTCAGAAAACAGAGGGCCAAGTCCCGCCCTGAGTTCGACTCCCACTGAAATCCCAATGAACTGGAATTTTAATGCTTAAATTAATCCCCTGAGACAGACTGACTATTAGCATTATCTATAAATCTCCGAGAAAGATTAAAGAGCCCAGGCTGTGCAATGCCAAGCCAGTGACAGTATGATTGCACTGCTAACCACAAAACTCTCAAGTTTGGTCTGGAGTTAATGGAAAGATTTTCAGAGTGGCTGGTGCTGGTTTCTAATGGACACCACCTGATTTCTTGTCCCAAGTGTCATTAGAAGCCTGCATTCTGAAGAGTGCTCTCTCATGGTAAAGCCATGTGGGTCATCATCAGGCAGAATCTATACCTTCTGAGCATAGAGTTCCTAAGCGCATAAAGCAAGCACAAGCTAAATATCGACTGGTCACTATATAAATGGCTTTTATATCACAGGCTGTCTTAGAAGAGGACTCAAAAGGGACACTTAGGGTCATGTACTTCTATTTAATGCCATGATTTTCTAAAATTCCTAAGAGATGCATAAAATATACTGTACCACACATTACTGGGGAGAGGAGAACGTGGTGTTAGAGAAAATGGTGCCCCAGAAAGAAAAGAGGTTTAGATTGACATCAGAAGACTGACCAGGGGGAGGAAGAGATTATAATGGTGCTTGTCTAATAAAGAGGCAGAGGTGTTTCTAGTCATTATAAAGAAATGGTCTTCATAAAGATCATGGGTTTATATTTATAAAGAGCTTTTCTTCCTGAGAGATCCAAAAGTGCTTTACAAGCTGAAAGTGACAAAACAATAAACTAAACACATCTAAAATGCAGCCACCTCTGAGGAGAAGGATGGAGCCTCTAACACAGAACAGCTGAGGCCCGAAATCAAAGAATAATGCCTCTCCATCTCAGGAAAACAGATAGGCAGGATTCACTGGTTACATAGGACAGTACTGGTTTAATCAGAAAGTGACATTAACCCTTTAAAAGATTCTGGCAAAGATAGAGCCAAAGGAGAGAGAAAGAGAATGTATTTTATTTTGCTTTGCTCCTCATTTGTAATCTCAAATTCTTCTTCTGCTAAAGGTATGTGCTGACCAGCAACTCCATCAGGCTGCAGTTTGAATGGATATTGAAGTTCCAGTCACTGTTACACTTGAACCCAATGACAAAATCTAGGGTTGATCTACATCTCTGATTCTCAAGCAAGGAGATTTGCTGCTCTACAGGGTGCATTGTAGGGGGGCTGTGGGATTGGGGAGAGCTCTCCACTCGTCAGTGAAATACGACAACTGAACCATACTCCTCAGGTCCCAGGTGGGGAAGGGGAAACAGTCTCATGTGGCTTACGGAGATCTGCTGCATGATTAATTGGCATGAATTTCCTATTGCACTTTAAGCCCGTTTTGTATTCCTTTTGGAGCACAGGTGTTTTGATATAGGATTTAGAATAGTAAATTGGAGGCAGCAGGGAGCCTATGATGTAACACATGCACAGAATGAGTTTCTCTCTAGTGGACAAGACAGCATTCCTCCTCAATGTGTTCCTATTATGCTGGGAAAACACTCCTGCCTTTCCTTACTTTGCTGAGCTCTGCTTATTTCTGTCTGCATACTATGTATCAGTGACTCACTCAGATCTTTAATAAGATTCAGGGGCACAATTAAGAGAGGATAGATTTTTTTTTTAAAGCAAGTAAAATCAGAACCAACAACAGTGCCTTTGTCTCTTTAAGGTGGAGATAATCTGGAGCCCGCACCAGGGCCACGGGAAACAATCAAGTTGTTCGTTGAGCTGTGCATAGATGGCTCCCACTGGAGCACACCTGATGCAACTGAGGAAGGGGAAGCAGCCGAATGTGGCAAAGGCTTTTCTAATTAGAAAGTTCATATCCGTGTCTCAGGAGGAGCTGGGAACAACAGTGACTAGTGAACAGGTAGGTAACACCCTTCATGAGAAATGGCCTCTTGCCATGAACTATTACTGTAGGGGATATGTTTACGACACACATATACAGAATTACAGATTATTATTATAATAATTATGGGGTGTTATTTGTCAAGCACCATCACTGTGCTCAGGCCTGAACAAATACACAGGAAACATGGTGCCTCCCTACCTCAAACTGCTTATCCCCTGAATCAGCCACTGTTAAGTGCTCACAATGTGCTTGGCACTGCAGAAGACAAAACACAGGCAGACACAGAGAAGACAGGATGCAGTATAAAGCCCAGAGGAGGAAATGACTAGAATTGTTTATTCTGACTATTATAATTAGTTCAGTTATATTTTTTCTAGAGTATTATCACAGTGATATCTGAGAGCCTAACAAAAAGGTTAGATGGTGACATCGGAGCCTTGAAGGAGGGATCTGAAGGAGGAAAGGGAGAACTGGAATGAGCATTTCATACACAGGGAGCAGTGTGGAAAAATACATGGTAAAGCAAATGAACAGGGAATTGGGGCTGACATCATATGCCTCTGATGTCTGAGGGTGTCTGACACCTGACTCAAGATCCACATTCCAAGTTGGCAGATGGTTGCCCCTCTCTTTACAACAGTTTAACCCCAAACTCTAATCTGAAAGGCCCTAGCTCTGTGGCACTCAGATTCCATGTCCAGTTTTTGCAGCTTGAGCCCATCTTTAGGTGGGCACATAGACTTGTAGACTTCAAGGTCAGAAGGGACTATCATGATCATCACAGGCGCCGGCTTTTTCCTTTGCCCAGGGGTGTTCAAGCCCCGCTCAGCTCCAGACTCTGCCCTCACTCCCTCCTCCTCATCCCACCCAGTTCTGCTCCCTTCCCTGAGCTCGCCCCATATCCGCTCCTCCCCCTGTCCACACACCCCCCAGCACGTGCTGTCCATAGGAGACAAACTTTTGTCATTCATTGGGATTTTTTTTAATACCCCCGAATGAAAATAAGTTTTGCCAATGAAGTTCCAGTGTAGACAAAGCCTTAGAGTCAGCTGTGATGGCACTGGAGATTTGAGAGGGTTCCTGTATGTTTGCACATGTGGAAAAGGGATGATCAGAGGCACAGCTCAGGAGACTGTGTTGGACAAGGGAACCAAAACCAAAGGACAAACATCTGTAGCTACTCCACCCAGGAGACCTCCTTGCTTCACTTTTCAGTGGGGTTTTGTGGAGCAGTAGTTGCTATGCATCTGAATCTCTGTTTAGGAAATTGCTGGTACAACACAGGAAAACAATGAAGCATGCATTTCCATTTGCCATACCACAATATTCCTATTCGGGACAGGAAAACAGGTTTCATTGGAGAGCTGCTCCACCTGTCACACCCATTTCTTTCCATTCAGTTTTTTATTATTATTATTATTATAGGTGTGGGAAGATATCTGAACTATTCCTTCATCCCCAAGGCCATTGGCTTATCTGTGTGGTATGTAACAGGTAATTAAGCATAAAACAGGAGGAATGGAATTAGCCAAGGGGGGAAAGAGGAAAAAATATTTAAAAAACAACTCATCACCTCTCTCTCTAAGGCCTTGGTTACACTGGCACTTTATAGCGCTATAAAGCCTCCAGGAGCGCTAGAACTCTGTACCCGAACACACTGGCAAGGCACATATTGCGCTAAAAGTCCGGGCTTATCGCGTTACTCGTAAACCACCTTTTCCAGGAGAATAAGGGCTTTTGCGCTACCGCTGTAGTGCAACGGCACGAATGTGAACACCCATTGCGCGTTAATGAGCCTCCAGCCTCCTCCAGTCTGGCCCATAATTCCCGTTCGAGCCACTCTGGCCATCAGTTTCAAACTCTTCTGTCGTGTCCTCAGGTGACCACACGTCAGACCCGCCCTTTAAATTCCCAGGGAAATTTGAAAATCCCCTTCCTGTTTGCTCCAGCCAGGCGTGGAGTGCTCCTCAGGTAACCATTTTGCTTGGCCATGACTCCACGTGCCATGCCTCCTCGCAATAAGCGATCTCCAGCGTGGTCCAATCATGAGTTGCTGGACCTCATCAGTTGTTGGGGGGAAGCGGCTGTCCAGTCTCAGCTGCGGTCTAGCCGGCGGAATTACGATACATATGGCCTGATATCACGGGCCATGAAGGACAGAGGGCATGAGCGGGACACTCTGCAGTGCCGGGAAAAAGTAAAGGAGCTTAAGATTGCATATCGCAAAGCCTGCGACGCAAACAGCCGCTCTAGGGCAGCCCCTGTGTTTTGCAAGTTCTACAAGGATCTGGATGCAATCCTTGGTGGTGATCCAACGTGCACTCCAGCGACCACCCAGGACACTTCTTCCTAGCCCACCACTGAAGGGGGGGGGGAGGCTGGAGAGGAGCAGGACGGCGAGGAGCAGCAGGACGGAGAGGAGCAGGAGGAGGAGGAGGAGGCGGCCGCGGCAGCAAGCCAGGGCACGGAGGAGTCACTGGAGATATGCAGCCAGGAACTCTTCTCAAGCCCAGAGTGCAGCCAGAGCGAGCCACAGCGTCCGGCGGTTGCAGGGGCCAGGGCTGCAGCACCGGTTTGCGCAGGTACAGAAACTTTTCTATTGGGAAAAGGCAGCTTGGGCGAGGGTGGAAAGGAAAGGGATGCTTGCATGCTTGCCTACATGTGGAATAGTGCGTTTATGTACTCTATCACCTCGCGGTAATCCTCATCAGTGATTTCTGCAAAGGTCTCAATAAGAGCTCTTGCAATGTGCCTGCGGAGGTTTCGCGGGAGCCCCAGCGTGTTCGCTGTCCCGGCCACGGTCACCAGTCCGCGCCACTCTTCTAAGAGTGGTGGGGGCAGCATCGCCGCACAGATGCAAGCCGCGTATGGCCCTGGGCGGAAGCCACATCTCCTTAAAATCCCCACCCTGTCTTGCTCCATCACCCGCAGTAGCGAGATATCTTCCAGCACGAAAACCTACACAGAATGTTGGGAGAATGCTTATCAGACTGCAGTTCCCACTAATGCCCTCCGCTCCCGCAAAACAATAGTATAGAAAAGCAGGGAAACAGTGCTTGTCCCCACAACTCACCACGCCCGGGGATCCGTGGATTCCTGTGTGTGTCATATGGCTTATTTGGACAGGGAAACTGCACAGAGATTCAAGGAATGCGGGGGACTCCCTAATACTGTCTGTTGCAAACAATGGGATCTTGTGTTTTAACTGTGAACTTGTAACTTTCGCTAGCTTTGTCCTTGACATCGTCACCAGTCTTATCTGTGGCTCAAAAACTAAGTAGAATTCGAAACAGACCGAGGAAGAGCAAAGAAGAGCTTCTGAAGCAAGTTCTGGAACAGGCATCAATGGACAACTGCGCTGACAGTGACCGGAGGGAGGAGAAGAGGAAGCGTAGGGAACAGTGGAGAGAGGAACAGATGCAGCTGAGGGAGATAGCTTGCGAACAGCGTGCTGAGAAGCACGCTGACAAGCTGCTTAGAATATTAGAGCTGCAAGTAGAGACTCTGCAGCGGATCGTTGCCGTTCAGGAGCAGCAGCCCCGTGCTTGCCACTTGTCACTTGCCCCCTAACCATTCCCCTTCTGGCCCTCTGGCCCCTTCAGGCCACTATGAACAGCTGCCTGGTTATTACCACCCACAGCTGCCTCCAACCCCCCTCTCTTCACCGACCAACACACAGACCCAGCACCCTTATCCACTGCACTCAACCCCTACTAACAAGCATAATCGCCCTCCGCAAATGGGGTTGGGGGAATACAGCAATTTGGAGGGCATTGGAGGTTATGAGTCCAGGACATACGCCAGTCTCTGACTGACCCCTTCCCACCCCAATTGCACACCCCCTCCTCCCACACCAATTGCACACCCCTTCTCCCGCACACATTTTACTGTTTTTCAACTTTTATTTCAAATTATGAGAAAGCTGTTCAATAAATGAATTATTTTTAATAAGTGGGTTTCTGTATTCAGTGCACAAATGTATGTAATAGGTACAGAAAAGCAAATGCCTTATCCTATTAACAGACTGCTCCCTCCCTCCCTCCCTCTGCAATTCCCATTAGAACTGGCTTTCAACCTCAAAATGCTCCCTCAAGGCTTCCCTGATCCTTGTACCCTCCTGCTGGGCCCCTCTAAGAGCCCTGCTCTCTGGCTGTGCATACGTGGCCTCCAGCTGTTGAACCTCCGAGGTCCATGCCATAGTGAAGCCTTCGCCCTTCCGCTCACAGAGATTATGTAGGGCACAGCACGCGGAAATAACCGCGGATAGACTTCCCTCTGCCAAGTCTAGCTTGCCATAAAGGCATCTCCAGCAGGCACACTCCACAGTCATTCGACAGTGGCTCAGCCTGTAGTTGAACCTTTCCTGGCTGGTGTCCAGGCTCCCCGGGTAGAGTTTCATGAGCCAGGGCATTAGAGGGTAAGCAGGGTCGCCAAGAATCACAATGGGCATTTCCACTTCCCCCACAGGGATCCTCTGGTCTGGGGGAAAAGTGCCTTCTTGCAGCTTCCTGAACAGGCCAGTGTTGCGGAAGATGCGTGCGTCATGCACCTTTCCCGACCAGCCTGCATTAATGTCAGTGAAACGCCCACGGTGATCCACAAGCGCCTGAAGAACCATGGAGAAGTACCCCTTTCGGTTAATGTACTGTTCTGCTAGGCGGTCGGGCGCCAGAATAGGTATATAGGTCCCATCGATCGCCCCTCCACAGTTAGGGAAACCCATCTGTTCAAAGGCAGCCACAATGTCACACACGTCACCAAGAGTCACGATTTTTCGTAGTAGGAGGCGATTAATGGCCTTGCACACTTCCATCAACACGACTCCAACGGTCGACTTCCCCACCCCAAAGTGGTTGGCCACCGATCGGTAGTTGTCTGGGGTGGCCAGCTTCCAGAGTGCTATAGCCACCCACTTCTCCACTGGGATGGCAGCTCTCAGTCTGGTGTCCTGACGCTGCAGGACGGGGGTGAGTTCAGCACACAGCCCCATGAAAGTGGCTTTTCTCATGTAAAAGTTTTGCAGCCACTGCTCATCGTCCCACACTTGCATGACAATGCGATCCCACCAGTCAGTGCTCGTTTCCCATGCCCAGAAGCGGCGTTCCACGGTCGTGAGCATGTCCGTTAAAGCGATGAGCAGTTTAGTGTCCAATTTGTTCCTCAGCTCGATCTCGTCTTCTTCTCCAGACTCATCACTACTGTCACGTTCCCTTTCAAGAATGAACTCCACCGCGCAGAGAGTTGTGCTGGCGACACTCACCAGCATGCTCCTCAGCAGTTTGCGATCCATTACGGCAAAGGAAAACGGTCGACGGAGTGCGCGTCCCTTGCTGAAACCGTTGAAAGATGGCGCCCGAGGTGGCCGGAAACACAGGGATTGCTGGGATATGACACAAAGCATCACGGGGAGTTGGAACCGGATGCAGAATGGCCACAAGTGACGCCCCCCTTCCCACAAGGCATTGTGCCAGATTGGGAAGAGGTGCTCTGTGGGATACCTGACCTATTGCGCTACTCTCAGTGCCGCCAGAAGCGCTGCAAATGTGGCCATGCTTTAGCGCTGCCGGGTCTGAGTGTGCACACGCTCTAGCGCAATACCTATGGGATGCGCTATAACCAAACACGCTATAATCCTGTAGTGTAACCTAAGCCTAAGGGTTTGAGTAGAAATGACTATGGGCTTGAGGTGAAGTTTTAGCCACCAACCAGTGTTAATGTGGTGTACCAGGACAAAGACTTGCACCGATGCAGTTTCAAATCAGGTGTAAAAATAAGGTATTAAACAGCACTTTTCATCTGTAGATTTCAAAGTGCTTTACAGAGGATGTCAGTAACATCCCCACTTTACAGATGGGGAAACTGAGGCACAGACACACTTGCCCTAGATCACCCAGCAGGCCACTGGCAGAGCAGTGAACAGAACCTTACTCTCTCGTGTCCCAATCCAGTTCTCTGTCCACTAGGCCAAGTACAAGTCACTATTTACACGAGTGAAATATGTTCACAGTAAGGGTTTATCAATGCAGTTACCCTGGTGGCTTGAACTCTAGTGCAGACAATCACTTACCAGCAGAATTATACTCAGGGACCTAGTTTTCCTTCATACACGTGACACCTGGGTATGGCTCCAACAAAGGCAAGGGCTTAGGAGGCGAGAAAGCACAAAGAAAGCTGATAGGCTGCACTATGCAGAGCGAAAGGCAGCTTTTCTTTCCCATCACACACAGGGCCAGAAAAGCCCTGACACCTGAACTGAAGTCACTCTCTACATTGCTTCCCAGATGCGGTTCCCAGAAAGTGGGCAGGACTGCACTAATCCTCCTGTGATTTTAACAAGAGTTTGAATGCAGATTGCCGGTAGAGTGCTTTGGTGGCAGGACCACACCCTAATCAAATCCCTGATCTCCCTAGTTACAGCTCAGGATTATGGTTGGGAAGCAAACCTTGCACATATCAGATGGAGAGTACAGTGTTCTCAGTCAATGCAAGCAGAAGAGCTGTGTGAAACTCAAGTAATGAATGCCTTCCATACATGCCCCCAACAACCGCTCCCACTGTAGGGTGACCAGATGCCCCGATTTTCTAGGGATAGTCCCGATTTTGGGGTCTTTTTCCTATATAGGTTCCTGTTCTCCCCCACCCCCTACCCCATCCCGATTTTTCACATTTGTTGTCTGGTCACCCTATCCCCAGTGGTACAATTGTGGACTAAGAGCAGATTAAGTTTGAAGATCAGATACACCAAATCTTTGTCCCCACTAATCCACCCTCATCTTCCAGTTTTTCTACCAACTCCTTACTCTTGCTCTTTTATCTACTCACGATTAAGTGAGATATACCCAGATAATCCTGGCAAGTGATCTTGCACTCCACACTGCAGAGGAAGGAGAAAATGCCCTAGGGTCACTGCCAGTCTGACCTTAGGTGGGGTCAGGAAGGAATTAGCCCAAGGAGATCAGTTAGTATGTGAACATGTGAGCAAGAACCAGTCTGCCAAGCACCTGAGAGAGAGAGAATGTTTGGTGCCACATCAGAGCGCTGGCCCACCCTGTCCAATGTCCCAGCCTGACCTGAGCCTTCACCAGACTCATCCTTTGAGGTTTGGAAAGTTCCAGAGGGAGATGGACTTAGGCTGCAAAAACTGGAACTGGTGTGAATTCTGAAGGCTCAGTTCAGGGGTGCAATGATGGGGGTGACAGGCAACATTCAGGCCTGGTCTAAACTACGTCACTCAGGGGTGTGAAAAATCCACACTTCTGAGCAATGCAGTTGAATTGTCTTAACCCCAGTGTTGCAGTACCAAGGTCGACAGGAGAATTCTCTTGTTAACTCTCTTCCCTGCAGTGATGCGGCTGTGCTGCTGCAGCGTTTTGCGTGTGGACAAACCTTCAGATAGCCAGTGCCCTCGTACCTCAATCTCAGGTTCCAGATCTCCCTTTGGACCCCATTTCTAGTTCTTTAGAATTCCGTTTAGACAAAACACAAAACCTGAACCATGACACAATTTCCATTCTTGCGCCTCTGCTCTGCCAGATCCCAGTGGGGAGAGGAAACAAACATTGACATATCCTTGAAAAGGCTGCTCTGGTGGGGTTTGTGATCCAGTCAGATACGTCACCCACTTTTGCAACTTTTCCAGCCCAATTTTGAAGTCTTGATTGGTAAGGCTTTTTGAATCCCACTTACTCAAATCTTGTGAGGCTCCACCGTTACTGCTCTCACTGTGCACACCACCAAGAAATGGAGAGCGGACATAACACTGCAAGTTCCATCTCCCTTTAAGCTTCCAGATGCAGTGCTTCGCCACATGCTTTAACATATCGTAGAGACAAGACTCAGAAGAATTCATGCACCAGTAATTTATTTCAGGTGGTCACCCTGAGTATGGTTTAAATTAAAAGCAAACCAGCACTGATAAGGAGAGCACAAATCAAACTACATATAAATCCAGCCAGTGACTCACTGCTCCATTACTGGAAAACTTGGCATGCCCGTAGCCCTGGAGTAATAGTGAGTCATGAGGCTGGCAATAGCCACAAACAGAGAACAACAATGCTAGTGCCTAAATATTTATTTATTGGTTATCGTTTTTGGTGGATTTGTCTCTTTAGAGCTGACATCCTTACCAACCCCCAGAATAATCTCAGGTCTCCCAGATGGAGGAAACCAACAATACAGGTTACTTTATTGTCACAATTGTAACACAAGCAGTCTGTCTTTCACACTCACACACGCGTTGTCCAATGCATTCCCATCTGAGAGCTGTTCAATGTGACATGAGCTTGGTAAGTCTCAGGCCAGTTTCCCGCAGATTTGTAACTACATCAAAAAACACTCCATAGAATAATAGAAACAGAGAGGCTGAAAGGATCCCCGAGAGGGCATCTAGTCCAGCCTCCCACATTAAGGCAACATCAAGAATGCCTAGACCATGTCTAACCTGTTCTTAAAAATCTCCAATGACAGGGAATTCACAGCCTCTCTTGACAATCTATTCCAATATTTAGCTATCCTTCTAGTTAGAAAGTTCTTCCTAATATCTAACCTAAATCTCCCTTGCTGCAGATTAAGCCCATTACTTCTTGTCATGCCTTCAGTGAATGGAGATCAATTGATCACTACCTTCTTTATAACAGCGCTTAACATATTTGAAGACTTATCAAGTCCCTCCTCAACCTTCTTTTCTCAACATTAAATATAATCATCTTTTTTATCCTTCCCTCATAGATCAGATTTTCTAAACTTTTCATCATTTTTGTTGCAATCCTTTGGACTCTCTCCAATTTGTCCACATCTTTCCTAAAATATGATGCCCAGAGCTGGATGCAGGACTCCAGCTGAGGCCTCACTAGTGCCAAGGAGAGCAGGACAGTTATCTCCCATGTCTTACACACAACATGCTTGTTAAAACACCCCACAACGGTCTTAACCTTTTTTGAAACTGCATCACATTGCTGACTCATTCAATTTGTGACCCACTACAACCACCCTCGGATCCTTTTCAGGGGTACTTCTGTCGAGTCAGTTATTCCCCATTTTGTTCCTGTGCAATTGATTTTTTCCTTCCTAAGCATAGTACTTTGCACTTCATTGACCTTTGTCACAATGGCCTCTATCTTGCCTCCTAGCTGGCAGTCTCTGCAAAGAAATCAAGGGGTAAATGGGCCATGGAGCCTGTGCTCCCCTCTCATCTTCTATCATGGCCCATGCTGGAAGGTAGATATATTGGCAGGGCAGAGGATGGGAAGAGAGGGCTGGGAAGCCTGCATTACTGTGCTACGCCCCATGCACAGAGTTGATTCTCCGAGCTGGTCAGTCCGGCACATTTAATCACCACGAAATTCAATCCACATTGTTAACAAAACATTACCCACAGGAAAATAAGAAATCCATTTCTTATTTGTAATGGGGCCAGTCAAGGCACAGGGGACCGGGTAAGGCAGGAAGAGATTCAGCAATCTGTAAGTCACAGATTCTGTGCACATGAGTGCAAAGTAATTGTCTATCCACTGAGCTCCTTCCTCCCCCATTTTATATACACAGGCTTTCAGAGCACTGAAGAGAAGGATGAAATGTGGGTGAATGCCTGGGATAATTAGTGGTTGATGCTTTACAGAAGATGACAGCTAATTTTTCCATTTAAGGAGATTTCTATCAAATCTGCAGAAATACATACTTAGATTAGACAAACTTCAACATTATCTCCTCTCATTTCACGTTTGCATTTTGCTTAGCAATGCCTTGCAATTTATTTCCAAGAGACGTGCCCTCCAGGGTGTGCTGGTGTATTCCCACACAACTCAGAAGGGCTTTCTAAGTCTTTACTACAAGCCTATCATATGATGTACGGGAGATTCCAAAGGTAGGTCTGTCTTTTACATTGTGTTCATAGAAGTGAAGGATTAATAGTGCTCAGTGGACTATAATAGGTCAGGCAGGTACCAGACATGCACTGCTCTGCCTGACATGAATACACCTCTTATCCCAATCCTGGGCTAGCACGGAGCTCTGCTAATTCACCACAGGTCTGATATGAAATTCATAACTACATCTCTAAGGCTCCCCCACACTGCATAGTGGTTTTGCAATATGGGTTAACCCCCACCAAATAATTCTCCCTTTGTGATCCCAGGCTGGATTGGAACCCAGATCATCCAGGGCAATAGCATCAAAGGTTAGTGTAGTAAAATGGCTTATTCACTCCCTCCACTGAAAAAACATGTTGATGTGCACCTGCTGCTCTGTCCTACTTCTCAGAAGAGAGGTGGGCACATACAGAATATGTCACCGCAGCCTAAGAATCCAGGGGCCTCTTGTTTGAAGTTAAAAGTGCAAATACTATTGGCTTAAAGAGGCTGTTATGTAGACACAATAGCTATCCTTTGTGTCAGTACTCCCAGAATGGCATCTTCCATTAAATTCTTGCCCTGGCTATTTCTCTTGGAGCCTTTGCTGCTGAACTTGCTAAGGAGTATTGTGAGTGTGCTATCTTCCAGATAAAGCCACTGCCCGGTCCACTTTTCATCTGCTACTTCCTTAATTTTCCATCTCTTTCCCCCCATATTTTCTACAGCACAGTATCCAGAATTTTCAGCCTTCATACCCATCCATCTCTTTTATCAATCTCTAATCTGTGCAGCCATGCACTAAACACAGCCTTTTAACGCCTCTCCTCCTCAACACACACACACACGCCCTCAACCACCCTGTGTACCTGTCTGCCACAAAGGCACTGATCTACCCTGGAAGCCTACGATTAAGGATAAGCTGTCACAGAAGTTGCGGATTCCGTGACTTTCAGAGACCTCCATGACATTTTCCACTTCAGAACCCCGGGGCGGCAGGGCTGGAGCTGTCAGTGGTCCTGTAGCCCTGAGGTGTCAGAGCTATCAGCTGCCATGGGCAGCGAGGGCTGGAACCCCCTGAAGCAGAGCTCGGGCTCTCATTCCAACCCACTCGGGTTTCAGCTGTCCCCCCGTCAGCCCCCACCTCCCATCATTTTTAGTAAAAGTCACAGACAGGTTTTTGTTTATTGACCGCGACCTGTCCATCATTTTCTGTAAAAGTCACAGTGACAAAATCTTAATCTTGCCTATGATGTGCTGCTTTAATGTATTATGCATGTTGCAAATAAATCAGAAGAGCCCATTTATAGGAGCTCCTTTCATATCCCCATATGGCCCGAGGGAGGCATCTCTTCTGCGGCTGAGGCCTGAGGGCATATTACTGCAAGACTGCCAAAGCAGTTGCCTGGAACCCCCTTGTGTTTTCTTCTGCAGCTATTTAAAGCAGCCGTTGCAGCCTTCAGCATATTGATTCTAATCACGGCTATTTTCTACTTCAAGCAAGGCTAGAAAGGAGCGGTTTCTCCCTAGCCCAGCATTCCTCATTGACTGGAAACATCCTTTGATTGTGGACAAAACAATCCAACACCTCCCTGCTACTGCCACCTATGAGATAAACGCACCAGCATTAAGGGACATTTCATTCTGGGTCACAGTCAGCGGCAGTTGGAAATGATCACGCGTGGTGCACAACTGACAGAGGGTTGCATTAGTTATTCTAAGCAACATATCTGCAAATTCATCTGGCTGACAAGGCAAGTGGCTTTTGTACAGTTAATTAATAAAGCACATATGCATTCGAGAGGAAGAGCTGTGTGAGGTCCAGAAAGCTTGTTAATGACTCCTGGAGTCACGTGTGGCATTGTTAGGTACTAGAGGGAGAAAAAAACAACATGGAGTGTGTGTGCATATATATTTTAAAACGTGTTCTGTTATAGGTTTTTTAAAATATGTCTTATTATAGCTCCATTGCCAATATACAAGCTAAGTACCTGTGTGCATGTATTTATGTGCATGTGTACACACGGAGATCGGTAGCTTTCATACATTTAGGTGAGATTATTGTGTAATGGCTACAGCAGGGTACGAGAGTCAGGACTCCTCACTCCATCCCATTAAATCACTGTGCAATGTTGGACAGTCATTTAACCACTCAACAGTGTGAAGTCTCAGCTAGCAGAGGATAATAATTTGTTTACGCCGTGTTTTGTGTCTTGGTTAATAAATGCCTGGGAACTGCTTAGGGATCCTCAGATGAAAGGTGATAGAGGAGGGGAAAGAATAATGATGAGACACGTGCATCCCACATAAAACAAAGTAAGGGAATATATTTTCTTATTATTAAAAGAGAGTCTCTCTCTCACGTTAAGGCAGTTCTTTATTGCTGTATTTCTATAACTCTCTCGGGCCCGTTTTAACCATTTTCAATCTTGAGACATTTTTGGGACTGTGGGAAGGTGATAAATCAGGCTGAGGCTATGCCAAGGAAACATAAAGGGCCCTCTCTGCTCAAAGCAAATCACAGAGTGGACAGCAAACCTGATCTCAGAGTGAATGGCATTCTGGGCATCTGTGATAGGGCAAAGCCAAAATGCCTCTGTTCACTGGTGCGCTGAACAAACGAAAGCCTGGGATATAGGGGGGTGGAGGGGAGGACAGGGACGGACGGGGGGAGAGAAATCTCTTGTGAGAAAATTCACCACAGTGAGCAGTCAGGATCTGATAGCTTTGATGAGCCCTTCGGTGAGTAGTCCCTTTAACATCACTGAAACTTCATGATGTCATGTCATCTATTGATGACAAAGTGTTTTACAAATGGGCTCAATGTCATTATCCCCTAGGGCCTAGTATACAGATGGAGAAACCGAGACAGAGAGGGGAACTGATTTGCCCAAGGTCACCCAGCAGGCCAGTGTCAGAGTCAGATATAGAAACTAGTTCGCCTGAGTCCCTGTCCAGTGCGCATCCACTAGGTCACACTGCTTCCCCTAACAATAAGTGGCTGACCAGCATGAGGAAGGATTCTGCAATGGGGCCCTCTGTAGTTAGGGGGAAAAATAACTTTTAAAAGGATGGTCAAAATAATCGTACTCCATCTTTCTCTAGCTCCTTTCAGCAAGCACCTTGTATCCAGCCTCCCAACACCCCCACGAGACAGGTACATCATCCATACTTTACAAAGAGAAAGACTGAAGCTCAGTGAGATTGAGTGACTTGTCCAACGCAACTATACAGAAATCAGTGGCAAAGTACATAGATATACTAGCTCCTAGCCCTGCGCTCTAACTGCTAGATGACACGGTCTCCTTCAATTCCATCTCTTCTGGAAACCAACACCACTCCAGCTCTAAACTCACTGCATTACATTACCAGGATAGGACTGACTACTATAAGCTGTCCCTTAGAGAGTTCAATAATGACATCTTTAAAAAACACGTGGACAGTAGAATCTGGCAAAGAGATAATTGTACCACCCACCCACCACACCCCTGAACATGCAGAAACCTTTCACTCACCTCTCAAAGAAAGTTTTTTCATTTCTTAAAATGAGACAGTACTAAAGTCTATTTCTCAGAGGTCAGACGAGACACATTTTTTGAAAGTGCTTCCAACAGAGCCTGTTGTTCTTTAATTTATGATAATTATCAGAGCAAGAGGAGACAGAGGGATGTATTCACCACACATTTCAGAAGGAAATGCACTTAGGCATGCCAGATAGAGGATTTTTCTCTTACTATGAAAAGTGGCTAAGGGCCCAATCCTATAAAATCTCTGTATTCATTGCAATGGCAGATGCAACTCTGACTAGTTATTTGGGTGACTAAATATAGATTTTAGGTGTCTAACTTTAGGCATCCGAGTGTGGCAGGCGTCACATAATGAAGAAGGCGCTCCGGTTGCTTAATCATCAATATTGTACACAATTAAAGAGCATGGATCTCCTAGGTAGAGAGGCACAGGCATAGTGAGATGCATGTGTGTGATCTCTGAGTGAATCTGTAACAAAATGTCTACAGTTTAAACAAATGAAAATGAGTTTTCTAACTCAGCCTGAAATCTGGAAGTCAACCAATGCCTCTCCTAGCTCACACATTAAAGGGTCTGCACTTAGAACTCATTTCAATCCTGTTAGTCATTTATGACAATTTAGAAATTCAAAAGGATATAATAGAGCACCTAGATGGGTACACTGTATGTGCATCAAAACATCGCAGAATAATGCACAGAAGAGTTTGAATGAAGAAAGCCACAAACAAGTCTCCCCATTCTCTCAGTGCCCTCCCCAGACACTCAGGATAACAGAGGTGGTCTGCACACTGCTTTAGCAGTCAGCACATTTGGATCTGGTGGGGGCAGGAAACGTGAATTTAAGTTGTGGGCCCCATACAGGGGACTCTCAAGTTGGAGCAGAGAGATTATTTTAAAGTTTTAATATTTTACCTTATTTTGTATGCTACCCCTGGCATATACTATAATAGGTCATGCATTCTTAGAGTGCACTCGGTGAGTCTCAAGAACACTGTTCAGATTCTGAAGCACTGTTATCTAAATCTGTCTTCTGCTCTTATGGCTGAACACCTGACAATGGAATAGGAATAGCAGAGTTCTCAATCCAAAAATCAGTTCAGCAGTATTTTAATGCACCACAACAACATTGAAATGTCAGGTCAAATCTGAGCTATCTTGCAAATCTAAGGAGAGTTACCTTTCCTGTAGAATACAGAAACATGCCTCATAGAGTAGCAGGATTGTGTCTGAATATTCATACATTAGAGATGGAAACAGTTTGTCAGATCAGAGTGTCTGTTCCTTTTCCAGGGTTGGATATGGATGTGCAATAATGGACATAGCAAAGATATCAAATAATACTAGACAGAATCTCAGCCAAAATACATTCAAACACACAGAGACTGCACATTCTATGATAGAGTCCTAGCAAATACAGCCATATACAAGATGTGATAAGGGATAGTGTGTATGCCAAAGGAAAAAAGTAAGTAGAGGTCAGAAAAAAACTGTTCCCTCAGATCAGTTTGTCAAGTATTGCAGGTCATTTTAAACAGCAATTTCAAACAAAAGGTCTTCACCCATCTTCCCCAATTGCTTCCAGATTAAATTATGCTTCCATTTACTGTTTTTGCTTTTGTGTTCCTTATTTTGATCATACTGATCACATTTTAAGATGGAGTTTTGACTTTTGGGAAATCACAACAGCTGTACACATTGTGAAACCAAACCAGGCACAGTGGCCCATCCCCTCTGGACAGAAATCAGCACTTTTACTGTAATTACCTATATATAAATATAAATGTGCATACATACATTATCCAGACTGTGTGTCCCTGGCAACTTTCATTTTTGTTATTTAGTTAGCTGCACTGCTATCAACGCTCTAGTACAGATAAGACAAACAGGATTGGGCGGGGGTGAAATGGTGTAGGAAAAGGAGCAGAAGGTGAAAATGAGGCCAAGAAAAATGTCTTGCAATGAGGTTTGACAATCTGGAATCCAAGGCAGGCCATTAATGTATCTCTTTGCGGAAGGACTACATGGAACTGCCATATCTTGTTCCCGTGGGAGAAGAGGTATGACTGTCCTATCTTCAGAGATGACAAGGATGCCTATGAGTAGGGCCCTACCAAATTCACAGTCCACTTTGGTCAATTTCACAGCCATAAGAATTTTAAGTGTTGTCATTGTAGGGGTCCTGCCCCAAAAAGGAGGTATGAGGGGAATCGCCAGGTTATTGTAGGGCATGTTGAGGTGCTGCTACCCTTACTTCTGCACTGCTGCTGGTGCTGGTGCTGGCGCTGCCTTGAGAGCTGGACATCTGGAGAACAACGGCTGCTCTGAAGGCAGAGCTACCGCCAGCAGCAGTGCAGAAGTATAGACAGCTTGGTATGGTATTTCCATCCTGACTGCTGCACTGTTGCCTGCAGAGCTGGGCCCTCAGTCAGCAGCCGCCACTCTCCAGCCGCCCAGCTCTCAAGGCAGCAACACAGAAGTAAGGGAGACAAGGCCTGGTTTTGCCACCCTTATGGGTGGGACGCTGCCTTCAGAGCTGGGCGCCTGGCCAACAGCCGCCGCTCTCCAGTTGCCCAGTTCTGAAGGCAGTGCAGAAGTAAATGTGGCAATACTGTGAATTACTTACTTACTTGGATCCGACTTGTCCTCGTTGCATGGCGTCTTGATTCCGCCATGAACGCAAATCGATACCGCTCCACCTTTGCCTATCTTGCGCAAGTCGATGCCATCTCTGCCCAAACATCTTGACCATAGGATCCTCCCAACGTCATCGAGGACGACCACGTTGGCGCGATTGTCCTCGCGGAATCCATTCTGTTAACCGTACGGTCCATCTGTTGTCCTGGAGTCGCGCTACGTGACCAGCCCACCTGCGCTTATTTTCGTAGATTGACTGAATCACATCCTTAACTCCACTTCGTTGTTGAATGACTACGTTTGGAATGTGGTCTCAAAGGGAAATTCCACACATTCTGCGTTCCATGGCTCTTTGCGTGACTGTTAATTTGTCTTCGTCGGCCTGTGTAGTACTCCAGCACTCCGAACCGTATGTCATTGCTGGAAGATCGGTAGAGTCAAACAATTCTTTACGCAATCGCATGGGAATCTTTGAGTCCAACAGCGAGGTTTTAATTCGATTAAAACTACCCCACGCTGCCTTTCTCCATCTTGCACACTCTCCAACAAATTTGTTGGTCTTCGCTAGAAGGTGTCCAAGGTACACATAGGCATCTACTCCTTCCAGCGCTTCACCATTCAAGAGTATCCGTCCCTCTGTGCAGTGATCGTTTCGCATCCACTGTGTCTTTGAAGCGTTCATTTCCAGCCCCACTTCGTGTGAATGCCTTAAAATAACCATGCGACCCCCCCTGAAACTCCCTTTTGGGACAGGACCCCCAATTTGAGAAACACTGGTCTTCCCCATGAAATCTGTATAGTATGGGGTAAAAGCACACAACAGGCCAGATTTCACAGAGGACGACCAGATTTCATGGTCCATGATGTATTTTTCACAGCCATGAATTTGGTAGGGCCCTAACTATGAGGTACAAGAAATGAAGAATTATCAAAAATAGGTGGCACTCATCTTTCCCCCTGTTTTTGCATGACTTTTCCAAGTTGTTGGTTTTTTTAAACACTGGTTTTTATTATTGTATAGCGAGGGGCACATCGGGCAAGTCACCTAAGGTCTATGCCAGAGCTAGAGCTGCAGGCATTGCTAAAGGATCCTTCTGTGTGTCAAGGGCATAATACTCCATTAAGCTAAACATACAACAGAAGAGTGGGGGGCAAAAAACAAAGACAAAATTGCTTAAAAACACAAAAACAAGTGGCATTTTTCTACCAGTCCTCATCATATTTGCTTGTTAGTTCTGAATCTATATTTTGTGCTTCACTCATTTCCTTTGTAAAGAAAATTGCTACTTGCAATATTTCCTCTCCTCCAGCGGCGTGTGCAGCTGTAGTGAGACCTCTGAACATTTTCTGGGGGCTGAGGTGATCAGCGGAGGAACTTCTACATGAAGCAATAGTATCTCATGAAGAAAGGGTCAAGTTAAGGACCGATCGGCTGCTGGAGCTCTGAATTGCTTTTCTTTGGCCAATTTACAGCTGGCCCTTTAATGTTACATTCGTGTAGGCTTCTGAACATTTCATTTCTGTACTAGACATTAGGAAAACTGAACAGGCATCTCAGGGCCGATCTTATGATCTGCACAAGCTAGCTCTTAAGAAGCCAAAGGGGAGAGGTGGCCATGAGGTGCCATCCCTCTAGTTTACCTGTGGAAATGGGAAGCACTGATTGGTCTAGGCCCGGCATTAGGGCACTGGTATAGCTCTCTCTGGCGCCACAAGCAGACACTTGTTGGGCTTCAGCTACAGCCCTGACCAAGATGTAGATCCTGCCTCAACCTGCAACTTTTTAAAGGAACAATACCAGTGCTCTCTTATTGACAGTCTCCGGATATCTGGTGTTTTCTTAAAGCCCCCGTTCCTGATGTTAAGCGATTATGGGAGAATCTCAACTTCCATTAAAAAAACAAACCCTAGGTTTCTAGCCCTTGTGGTTCTGGAGAAAAGGTTGAAAACATGTCCCCTAAATACCCCAAGCCCAGAAGGCATGTAAGAACCCTATTTGCTTGTAAATCTCATGAGTTGTTGCAGCCTGACCCAGGATGTCTGAATACCTGGGGTTGGCAATATTATTATTTGCCTGGAAGTAGTACCTAGAAGCCCCGTCTCTAGGATGCTAGGTGCTGTACAAACTGAGAACAAGACAGTGATCACTGCTCCGCAGCTCTTACAATCTAAATATAAGACAAGAGAGAACAGGTGGCCAGAAAGATAGACCAACCAGGGGAGCACAAGGAAACAAGGAGATAATATTGGTCGGTACTGTAGACAGTGGTCTCAATACTGTAACTTTCCCTAGGTCTGATTCTTTTCTCACCGAAACCAATACAAACCAAACTCCGTTGACATCACCTGAACCATACTGGGGTAAAGCACAAAGAATACATTCATACTGCAGCCAGGAGTGTGCTTCTTGGTGTGAGTAGACAGACATGCACAAACTCTGATTGAGCTAGTATGCTAAAAACAGAAGTCCAGCTGGGGATAGCACAGGTGTCTGCTTAGGCTAGATGCCCAGGTGTGTAACCAGGGGATTGGGGCGAGTTTGTGTTCAGGCAGCGAGCCCGAGCTGCTGCCCATGATTCCTCCAACTACACTGCTATTTTTAGCACACTAGCTAGCGTGAGCAGAGCCTGCATGTCTCTCTACTCTCACTAGGAAGCACACTGCATTGTAGATGTACCCAAAGAAATCAGGTCTCGAGCTTGCTTCTCGTGTGCTCAAGGCACATGCACTGAAGTAATCCCTGGGATCACAGTGAATCATCATGAACAACAATACAGATTTTATTGCAGCAGAGAGAAACCCAGTGGCTGGGGTATTCATTATTCCTTCTAGTTACACATGTGCACAAGGAGGCTCTCTGCCTTTTTACATGCTCTAAGCTGCATCAGTTCCTTGTGATTTCTCCCTCCAGTTCCTTGACGCTGACTGATACTTTCTGACAGAGGATGTGAGGCGTGATGAGAAATTAAACATGGAAATGAACTTATTCACAAATTGAGGCTACATTCATTTGCATGTGTTTGCTGCACAGGCACACCAGGAATAGCTCCCCAAGTGGGAACAAGCCATGGGAATGGCAGTGTTTTCAAGGTAGTGAAAACAACCCGGGAAGGTTGATAGAAGGGTGTCTTCCTTCTGAAAAGCCATTTCAACCACCATGCAATGGATTCTTAACCTTCTCCATCCCATCTTTGCTGCTAGTTGTCTTTCAAATATCACACATTTCCAGCAGCAGACGGAATAACAACAACTATTCAGCTATCTCAGAGGAATATTATGAGCCTTAAATACTTGATATTTGTAATGTGCTATAGAAGTGCTGGGCATCGTCTGCATTTAACAGGTGGAAAAATAGACTCAGAGGGTCTGTCTACACTGCAATGTCCGGGGTTAGCAGACCCCAGGTTTACCTAGGCTTGAGCAGCTACTCTTATGTACAACCCCAGATGAGGAATAGTTGAACCCAGGGCTCCAGCACCTACATTGCATGATGTAAACCTGAGTCCAACCACCCATATATTCTAACACCCTCTCAAAATGTGGCCACACAGACTAGTCCTTTTGGAAAACTTGACTGTCCACCATACTTGACTGTCCACAGGACAAAAGAAGTTGGCTTGTGGTACTGTGGGATACTTTTGGTGGACTCTCAGTGCAAGAGTCCAGCAGGGCTATGTCTACACTGCAAAGCAATAGGGCTTGAACCCTGGGTTCAAGGCTCGGATCCTTCACCCCCAGGGACTGTGGGTCAGTGTGATTTGTGTGTAGACGTAAGGGGGTTAGGCTTGAGTCTGAGTTCGAACCCTGGGCTTACACTGCAGGCATATCCAGAGAGGCTAAAGTGACTAGTCCCTCAGGACAGTAAGCTAGTCCACAGTAAAGTCAGTCATAGAACACAGGGAGCTCCTGCCTCCCAATCCGGTGCTCAACCCCCTAGCTTGATTGTCTGGATGAGACATGTAGCCAGTAAGTCAAAATATCACTGGACTCGCCAGTGACTTTTCCCAACCATTGTCTGTAATGAATGCAGGGAGTTTCAGAATACAGACCTAGTGCCATGGGGTCCCAACCTCAGTGCTGTCCAGGACTCTGTAAGAAACAACATTGCTCTGAGAGTATCTGAAGCCTAGCTTAAGCTCTGCCTTCATTCCTCACCTGCTCTGCCCATTAAAGGGAAAAAAAGAGGAATATAACAGGCCAAATTCTGATCTCAGTGGCATGATAGAAATCCAGTGGATTCACATTAGGCTAAAAAGCAGCAGAATCTGGCCAATTCACTTTTTCTTTCCAAGCCATCAGGAACTTCTTGATTAAATTTTTATGAAAATATTGATATATTTCACCTTCCAAAACTTTTAATCCAAAAACAAAAATCCAGCCTAAACACTAGGAGCAACTCTCTGCTAATGCACCGGAGTGAATTTGAAACAAACATCTGTAGAGTATCAACAAACTAAATGGTTGAGTTCTGTTAACCATTGTCCCTTTGTTTGAGTAAGAAACAATCCTTTTGCCTAGTTGCTGAATCCGATGCTTTTCAGCAATGCAGCGTAGCAGAGGCTATTGGTGCTATAGTATGCACATTGCGCGCTGCTTAACCATAGCCTTCCTCGCTCTGCATATTAAACAATGAAGAATTCTATTAGAAAAGAAGGGTAGGACAGCAGAGGTCAGTTTATTATACCTGTCCTGAAATGAAGTAGTCCACTGGCCTAACAGTTAAAAACATTACCTAAAGTAAGGGGTATGATACCATCTGAAGACTAAGGTGTGACTCAGATATACTTATTCTCCAGGTATGACACAGACACAGTTAATTTGCAGAGAGATGTTTAAAAAAAATGTTCAAAAGAAGCCAATGGCCTTAGCACTGGTTGCTGGGAGTAAAAGAGCCGTGCACAACCCTAAGTACCCGCAGCCTGGATCAATCCTGTCTGCTCCCCAGAGAACAGGGGCTTGTTCTAAATAAAGACCCTGTGGGAGAGCATTTGTTTTCCCTGCTTGTTTTACTGCCAGTATGGGAAATCTCATAGTTCTTCTCTGTAATAGCTTTTTGGATATCACACTTTGGAATCCCCTAGAGTAGAAAAGCCTGCTGCTTTGGCATTCACTTTTGCGGGAGCGCTGCACCACTGTCTAAGGACACAATAGGGTTTTCCTCTTTGTAGTCAGCGGGAGCTCCAAGTCTCTGCCACGTGCACAGCACAGCATGGACTCACTCTACTACCAAGCAACTTAGCTCTTAAGATTCCCCCCTCCCGCCACACCCCACCAATGCCACAGGGACCTCCCTAGCTCTGGCTGGTAGGGCCTATAATCTAAACCCTCCAATCTTGCTCCATCCTAGGAAATTTCTCTCCCCCTCAAGCCCCACAAATGCTAGAGAAACAATGGACTGTGGGTTTTGTGACAGCAGCCTGTGTCATGGATGGTCAAGAAAGCACCTTGAGACAGAAGCCATGGGCAGCTCTGCTACAGAGATCTTTTCAATCCCATTATCCATATACACATACACAGAGCTGGCCTATTTTATACTTGATAGACACAAGGAAGGCTACCTACAACCCACACACAATCCCCCTGTTCTGGGAATGAGGAATCAGAATGTCCTTTAGTAGTTCAGGGCCTCTCTTCAGAGGAACTCCTCCGCCTCAAGGCACTGCCTCCTCAGCTTCTCTCTTTCACTCCAGGACATTTTGCTACAGCTCGTTCCCCACTACAGGCACATCCAGCTCTCACCTGTCCACAGTCACAGCGTGCGATGTCTAGATTAGAAAACAGACCTATTTTCCCCATCTAGACAAGGCCTTAGAGAGAAAAAGGAACCACAATCACAAGGGGCCTCTGGCACATGGAGTGCAATGGGCTAATTCGTTTGCAACACAATCTGCCCATGGTCAGTTAGGGTAAAGTGAGGACTAAAAATACACAAAGTCAAGGCAGTCAGGGAACCAATGGAGGCTCACGCTGACAGAAGCGTGTGCCTCAGGCTAGCTACCTCTTGCAAATAGAGTCTGAAATTCTGTGAGGAGACAACACATTCTTCCTGTGAGAAACCAGCCCAGACTCTTTTTTCATTCTTTTTTGGTTAAAATCTTACATCAGAACACAGTCCTCGGCAAAGGGGGGAGGACAGGGTTGGGCCACCTGGCCATCTAGTGCGCTGCTTCTGAAGGCCTTATGGTCCCTTCAGAGAGGCGAGAATCTCAGCTTTGAAACCAGCTGTGAAAACGCGTGCTGAGAGTGGAAAGTGAGCAATGCTCCAACTCAGAAAGAGGCAGTTACCCATGGCCAACATTTCCAAGGGCAAAATTATAGCGTGTGGGAATTACAGAGCTGCAGACAAACCAGCAATCTATGAGGAATTCAAGCCACCCGGAGAAACAAATTAGGACCACAATGATAACAGAATTAGACACAGTCTCCTTTTAACCCCATCTCTATTTTAAAGATTTTTTTAAGGGATTCTGTTTGTTTGTTTGTTGTCGCGTTGTTAAAGATTCCGTGAAATTGGGCAGAGAACAACTATTTTGAACCAACCTTCCCCATAATTTGCTCTCATTATTTGGGCTGTGCGAAATTATCCCCGTGTGTGCAATTTAAAACAGTGACAGCCAAAATCAGGAGTCATGCTCAAGGAGAAAACTCTGCGTGATCAAGTAACCCTATATGGCCTCTGTCAACACGCCAGCTAGGAGAAGGATGGCAGCTGTGGAATTTGCAGAGATTCTCTGGCCTTCTTAAGGCTTTTCGCCAACAGAGGACAGGATGGGATATGACTAGAGCTAGAACCCATGTCTTCCTCTCAGCTAAAACCTGATGGACTGCACTAAAGGAACTACTTACGTCCACACTAAAGCTTCCTTGCAACTATTCTTGTTAGTGCCAGTAATCAATGTGCCAGTTCATGTGGGCAGCACAATATAACTTGAATCCTATTTCTCTCCCCACCTCCACCCCAGAGGAGAAACTGAAACCTGGACCATCGAGGGCAGAGACTCATTTGCTAAATGCAATGTTGGGAAATACTGGGCTTCCCCAGCAGATGTGCAAAATGCCCTCATGCAGAAGTGAGGTGGCATGCCCTCAAGTGCCAGTTCTATCACTCAAAGTGGTTCTATACGCATCGGGTCCCTCAAGCACCAGCTGCCTCACAAATCTTCTATTGATGCTGATTTGGACACTGGCTGGATATTTTTCCAGTGTCTGAACAAGGCGTTCAGTAAGTTAACTTAGCGATGTGAAGGTGATATTTTGGCAGTCAAAGAAAACAAAGTTCTTAATTTATCCACAAAGAAATACAGCAAGAGTGGTAGCAGTACAAGCTTCCCCTATGCTGCTCCGTCAACTCTGACCAGCTGAGACAGCCCTCCAAGATTGAAGAGTATTGTCAACCTTCCTGGCCCACTGAATCTTTGGCCCCTCTGAGCAGCCTGCCAAGGCTCAAATGAGAAAATGCCACCCGAAACAAAGACTCAAAATATGGGGCACAAAACATGCAGAAAACTTGCAATACTGTGGGATTTATCCTGCTCTTATAGCCTCATTTTCACAATGTTTTGGGGTTGATGTAAATAGTTTTCAATCACAGAAATGAAAAGACACCAAATCTGCAAGGAACATAAGGACGGTTGGGACTAAAATGAAAACAATCCCCTGCAATGAGGGACATTGAAAGGTATGTCTCCAAGACCAACAACATACCAACAGCGGCAGCAGTTTCAGCTTTCTGTAACAAATTCAAGGTCTAGGTAAAATGAGTTTGGTGGTCTCTGTCTATAAGGTTATCAGATACTACAGCAGTGAGCATGGTATAAGAACCAATATAGAATAGAATACAGCAGAACTGTCTGTTACCACCCAGGACAACTAAGAATCTTCTACTGCAAAACCCTCGAGCCAGCTGGTCCCCTTGCACAATTATCGAACTCTTCCACTCCTGGTGGGATGGGCCTTCCTTTAGCTACAGATCTAACAGAAACCATGTAATGTTGCCCTCTGCAGCTCTCAGCACACTCACTGGCAAGATTCCTCAGCCAGGAATAGGACAAAATATTGTTAATATTTGTGGACCAAAACAAGCATCACACCAGTGGGAGACCTGAAAGAAGAAAAAAATGTGCTTCGCATGATGCAGAGAGAAGAGAAACAGGGAGGACACTTACCACAGGGGGCTGCTGGCATATGAGACTAGATCAGTAGCAGGTGCAAATGATGAAATCTATATGTAATTTCTAGTGGGCCAAGTTCTAACAGGGAATTCAACTCTTTTCCACTGGGGCTTGGGCCACTGTTTACTTTGATTAATTACACAGCTGCCAGATTTAAAACATTTTGAAAAAGTAAGTGCCCTATAAGCACCCATGCTGCACGTGAAGCTCCATTATCAACAGCAGGGATTCTGAGCAACAGTCACAGCGAAATTACAAGGGGCACCACACAGCTGACATGGCACGATAATTTGCTAGGCAAAAAATGACTTGCCTTCTGCTCAGCAAACCACATGCTGCACAACAATTTCAGCTGCACAGACACACTCCCACTTTTAAAGGGAAACTGGTCTTTTGTTTAAAAAAATGAAAACAAAACCAGGAGATTCCGCAATCCCTTCCCCGCCCCCATCTAATCCTTAAGACCTTCATGCTCAAAATGGCCATCATGAATTACTGAAAGCCTGGATCCTGAGGATGTTGCTACAACAGAGAGGAAGTGCTGTATTTCCTCTTATTAGTTTCATGTCCTTTAATCAGCCTACTAAGGATCTTGCATATACTTACACATGTGTATAGTATAACCCACGTGTATAGATTTATGTATGCATATAACTGTTTACAGCATCAGGACCTTACACATGGCCTTAGCATCTTCATTGGCGATGTCTTATTTTGCTGAAGGTCTGTATAGGACCAACTAACCCTGGCCAGAGTGCTCCCACTCTGCGGGCACTAAATCTCATGGCAAACTGGGATGGATTCTTTGGGATACTAATACATATACAGAAGTACCTGCCCAAATATACATATACAGAAGTTCCACCCAAGATGATACCATCTAGCATTAAACCTAGAAATATCACTAAGGAAGAAAATTATTGTTGCTAAGTAAGTTAGGCACATTTTTTAAGCTACTTTAAAATTGCAAGACACTCCTCCTATCAAAGTCTAAATTATACATTCTAAATGATATATATTAATATCTAAAGTATGTAATTATAAGAAATGGATATAATTATAATATATTTTAAAACTGCCACACTTTCACAAAGGTATTGTTTAAAATAGAAACACTTTCTGCATAATTACAACACAACTTCTAAGTCTGCTGCCTCGAAGCTGGACAGCTCACAGGGGAAACAAGAGTCAACACCTTCTATTTCCAGGACAGGAAGCTGCAATTGTGTGACTGGGAATATCATTCACAATGAGGATGACAAACAAGGAAATAAATACGCTAGGATCTTAATTCAGGGGAAACATTTTGACATTCCTCCCACAAAAAGGGGTAAAACTGTATTGCTATGAAACAAGCCAGTATAAAAAGAACGGTCATAGTGAAGCTCATACAAACAATGCAATGTTTTGGGGTTTTTTTTGTTTTGTTTTAATATACAGAGGATTTGACAAGTATCCCTGTAAATAAGAATTCCTGGCCAAAATGGTGATTAATAGAATTAACAATTAAATTGTCTCAGTCTGGTGCCTAGCGAACTGATGTCCACATCACAACTGATGCTACTTGGTACTTTGGGCAGGCTCTGCACAGAGACCACAGAGTGAAGGGCCGTGGAGACTGAACTCTTCTCATTGCTAGCCTTTGTCTACACTCACCTGTTTTACCCACTCTTGCTATCATTGTTGCAGCTAGAGTTAAAACTGATGTAAATGGCCTCTCCAGCTCAGGGATGGAACACACAAAGGGGAGGAGGAATGAAGATGCTTGTAGCTTCATTGCACATGCCATGCACATTCAATGACCAAAGAGAAGACCCAATCTCCAGGACATTCGGTCCAGCACTTTGTAAGCTTTAAATGAATAATTTCACCATTGTGTATGGAAAAAACAAATATTTTATAATGATCTGCCAACTGTAACAAGGAAGCTTAATCAATCAAATACATCAGGATTTAGTGGATGCACCTGGGGGTCAAGAAACCTTTATCTATGGACTAATACAGTCCTCGTCAGAGTATTATTTGAACACCTGGGTTCTAATCTTGGCTCTATCCCTCACTTGCAGTGGAGAAGTAAATGGGGATAGCAGCTCACTGGGCTGTAGCTAATATTGGTACCATGCTCTGAAGATATATAAAGGAAAGCACTATCTGAAAGTGCTAAGTATTAATGATGAAGAGTCCATTTTAAATTGTAAAGGCAAATTTGAAAAAGTAAAGAAATTCAGTGTAAAATTAAAAACGGCTTGCCTCGCCTTTTCCCCAGGCTGTTATCCATATCCCTAGCTACCAGCAGAATATCTCACAGCTGCAGTTTAAGAGCCAGTTATTTAATTAGCTTAATCATGATTAGAAAAAACATTAAGATATGAACAGTTGCCAAATGAGGGCCTGATTCGGAAAAGCATTTACACATTTAACTTTAAGCATGTGAGTAAACCCCTCCTTGTTTAGCAAAGCACTTAAGCATGTGCTTAAGTAGTTTACTCAATCTGGGCCTGAGAGACTAAGCAGCCCTTGCAAGGACACTGTATCATGACTTAGTGGAGCGGCATAGGTAGGCTGTCATTGGGAATAAACATCCAGAGGTATGGCTGTTTGCCCTGCTTTGGGTGCAAAACTCTTTCAGTCCACATGTGATATCAAGAGAGACATTAAGATTTATTCTTTGGACAAGGAAGACTCCCTACCTGTCTAGTATGTCCAGTTCCCATGAGCTCAGAGCTTGGTTTATAAAGCCACTGAATTAAATGAAAAAATTCCTCTTGACTTCAAGAGCCTGATCCAAAGCTTGTTGAAGAACAGTATTCCAGATCCCAGAACTGGTCACCGTCCTTAAGATCATAAGCCAACTGCTAGAGCAGGGGTTCTTTAACTGGGGGTCACAAAGTTATTACATGGGGGGTCATGAACTGTTAGCCTCCACCTCAAGCCCCACTTTTTAAATGTATACCATTAATACCATTTAAAATGGTACTAAATATATTAAAAAGTGTTTTTAATTGGGGGGGGGGTTGCACTCAGAGGTTTGCAGTCTGAAAGGAGTAACCAATACAAAAGTTTGAGAACCACTGTGCTAGAGGATGTTCACCTATGCCAAATTCCAGCCTGCTGAGGAATAAAATGTGCGAATTAAAAGCTTCCAAAAATACAGGTTTTATGATGGAAATGGCGCATGACCCTGAACTATAGCAGTGCTACTAAGGCACAGCTATAATGAAATAGGCGAGAGAAGTAATCTCATTTATTTTATTGCTTTTTCATTTCTGCTGTACAGTTCAAAGCACTCCACAGAGCTGGCAGTGTACAGTACTCTAAGTGCTAGAGAACTTTTACAAATGTCTCATGAATATCCGGTGCCTGAATAAATACAAAAATGTAAATTAAATTAACAGAGACAGTAGATGAATTACAGGTACCGATACCCAAAATGCCAAACTACTCCACACAAGTGTGGGGGATAATAATGTATTATGTTGGTGCAGGTGCATGTTTTATTTTACTAGTCCCAGATCATGCAGTCCTTACTACTATGCCATATACCCGTCAGTCTGAGTTTGGCTTCAGTACAGGAATTATTGTTATACATCACTCTGATAGATCTGATTGATGATTTGAAAATTCCTCCCTGGTGGGACTGTAACTATTTACGGACCTTGTATAGAGGTGCAGATGCAAATATTACAGTTTAGCTTCTCTTATACAAGAGGATCACAATAATTCTGTGTCTTGTGATAACACTTTTATTTTTCTGACTTTAAGCATCATAAGCAGCATGGCAGAAAGTTGCTTAGCAAAAGCACAAAATGAGCTTCATGCTAGCAAGTGTATCAAAAATAAAGAGCTTGCAATGAGCAGTTTAGGATTTCCTTTACCATGTGAAAAAAGAGGCAAGGTAAAGAAGCAATTTGAATATGTTCTACCTTTGAGTTTAAAATAAGGATATAGTCAAACATTTCTCATTATTAGAATATAACCTGTATTTATACCCTCTGAAGAGTAGCATCTAAGTAAGCGGTGTGTTTTGTGCGTCAGGGAAATCGGGGTACGATGACAACATAGACATAAAGTCTAAACGTAGTGGGACCAATTCTCCTCCCATTTAGACCAATTTTTATATTGGAGTTGCCGTCAATGTTATTTTTAATTTACTCCAGTTAGAAGAAAATCAGAGCCAATTTAATTTTGGACAAAAATGTGAAAAATCAGGACAGGGGGTGGGGTAATGTGAAAAATCAGGACAGAGGGTGGGGGTAACAGGAGCCTATATAAGAAAAAGACCCAAAAATCTGGACTGTCCCTATAAAATTGAGACACATGGTCACCCTATCTTAATGGAAGACAGTTTTAATCTGAACACCACAGCTGAGGGCCACAAGTAGCATCTGAGAGCTGATTTTGTGGATGCCTATTCCTGCATACGTATATAAGGTTATCTTGAACGTTAGCAGTTTTGGCTGCTAGGAAAAAAATCAAGAATATTTATAAATGAATTAAAATCAGTGTAGCTGTGGCAGTATTAGAATTTTAATGGCCTAAAAGTAAAGAGGGGGATAAGAGGAATGCATCAAAGAGCTTTAGAGGTTTTATGTTGTATTAGAAAAGACAAAGCAAACATTTGTCCTTTAAACTTGTATTATAGAAAGAAATATTTCCACATCTGAATAGCATTGCAATGCCATGCTAATTATTATTTGTTTAGCACTGGCAACGTGCTAGGAACTGAACAGGATACAACATACAGTCCCATCCCCGGAGAGCTTAAAATAAAGCATTCCTTGCCTGACATTTCTTACAAATACCTGTTCAACTGCTGGAGACTAAAGAACTATAGGACTTGGTCAACCCATGTAAGATCAAGTTATTTAACTTACGTTATCGAGGCTGACAGGCCTAAAATGGAATTTTTCAAACCTAAGCGTCCTAAACAGAATACCCAAACACAGCTCCAATCAGTGCTTAGGGATGTAAAAAGGGGGGGATATGTGCCTGTCTGGAGATTTCACGTTTGGGAACTGGGCGTTCTGTTATAGCACTGATGTTGTGAAATTAGATGCCTTTCTCAAGAAATATGAACAAAGAGCACCTGGGCCATCTGCTAGTTCCCTGTGCAACTGTCCCCCCATGGTGAACCCAAAGCAAGGGTGTACACGAACAAATACAGAGACAGCCCAGCTCATTCCTACAGCTCTGGAACAAATGGTGAAATAGATTGGTACAAATTAAAGGATTAAAACCCCATTCTGAATGATGATAGGAAAAATCCTCTTTTCAGATCCAGATGCAAGTACTCTGCCTCATCAGCCTGTTTTTCCTACATGCGGGGCTCACCCACTTACAGCAACGGAAGACAGGGAGAACCAGGAATGCCCAGCTAGATCCGAGAGGAGAGTTAACTTTAAACAGCACAGGACTGAACTCTGCAGACCTCACCCACGCAAAATTCCTGTGGACCTTAGTGAGAGTTTTATCTGAGTAGGGTCTCCATGGTTTCTTCAAATCTTACTTTTTGCACAACCACCAAGTACATTAAATAGTACTCGCATAATAAATAGTTATTGGTAACCATTTGCTTATAATAGGGATAACAAGAAGAACAGCCAGGCTAAGAAAAGTAAGTAGTTAACTATGTTATTTTAATTACATGATTATTAGCAGAAGCCTGAACAAAGAGCAAAATGGATTATAGCAGTTTTGGTTTAATGCAGCCTTAAAAAAAATCATTATCACATGCCAAGGCTAAAAGGATTATCGTTCCAGCATGTGGTTCTCTCATTCTGTCGGCCAAGCTCTGAGCTGCTACTGCAGCTATCCTCCCTTTAGCTTGCCCTCTTCTTTTGCCTCTGCTGTTCTGTTCAGCCACTAGTCACTAGCCTCCTCCAATAGAAATACAAAGACTGTGGGAAAGAATATTGTTCACCAACAATCAGAGCCACCCAGTGCACATGGACTTTAGAAGGCACAATTCAGCTCTCTTCCAGTTTACAGCTGGATTCGGACTCCAATTTATCTTTTCTTTCTGTTTTTTCTTCTTTTATATTTAAAATTATTCTGTGAATGTAGTGATAGTAGAAGCTGCCAGAAGCTGCCTTCTGCCCTGAAGAAGGACGACTGAAGCTAATCCAAAACCCGCACATCAGATACAACATATGCAGCAGCAGCCACTCAATGTATCTACCATGGTCCTCAAGACTACAGTATCTAAGCGCTTCACACCTTGAATGTAATTATCCTCTACACCCTGTGACACAGTGCAGTACTAGTATCCCCATTTTACAGAGAGTAAGTCACCCAGGATGTCTGTTGTGGAGCAGGAATTGAGCCTGAGTCTCCCACCGCCCGAACTTGAATTCTAACCACTGAACCATCCTTCCTCTCACGAGCGTCTCAGCATCACCCTGCCAACATGCTCACTGCTGCCTTGGAGCAACCATCTCTATAGAGGATGAAGGTAGTTTGGACTTTATGGCTCATTCGATCCTTGGACTCTCAGCTGAGGACTAGTAACGAGAGTTCCCAGCAGCGCCAAATGTGGCGTGGCGATGGCTTTCGTAACATGAATAGCTGAGCACCAAGACATGAAATGAGAGCACCAGTTCATAGGTCATCATACAGCCATCAGATGGAAAATTTCAATCATTTCAGACCAGGGCTAATGACCAAAGAGGTAAAAGATTCTGTATCCCATAAGTCATCCAATCTCCATCAGATTTTCACTTTCCCAACAATTTGTGCTGCTGTAAGAACTGGAAGCTAGAAATGAGTGTCACCCTTCCTCTCAGAGCAACTTCACTGAAACAGCCAAGCTGCACTAGATGTAGTTAGGTCTCTCACCATGAATGGTCCTATTCAAGTATCTCCATCGCTGATAATGATATTTTGAAACATTACAATTCAGACCAAGAGGTTTTTAAAAATATCTTCCAATGATCATCATTACATGTACGTATATATCACATTAGAAACCCACTGGAAAAAATTTTTTGCCAAGATATTTTAAAACAGCATATTTATATACCATGGATATATCATTTATAGTCAGACATCATGAACAGACCCAGTCTTTGGAAAGTTAAGGTAATACAGACCCATAATACAACATTCCCAAACAAGTCTGAGGGAATTTTTTTTTAAACTAGTACCACAGTCTCATTTGAACCTTTTTAATAGAGTCATAAGATACTGCTTTAGGATCACTAGACTCCCGGCATGCTATGTAAAAGCATCAGACCAACACTGGATAACAAACATCTTTAAATCACAAGTTGCTCAGCAGTAAGGCAAAACCTTTTCTAAAGATCTGAAGCAAGAACTATGACCTTTTATAAAAGAGAGGAGAGACACCAGATTTTAACAATGTCTATTGAATTTAGCAGACTGCTAAGCTACCTGGTAAGCAATATAGTTACCTGCGATGTACAGCCTATATATAGTAATAAGAAATAAATGTATAATAAAGAAAACACAAGTTGTCTGAAGGAGTTTAAACTCAACTCAGCATTCCCCTAAGGTATGGTTACAAAGTTCCTACACTCTTGATCCCAAAAGTCTTTCCCACATGGCTTCCAGTACTGATTAATATAAGCGCAGAGATTCTGTGTGCCTGATTATAATATCAAAGTATTCATAGGAACACAATTATTTACCAGAATCTAACAGCCTTGTTGCAAAAGGCTTTAGTCATTAACTACAATAAAGTACATACTTTAATTTGTTTAAGGTGAAGAAGCTAACTGATCAACAAGCATATTGCAAAATGTATGAGAGTTAAAAAGACTGACTAAAATAACAAAGATGCAGGTAGTATCTGGAAAACACAATTCATAGAGAAGAAAAATGCTTCCACAAAGCTTAATGTGACTTCACGTTAAGTGTAAAATGCTCCAGCCCAAATCCTGCCAATTCACACAAAAGTTAGTGCAATAGAATGTAGCTGGATATGCCAGAAGCTGGGAATGGGCGACAGGAGATGGATCACTTGATGATGACCTGTTCTGTTCATTCCCTCTGGGACACCTGGCACTGGCCACTGTCAGAAGACAGGATACTGGGCTGGATGGACCTTTGGTCTGACCCAGTTTGGCCATTCTTATAAAGCCAAACCTGTGTAATAAATACCCTTCCATTGCAGGACAGGATGCCGCTCGACACCACTAGTCTTTGTGCTGCAGAATGTTTCTTATTACTCTTTTCTGCAGTAGCAATATAGGTCTCACTGCTGCTGGCATGCACTTAATTGTATAGAGCTTCCTGAATTTTGATTCAGTCGCACCAAATTCCCAATCAAACCACTCCCCTTGTGGTCCTGTTGCACATTCCTGCCATGCTTGCTGGGTGTATCTCATGAGCACCATGGTATGGTTGGGTAAAAAAGTTATGCACGCTGCTATTTGAACAAAGATCAGTGTGGCTATTTCTTCTGCACCTTGTTCTTTCCAGAAATCTATGTTACAATAATGTTGAGTTTAGCTCAACAAAAGGTGAAAAATAAAGGTGTAAAGCTCCCACTCTATGCTTTCTTCACTCACACTGTAAGCACTGAGCACAGCCTCATTTCAGGGGTATTGCAATCCGGGATTAAAATGATTTATTTTTAATATTACATCTATTAGTTTGTTAACTGTATAAAGCTCTTTGGGATCCTTCAGAAAGAAATGCACTATGTACAATGCAAGATACTACAGAAAATGTGAATAGGTGACAAAGATAGATTGGCCTTTTTAATTCTTAAATGTCCTTGCATTTGAGAATTAAAGTTGAACCTTTCCAATCTTGTTAGCACAGCCTGTGCTGTCCAGAAGTAAACTTGACTTTTAAATTTCAGTGGCAATATATACATATGTATTTAACTAGTGTCAACAGTGGAGTTGGCAGCTGTGTGTTGTAGTGAAAGGCCACGTCTCTTCAGGCTTATATAAATAATTAACACAAAAATGTGTTCAGATCTTACAATAGAAAGTGATATAAAAATGAACTATCAAACTTGTTTAAGCTTATGGCTCACTCTGTGTTATGGAAGCACGCAGTCTTCAAAGGATGTTGACTGCAAGAGTCATAAAAAGGATTCTAGGCCAGCCCCTATCTCAAACTAGCTGTGTCACCTTGGGCAAACCACTTAATCTCTTTTTAACTCAGTTTCCCCTTCTGTAATGGAGACAATGACAGTGACCTACTTCACAGGGGTGTTGGGAGACTCAATTGACATTTTAAAACATTATCCTTAAATGAAAGGTGTTACGGAAATGCAAAGTACTACTGTTTAATTCAGAGGAAGAAAGATGACAATCATGATGAAGTGAAAATACTGTCATGGTCATCAATGGGAACAACAAAAGCTCATTTGCGACATAAGGGCAGAGCTGCATTCCAAGACTCTGAAGGTAACAGGACTTCCCCGAAACTTCACTAAAGAAGAGGATATGTTTGACTCAGCTATCACCAAGACCATTGGAATGCAGCTCTGCAATTATGTCAGACTCACAGGTGATCTTTAATGGCTTCAGATTACCAGTCTCTCTCTCATTTCCTCATGATTTCCCTTCCTTATAGTAGCAACTATAATTTAAAAAATAGAATTCTACTCCATGCAAAGTCATCGGATCAGTTGTAACCTAGGTTCTCAGTATGCTTCATGATATTTTAAGAGAGAATTACAGAAAATGATTTCCCTTAAAGTCAGTATTGTTCAGTACAGTGGTAATCAAGTTTTTCCATATCAGGAACCATCCCAGGAAACCCCCTCCCATCTAGTTGAGGCCCTCCCCTTCTATTTATCACTATGGAAAGTGTAGGTGGCTGCGATCTTCCCAGACACATTTGTTACCCCCAGGTTTCGTGTGTGTGTTGAATTTCAACATCACTGGTACGATGAAACCAAAACTAAGTATGTGACTCAACATCCCCTCTCAAAAATATTGCAATACCAAATAACTCAACTCACTACACTCAGTCTGACTGTGTCTAGGCAGAACAATACAGTAAAACCTCGATTTAACGGACCTCGATTTAACGGACTTCGGATGCAACGGACAAAATTTCTGATCCATATCAGACCGCGACCCCTCCCGGCTGCGGCCCCGGTCCCCTTCGCAGGCGGCTGGCTGCCGGCTCCCGGCTGCCGCCCAGATCCCGGCAGCGGGCGGTCTGGCTGCCGGCTCCTGACTGCCGCCCCGGTCCCGGCAGCAGGCGGGCTGGCTCCCGGCTCCCAGCTGCCGCCCCGGTCCCAGCCGCTGGTGGGCTGGCTGCCGGCTCCCGCCCGGGTCCCAGTAGCGGGCGAGCTGGCTGCCGGCTCCCGGCTGCCGCCCGGGTCCCAGCAGCAGGCGGGCTGGCTGCCGGCTCCCGCCCGGGTCCCGGCAGCAGGCGGGCTGGCTGCCGGCTCCCGCCCGGGTCCCGGCAGCAGGCGGGCTGGCTGCCGGTTCCCAGCTGCTGCCCGGGTCCCAGCAGCGGGCGGGCTGCGGCGCTGCCGCCCCGACCCTGTGGCGGGCTGCTGCTCCGACAGCTCGGTTTTTTTTTTAATTAAATAACGGACTTTTAGATTTAACAGACATCCCCTCGCCCGAATTAGTCCGTTAAATGGAGGTTTTACTGTATAAACACAAAGAAATAGAAAAAAAAATTGTTTGAGTCCACCGCAGCAAAGAGGAGCAAGAAGTGCTAGGAATCTCCTTGCACTGATGGAATTCATGTTTATTGTATAAATACATACTGTATTTGCAAAACTTTAAAAGATGTATATTACTGACCAGATAAGATTATTACACCCATTATAGGCTAAGGCTAAATATGGGGTCTTCCTTCAAAGCCAAAGATTTTACATTATTCTTTCTAGGTCAAAAGAGGAATAATCTGAGCCAGACACTCATTCCAGTCTGACATCAACTGTATGGCCTAAAGTAAATTGCAGCTCCTGACTCAGTTTCCTCTTCTATAATGGGAATGCTTGACTCTTCATCATATTGCAATAATTAATGTATATAAAGTGCTTTGAAGATTTAAAGAGCTAAAAGCACTAATTATTTCCTGGCTTGCGAAACAAACTGGATTCTTGACCTACTAACTGGATTCATAGACAAATATTTGTCAGACTATTATGTAGTGTATACCAGGGGTCTAAAAGACTAACAGGTAGGTTTTTTTATAAAATAACTTTATGGAAAGTAGTTCTGAAGTCAGTAGCTACATCATTTGTACTACCTCAGCTGTTTTATTAGATTGTTGTTTTTCTTAGCGTTAGTCCCGCACTATGGCAGGGTCCGCATGTCCGCCTCCATTCGGGGCTCAGACAGGACCAGTGATACGACCGGGGTATACTCCAACCGATGCGTCGCGCCACCTGTCATTGGAGGCAGTTTATACCTACTGTCAGGTGTTAGCCTACAGCACCTAGTATTCCCAGGAGGTCCCCCATCCAGGTACTAGCCAGGCCCGACCCTGCTTAGCTTCCAAAATCAGACAGGATCGGGCATGTCCAGGGCGGTAGAGCCCTACAGCTGTTTTATTGGATTGAATTAACATATTTCATTTTCTGAATTAACAACCTGCAAAATGTCATTTTGAAAAATTAATATCAAGTTAGACTACACCTGAAGAGGAGGGAAACGTTTTGCTTTTTGCATCTTAAAAAACCCTCCAAAATTCACATAAGCAAAATCTGCCTTTTAAGCTAATATGTTTACATCTAGTAGAAGCCATCAGCTAAATTTTACATCTGAGTTATCACTTAGCCCCTTCAAAACTAGGGTCTCTGTGGGGAATAATGAAAACCTTAGGGTCAGGCCTGGTGCTATTATACAGTGGTCAGCTTGAATTTACACTCTGTGTTTGAACAGACATTTCCTGGCTTTCCCACAAATGAAGATACTCAATTCCTCCCTGTCAGAGGGTCCCTTCCCTTTTTTTCCTGCTGCCAGAAAAATCAGATGCTATGTCTCTTTACTGGAGCTACTGTAACAAATGAGTGAATATAATAACGAGCTCGCTCCCTTCCCCCCATCCAGTTCTACCTACAGAAAACTGATTTCCTGCTAATAAGCAAAATCCTCAAAAAAGGCCTAGTGCTTTTCAGCCTGCATTTTCTGTATCAGAGGGATTTCCATTTTCTGTGCACAAAAATTACAGGCAATCACAGTGACAGAAGATTAACCTGATAACCTGATCCTGCAAGATACTGAAGATGATCAATATCTTGCAGGATTGGAATCTTAATTGTCACACAGAAGGGTGACAATTAAAAAACAAGGTAGCATAACAACTAACTTCTCTATCTAAAAGCACACAGTTAAATTTGAATTAATCTTGACTCCAAACTGCAACATAATTTCCCAGTCCCCTCCAAACTTAAACTGTTTTAACAAAGTCTAAACAAACACAAAGGTTTTTTTTAGTGCTGTATATCGTGTTGGTTTCTAATCATCATGAATGTGTGTATTTATAGATGTTTATAAATGCACAAACCCTGTTTATAGCTCTGAAGACAGGATTATCAACATGGAAAACATTAAAATAAATATTATCGTACGTGACAGTTTAATACCAAACAGGCCTACTACATACCTAATTACACAGAGTTCAATAAGCATTTTCCTCCCTGTTGTTACTCCCTGACAAGAATAAATGAAGAGTCCCTCTAGGGGCTATACAGTAAACATCTTAAGACATATTTGTTCCTAAACCAGGCTTCACAGTAGTACTGATTGTTTGGGTACAAGCTGCAGACTGCCTTCCATGCAATACAGAATGTAAAATGTACTTGTGAGGGAGCGCACAATTTTGAAATGTTTATCATCCCAGGGAAATACATCCTTTACAAAATGCACTGCCGTTTCATGTCATTCCTTTACAAGCAAAATCCTAAGCCATTCTGTTGTGTCACCTATTAGGGAATTCTGCACACAATTATTTTCTGCCATAAAACATCCTCTTTGGTTAAGAAGAGAAGGATGGCCTTCCCCTCTTTCTCCCCCCATGAAATTACAGGTTTTCAATAACCCATCAAAAACAAAGCAGAGGTGATCTGCTTGTGTGTGGATTTTCCAAAGAAACAGGCAAATAAATGCAATTCCAAGCCTCACATTTCAAAGTGAATTTTATCTGTCTGACAGCAGCTGCACCTGTCACCCAGGGCATTTTGTGTTATTCATGAATTTGTCAGTGTTTCCCCCCATCAATCCATGGTTTTACACACTTTGTGTGCACTGTCAGGACTGTGTCACCAACAGCTTTCTTTAATGACTGAACATTTATGCAAGAACTAAACCAAAGGAAAGAGTAATTTTTTAGTTTCTACAGATATATGCAATTAAGATAGACAATGATAAGAGAGAATCAGCACAACCATGAGCTAATTACAACATATGGGCCAGCTTTCACCTAGTGCTAAATTACTATAACTGAGCCAAACTGGGATTTATTTATCAGACTATTTGTCTTCTGCTCTCTACTGGGGGAGAGGAACCTCTCTGTGTCGCTGCTCAGTAATGGATAGAGAGTTTTGTATAGAAGACAATTGTATTATAAGCATTTTCTTCCTATCTATTAGACAAGGAGGAGGGATTCTCGGTTTGCATCCTACTAGAATCGTTTCCCTCCATTTGAAAAGCAAGCCTCTGCTCACGCACCTCCTGTGTCCCCAAAGAAGCACACATTTCCAATACAAAAGGCTCCTGGCTTGCAGGTGCTGTCAGAGCCCATTCCTCTCCCTGCTGGGAGGGAGGGTCACAAACCAGATCTCCTGGGAGTTTATCCTTTTGTATCTGGCCCTAGAGCCACAGAGCTGCATTTCCAGGAGCTGGGCTAACAGCATGGGGTGGATGCTGAGCAGATGGAAAGCAGAACAGTGGGAGCGAGGGAGCAAAGGGGTGGGCACAGGAACAGACAGGGAAGAGCAGAGGGGACGGGGTGAATGGAGGGGGCGGAGGGCTAGGATGGGAACACAGAGGGAGAGAGAAATGGACCAGGGCGGAGGGGTGGCCAGGCTGGAGCGGCAGAGGGATGCAGGGGGGACTCAGGCAGCCGGGCGGCGAGCTGGGGGGCCCTTACCTGCCACCGTGTACCTGTCCAGGTAGTTGAGCACGTTGCCCACGCTGAGGATGCCGGCGGCCGCCACCCGGGCCCTGCCCAGGCTGGGGGGCTTGTGGCGGGGCGCCGGGCGCTCGGGGCTCTTGCCCGCCGGCGGGGGGTTCATCCTGCCCGACAGGGTCTGCACCTCGCCCTCGGCGCCCCGGCCGCAGCAGCCCCGCTCGCCCTCCTCCTCCTCCTCCTCGTCCCCGGCTCGGAGCCGCCCGCTGCAGCCCGGGCTGCCGGCCGCGGAGCCGCCGCTCTCCAGGCACATCATGGGCTGCGGGCGGCAGCCGGGCAGGGAGGAGCCCGCTCGCTCCGCAGCGCGGCCGGGCAGGGACGCCAGCGGGGCAGGCTCAGCGCCGCATCCCGCAGCCGGCTCAGCAGCAGCCTCCTGCCTGCGGGACCGGCCGCCGCCAGCCTCTGACAGCGGGGCGGGAGCAGGCGGCCCCGCAGCCCAGGCCCCGCCTCCGCCCGGCTCCCTCCCGCCTCAGAGCGCCCCGCGGGGGACCCGCGTCCCCCGCACCCTGCCCGGCTCCTCTGAGGAGACCCACGTCCCCAGCGCCCCGCACCCTGCCCGGCTCCTCTGAGGAGACCCACGTCCCCAGCGCCCCGCACCCTGCCCGGCTCCTCTGAGGAGACCCACGTCCCCAGCGCCCCGCACCCTGCCCGGCTCCTCTGAGGAGACCCGCGTCCCCCGCACCCTGCCCGGCTCCTCTGAGGAGACCCGCGTCCCCCGCACCCTGCCCGGCTGGGCTCCTCTGAGGAGACCCGCGTCCCCCGCACCCTGCCCGGTTCCTCTGAGGAGACCCGCGTCCCCCGCACCCTGCCCGGCTGGGCTCCTCTGAAGAGACCCGCGTCCCCCGCACCCTGCCCGGCTGGGGTCCTCTGAGGAGACCCGCGTCCCCCGCACCCTGCCCGGCTGGGCTCCTCTGAGGAGACCCGCGTCCCCCGCACGCTGCCCGGCTCCTCTGAGGGGACCCGTGTCTCTCGCACTCTGCCCGGCTCCTCTGAGAGGACCCACGTCCCCAGTACGCTGCCCAGCTCCCCCGAGAGGGAACGCATGCACCCAGTGCCCCGCACCCTGCCTGGCTCCTCTGAGGGTACCTGTGTCCCCAGCCCTCAGACCCTGCCTGGCTCCCCTCAGAGGGGACACATGTACCCAGTGCCCCAGACCCTGCCTGGATCCCCCATGGGGAAATGTGTCCCCAGCGCACACCAGGAGGCCTGCCCCTCACGAGCAACCTCTGGAGGTTATGCATCCAGGGAACCCATCCTCCTAAAACACACTGGGGAGCTCCAGGCACAGTGGAGCAGTCCCAGGACCTCCAATCCTACCTGGAGTCCCATACTCCCCATTCCTTTTAACTGCCCCTCCCGTATACAGTGGAGCATCCCCCTCCACCCACTGGCCACCACCCTACTGCACAGCCCAGAAAGGGGCCCTTCCACCCAAAGCTCACCACGCCGCTCCTTCCCCCAGCATGCACCCCTGGGGCTGGTGTTTCATGTCAGCCTGCAGACCTCTTGTCAGAGGCACCCTGCAGGCACACCAAGGCTGGGTAGCCATGCACACGGACCCACAGGGCTCTGCACCTGCCTACAGGGTTAAAACTGTAACAGTGGAAGTCACTGTCTCTTCATGGGAGCTTACAACCAGTCTGAGTTTAGAGTCCAACAGTTTCAGATTCCTGGAAGGGCGTTCAGATACTCTCAAGGGAGGCATGTTGTGCATTATTACCTCCACTTTTACAGCCTGGAGACTAAGGTAGGGAGGGCCCCATTGACTGTGGCCCTATACCGTCTGTCATCATTTTACACTCTTACACAGCAGGTGTAAAACACAACCAAATCACAGATAGCATTTTACAGCCTGTTGGCTAAAATCTTAGTGCAGGGCCATGGTGATCCTACAGTGAACATCACGCACATGCCTGAACCCAACTGATGCCCATTGACTGCAGTAGGAGGCCACATACAGAGCTCTCATTGCTGGATTAGGGTCTAAGGTCACACATAATGTCATGGCAAGGCTAGAAATGGAATAGCAAAGTCCTAACCCTCTGCCCTAGCTCCAGACAACACTCCCACCCCAAAGAAGTTGATTTTGGAACAATTCCATCGTAAAGCATCTGAAAACTGCTCAAATATTCCACCTACTGAAAAACACCACATGATTTTTTCCCGCATTCTCCCCAAAGATTGATCTCTGCACTAACAACAAGCAAGAGAAAATTCAGCTCAAAAAGTAAAGAGGTAGAAGTGTTCAGAATGAAAGCTCATGTACACATAGCACAGTGCCGAACACAAATGACTACAGGAATCACAAGCAGTGCCAGCGTCAGCTTTTTTGCTGCCCTAGGCGGCAAAGCAGAACAGAAGCTGAAGACCGCCAAAGCTGGAGTTGCTGCGGAAACGCCACCAAGGTGGCAAAAAAAAAGAAAGAAAAGAATCTGGAAGTTGTGGACCTGCCGCCGAAATGCCACTGAAAGAAGAACCAGCAGTAGGGGTATGGCCACTGAATCTAGAAGAAGCCCTGGGAGGTGCCGCCAAAATGCCGCCTATGTTGGGAAAATACCGCCCTCAGAACCACTGGAAAGCCACCTTCAAAACAGTGCTGCCCTAGGTGACCACCTAGGTCACCTAGTGCTTTCACTGGCCCTGAATACAGGATAGCTGAAAAGCTACAATGAAGCTGCCAAAGAGCAGTGGGTTTCCCGTCAAGAGCCTTACCCACACTGAATCTGCTACAACGCGAAGGTGAGAATCTTCATATTCAGCAAATACTTAAAATAAATGTATATGTAAAACAACAGCCATGGCCTAAGCAAATTGGAGCAGTGGTTGCTACTCTGGTAAGAGCACAGAAATAGTGACCCAATCTTAAACCAAACTTCGCACCCCTTGATAAACTGTACATTATTCCCTTATAACCAGAAACTTCTACCCTTAAACTCTGTACTGTTCACTTTTTAAAAACATAATCCTAATAATTTTTTTAAATTTGCATTAATATGTACAGCTTTGTCACACCCATTCACTCAGAGGTGGTCTGAGTGACACCCATTCACTCAGAGGTGGTCTGTACAGCTTTGTCACACCCATTCACTCTGAGCCAGTCTCAGGCTGCAATGCTACAAAATTGCAGTGTAGACATTCAGGCTTGGGCTGGAGCCTAAGGTCTGACTGTCTACATGGCAATTTTATAGTCCTTGTAAGAGAAGCAATAAACCAAGATCTCAATGTGTCCACACATTCCAGATCTGAAAGCAGCAACTTCTACTCCTCTCCTCCCCCTTTTGTCCAGATTTCCATCATTTGGAATCAGCCTGTATTAAACTAAAACACTAACAAAGTATAAAAGATAACACGACAAAAGGTCTCAGTATACTCAGTATCAAAATAAATGTTTCAATTAATCTCCTAATAAGTGAGAGAGAATCCTGCACAGAGGATGCTACAATCTGTTTTCTCTGGGTCTATTCAGACACTATCTCCCTCCTAAAGTTCACATACCTATAGGAAAAATAAGTTTGCATTACATATAAAACTTTTTACTAACAAAATGTATAGATTTGGGCATAGAAAATATAATAATTGTTCAAATATTAGTAAATCTAAATATGCATAAAATTTAAGTGTAGCAATTGGGAAGAATTCAATATTAGTAAAAAAAATCAGCAGTCTTGTTGGATTGCTAGTGTTTTCTAGTATCTAGGACAATACTTAATACAAGATAGACTATTCTAATTCTATGGAGTTAGGATATTAATTGTATAATGAATCTAGAAGTTATTTAAAAATATAATCAAATTGGGAACAATTTCTTCCTGAATTTTGAAGTGGAATGGAATAAAACTCTCCTCAAATTAAAGTTAAAAGTAAGAAGAAAAAATAAACAACACTTCCAGAAGATAATTACCAAGTTACAACAAGATGAGAAAATATTATCCTGGTGCTAAATGGTTCAAGAACAAGAAACAGAAAGTGAGCCAAAAAACTTTTAAAAAAACAATTCTGCTAGTGTATATTTTAACTATTAAAGATTCCAAGGAAAGGCTGGAAACCCTTGGAAAGGAACTTTGTGTAAAGCTTGTTTGCCACCTACTGGATGGGCAGCAAACTTACCATGACATTTTGACCCGTCCTAGTTAATGAATGACCACTTCTCCAAAAGAAAAGAGCCAATAAAAATGACTAAATATGTCCTTTTGACATAGGCCAAGCCCCAATCTAAAGGGGAGATAATACATTAAAAGGATTACCAAGCCCAAATCCTTTGTCCTGCAAAACCTACATTCAACAGATCAATGCTTGATTCAAAGGAGATGGTGCATTCCACTAAATAAGTGTTTAATTTTCCCTAAGAGAATGATTTTCCATGACCGAGAGTCCTTTATGGAGAAGAATCTTGGGTCCTGGGACACTGAAGTCCAGAATCCCAATTGTAAGCATTTTTTGGAAAGAGACATCTTTCTGAAGACTGAAGCCCCTAAGCCCCACCATGAAAAACAAACAAACTTCACACTGAACAAAAGGAAGGGGTAAGAGATTCCACCTGCTTAAAGGTACAGAATGATTTAGGAAATCAATGTTTATTGCTATAATTCCACAGGGAATTTTTGTGATTCAAAGAACGTCAGAATTTAGCCTTGGAGTGCAGAATTATTATTTTCTCAGAACACTGAACCCATTAGAGTTCAAACCTATTCCATAAAATCAGACTCTTGGACTGACAGGAACGCTGAACTGAAAAATACCAGTCATAAACTTAACAATTTCCATAGATATTATTAAGTATCCTGATTCCAAAGAAACAAAATAAAAAAAATTATACTAGAAATAGGAAAACAAATAGTGTCTTACAGTAGCTCTAAAGATTGGGAAGAAGTCTCCTAAAATATAACTGAATTAAGTTATAAAATTTAAATCTAACAACATTTTCACTAAAACTCATTTGGAGCTAATTTAAATTGCATGTGTTCACCTGTAACTTCCAGAGTTATTGTTCAAACCTAGTACCGTATGTAGTACTGAGATTACTTCACTTGATTTACTAAATTATCTGTTTAGAAAACCTTAACATCTTTGGTTTAATACATACTTAACTAAATCTCAGATGTACTTATTATGTTATATGTTTGTGGAAATTAATTATTTGATTGTTCATTTTGTTTTGTGGTCTTGTTTCAACTCAATCCCGCACTTTAGAAATGCTACAAAGAACTTGCAGCTTTGTAAAAATCACTGTTGTTCTTTGCCCTGCATTTTACACAGACCTTTGCAGTTGTGCTGCCTTTGCACCTGTGAGTTTGAATTACTTGCCAATGAGAAGCAGCCTTGGATCTCTCTCCCTTGTAACACTACTGTGTGTGAGAGAGAGTAAGACAAGGTCCCTTCTAACATCAAAATATCACCTTAATCATTATTTGTGTGTGCTAGAAACTTTAAAACACATTAATTGTGTTGTGTGTTTTTAACCCCTGAGTTATCTAATATATTAATACTTTACACTAGCCTCATTTAAATCTGAGTGTGGCAACCTTTGTCTGTTTTAAGTACCATATGCAAGGTACTTTGAGATATTTCTCTTTGATATTGAAATGGAACAGTATTTACTCCCTGGTGTATGGTATTATCTTTAATATCTCTCCTTCTGCCAATTAACTCAACCACCAGTACATTGCCAGCCCATCAACTCCCTAAGAACATTCCCTCAACCTGTATAGTTGTGGTAATCCAGTTGCTTTATTAGGATTATACTTGGTTATATAGTACTATTTATTTAAGTTTAGCCGTAAAACTAACAGCTAAGCATTATTAACATAAATAAACAGCGAAATTTAAGGAAACAGTATGATATAACCAAGTATCACACTTTATAAAGTAACTAAATTACAACTATAATTAACTTGTTATTAAAATGTTTAAACTAAAGAATGAATTAGGATGAAACTAAATAGGTTGAATAGGACAATATAATTGAAAAGTGGGCATACACTGTCAAGATAATCCTAGCCATATCTCCAAGCTGCTTCCCCCAGCAAATCAATATCACCTCTGTCTTCTCCAGACTGAGCTTTGGCCAGCTTTCATCCATGCCCTAATCTCAGCCAGACACTGGGTAAGGCATTTCTGAGTGAGAGGAGATAATCGCCCTGCATGCGTTATGAGATCTCTGGCCATACTGCTCCAATAACCCACACCCATGGCTCCAGACACACACTGCACAGGCTAGGGAACAAGGAGACCCCGTGACCACACCCTGGGGGAAAGGACCTGCCCAACATCCTTCAGAGAAAGTTCAGCAAGCAAGGAACAGAGATTCTCCCTAGCAGAACCATCCTCTCCAGATACAGTCAAAAGAATGGGGCTCTTTCACCTTTATTTTTTTTCTCTCCATTATTTCAGTGGTCTCTTAAAAGCTTGACAATATTTTATTGTATTATTTTGCTCTGGTCTGCGGCTATTTATATTTTTCTCTCCCCACCCCTATTAACAAACATGGTTTTGTTTGACAACTACAATGTATCTTTTGGAAACAAAGCCAATCTTGTTTGTGCACCAAAACAAACTAAGCTGTCAGCACAACCCTAGGGACAGGAGACCAAGGGTCAACAATTGCTGATGCAGGACCAGCAAGGGAACACCGTTTTGAGCGCTGTGGTTTTAAAATATGCAGGGCACTGGGACACGTTGGTGACACTATTAACAGGTACTTTTTAAAACAGTTTATGCGAGAGTTAAACAATTAGATATTTTAAGCATGTAGCAGACTTAAGAAACATTTAATAGACTACTACAAGCACATCAGTGGAATGTGCTATAGACTAACAGGTCAGTCGGTTGCTCATCTTACTTTTGTGTGTTCCATTCTATGCATCCGATGAAGTGGGCTATAGCCCATGACTTATGCTGAAATAAATTGGTTAGTCTCAAAAGTGCCACAAGTATTCCTCATTTTGTTAACCATTTAGTAAGCCCTTATAAATCTGTATCCATAAAGAAAGTGAGGAATACTTGTAGCACCTTAGAGACTAACCAGTTTATTTCAGCATAAGCTTTCGTGGAGTATAGCCCACTTCATCGGATACATAGAATGGAACAGAAGTAAGATGCATTTATACACAAAGAAAGAAGAAGAAGAAAAGAAAAAAAGGTTAGTCTCTAAGGTGCTACAAGTATTCCTCACTTTCCTTATAAATTTGTCCATGTTCCTTAATATAAAGGGTGACTGATTTTTTTTTAATTAGTTTTAAAAAGTCTTTTAATTCCCAGCCCAGTTTATTTTGAATCCAGATATCCCGCTGCTAGCAGCAATTTTAAGGAAGGTTACCTTCTGGACTTTAAAACTTCAGTCATGTCCATGTTAATACAGAATTGTTTAAGGGCGGTGGTCTCATTCCAATAATGCTCAGCTGAAATGAGCACTCTCCACCAAAAGGGACAATTCTTGCTTTCGCAAAAGAAAGAACTGCCTCATGCAGGCTAGTATTTTTAGATTTCTAAAGAAAATAATTATGGTCCAAGAGAATATGTCCCTCACCCACATTTTGCTCAAACCAGGGATCCTGTATAATCTGTTTTAAATTCAGGACAGTGACTGACAGACAGACAGCAATACACACACATGGTATTATGCAAAAATAAAGCTACAGAATTCTAACCTTTGGGACTCCAAATTTGGATTTCAGGTTACCAAGCAGAGTATCCACCTGACTGCATCTTTCAACATATCATGTCACTGGGTTGTTACAATGCTGCAAGAACACAAACAAAAGGAGGGTGGTTAGACATACAATATTGTAGCTGGAATAGTCTGCATGACTGAGTGGCCTGTAGCTCAGGACCCTCCCCCAAATAATTTAGACACCAGGATGATACCAGATTCGTTTTATTGTCCTACATTTTACATTAGTGCAATTACAGAATAATACGCTGCATTGCAGTAACACCTTTCCCCCAAGGATGTAAAAGTGCTTTGCAAACACCAGTAAAATCCTCACACTATTCACATCTCCCTGCTCTGCGCACATATGATCACACATTCCACCACAGTATGTATTAGGACCAACCTGGGGGATTTGTGCTGATTTCAGCCATTGGTGGCTGAAGCCTGAGCAAATGCTCAGTAAAGGCAAGGCATTATATGCCCATTTCACAGTAGAGTAAATTAGGGCACCAAGAGATTATGTAACTCAATCCATATCACAAGAGCACCCTCTACACAACAGCTAGTGCCACATCGCAGATCCTGTTACCACATGGGTACCCCCACAGTTATTTAGCACAGGTATTATCAAAAAGACTAGAGGCCCCAGCTGAGATCAGGGTCCACCATGTGCTAGGTGCTTTACCAACACATAGTAAGACAATGTCCCCCCCAGAAGCAGGCAGGTTACATTTTGTTGGACATTAGGAGTGTCCCTAAAACATTCTAAAGCTTTGGACATATCCAATGCGTTAGCACAGACCAAGGACATTGTTAAAACAAAGTTAAGTCACAGTGGATCCATGCTGTAACTGTGTCCCTAGACTCAGCTGAAGTTGTGATAGAGACAAGGATATACTGAATCAGGGGAAGTTTCAGAAGTCCTGGGTACAACCCTGCTGCTTTAACCACTAGGCTACGGATAATTAAATACCAGGTCAGATGCACAAGAAGTTCATGTAATATAAGAAGGCTTGGAAGGATTAGATTTTAATAAAAAAATATCGGTAAATGCTAATTTCACTATACATGCACCAACCAACAAAAACAATATTTCCATTGATGATAATCAAAATTTATAGAGAAGTAAAGTAAGAAAAATGCTGCTTGAGAATGCATTAGAGTTCGATTTAAGGGTATTTACTTTGTATATTTTGATGTATGATATTGTGATTTAACAGTGAATCTCAATATCTACTGTCATTAAGTGTCTGACCCACCCCATCCCACTGTCTGGCATCCCTCCTCAATTATTTCCCACAACTGCGAACATTTAAATAGATGAAAATAAAAGAAAGCTTAAAACCCATATTTTTGCACCATTGTGAACATTTAAATAGATTAAAATTGAAAAAGCTTATAAAATAAACATTGATATTATCCATTGAAATAATTGAAAACACAACAAATTCTGCCAACTCAAAATACAAGCAGTTGCTTGACTCCCCAGGGTAAGTGACCACATATTTGTTTGTGCATCTTGCAGTCAAATAACTTTTTATTCAGTTCCGATATGCATGGAATTCTGTGGCCGTCGCCAAGCAGAAATGAAAAAAGTCACAATCATATCAGGCTGCCGTCAGAACCACAGTGTCCAGAGGCAGTTGCTAGAGCAGGTTCACCCATCTTTTGGAACTGTTAAGCGAATAATAGCCTTTGATGGCTTGTTGAATGTTGCAATCCATCGCCAGAAGCACTGAATTTCATTGCACTCAGAGGGATGTCAATGTTCCAAATAAAATGAGTTTTGTGGTCTCTGCTCAGCTCCCAATGGAGACTGTAATCTCATATACAGCACATATTTGGCAAACCCTGCTCCACGTTCAAATGAATGAGCACTGATCTGAAATACTGCCTCTTCCCACTAGAGGCCTCAGGCGGCCTGAACAATGACATGGGCATTTGCTGTTAGAAAGCATCTCTGCTCCTCAGTGCTGCCAAATAGTTGAGGTCTGATTAACTAGCATTTAAGAATCCTGTGTGGAGGAGAGAGCTACAGAAATAGTACTGCCATGCCACCCCAGCATTACAGAATGGGACTGCCAGCCCCTCGTGGGAACGGAGGAATCACAAAACAATACGGACAGACCCAGCAATTACCAATTTACAATGGGATTCTTGGCATCTCACTAAAGGACTCGAGACAGATGAGATCCTTAAAAAACAGCATCAACAAAAGGCTTCCACCATTTTTCTTAGTGCACAGGACAATCATCGAGAACAGAGAAGAAATGAGGTTACACAAAGTGAAACAAGCCAAGATGAGAATCCAGGGTGGATAAAAATCAATGATTTAAAAAGAATTAAAAAATCAGATTTTTTTATTTAAATCAGATTTTTTTTATAAAATGCTTTTTGAGGAAAAAACTATCTAATGATCATTTTAATTAAGATACATTATAGCTCAAAGATATCTCATCATGGAATCATCTTCTTCTTATATAGGGATTATAAATTCTATAGTATGAGACAATATATTCCTATAATGTGTAAGAAAAGTTTTGTAAATGAGTTCCAATGGTTCATGAATTAGGGACCCAATCTTAAGGGTTTCCAGAGGTTTCTGTACTGATTATTTAGGTTAATCTTTCTATCTACCCAATGGGACTCAGTGTTCAGTCTAGAAGCTACCATCAGAGATGCTTAGTTTTGCAGTTTTCAAACTGTGGATTTGTGTCTCCAGAGATAACATGCTTGTTAACATCAAAAAATGTTTTTAAATAAATAAATCCTATATATATGTGGGAAATAACAGACCTCAACCCTATTGTCCCTATGCAAATTTGGGTACACAAAGTCAATCCCTTACCTCTCTCTAAAAGTGCAATGAATAGAAGATTGTTGGGGGCGGAACAGATCTGGACAAGGAGAGGAAGACTGGAGATAAATGTGAGAAGGGAGGGACAGGCAGTAGAAACAAAAGTGAAACTGTTTGAGCAGCATATTCCAGAAGTCTTAAGGTCTTTCTGAGTGTAACCTTCATTGATTTGAGATCTACCATACCATTTTCTCACTAGAAGGGAAAATCTATAATGGTAGCAGGCTGTAAGAGAGACCCAGTTTGGGAATATTTTAATGAAATTCCTCTATCTGTGGTAAGATAGGTATGCGTGCAAAATGAAAAAAAGTGCAACAAAGAAATGTTAGGCCTGGTTGCCTGAAGTAACAACATCATGAGAAGTGTTCCTTCTCAGGAGGAAGCTACGCTGAAGATAATGAAAGGAACGTGTCGGAACATGCAGGATCTTCAGGTTGGTAAACTTTTTTATTTCATATTTCTTTCTTAAAGACTGCCTCTCTTCCTTCTGGACTATTCTTGAATTCTCATGTTTGAGCAAAATATATAGTTGTTACTCTATGATACTAGAATTTTAGATGCAGTTGTGATAAAAAATAAATACCTGAAATAGGCAGATCTTCCTTTTACAATTTCACCTTTCAAGTAGTACTAAGCAGTTAATGCAATGAGTAATACTAAATAAGCAGTATGGTAATAATAATTAAATAAGCACATTTACTTATTTTGTTTAGGAAAATCCATCCTCAACATACGGGATTCTGAAGACTATCCACCTTCAAGATCACCATCATTTTCTATAGTTTCAGCGTTATCTGCCAATGATGGTGTTTCAGTCACATCATGTATGTCACATAATCACCTGTAACAAAAAGAAAAAAAAATCTCCATCATCCAGTAACCACAGATAAATTCATGATAAGAACCAGCAGATTACAAAAAGAGGTAATTGATGAAAAAATTGCCCAGTTTATTTCTGCAACAAAATCTCCTTTCCATATGATTGAGAATCCACACTTCATTAAAATAGTTTGGTCATTAAGACCAGGATCCAGTCCACCCAACAGAGCAGTTGTTACAGGCAAATTGCTGGATAAAATGTATGAAAGAGAAATTGAGCATCGTGCAAACGGTCTAGAGAGTGAAATTGTTAATCTGAGTCTTGATGGGTGGAGTAATGTCTGCAATGATCCTGTTGTATGTGCTTGTGTGACAACAGAAGAAGGGAATGTCTTCCTTACAGAAACAATTGATACATCAGGAAATGCACACATAGCAGACTGCTTACAAGAAGTAGCAGTAAAAACTACAACAAACTCTGAAAAAAATTCAAATGTCTAGTATGCAGCTTGGTCACAGACAATTCTGCAAATGTATCCAAGATGAGAAGAAATTTAGAAGAGAGTGAAGACAGTCCCAAGCTAATAACAAACGACTGCAGGGCTCATTTGATGCCCCTCTTATCCAAAGACTTCAGTGTTCCAGAAATAAAGGTTAATGTTGTTTAAATTGCAAAATACTTCCAAAACAATCACTTTACAGCAACTGTTCTGAAAAAAGTGGGAGGAACCAAGCTAACTCGCCCACAACACGTGCAATGGAACTCAGTAGTGGACTGTTTTGAACACTATGTCAAGAGCTGGCCTAATCTGATGACAGTTTGTGAATAAAATCGTGAAAAAATAGATGGTACTGTCATAGCCCAAGTTCTCAACATTGGGTTTAAGACAAATGTTAAACACATGCTGAGTACCCTGAAGCCTATTTCTGTAGCCCTGAACAAAATACAGGGGAAAAGTTGTTTTATCGCTGATGCTGTTGAAATTTGGAAGGAACTAAGTGAAATCTTAAAAAGAGAAATATGCAATGACAGAGTTAAATTACGAGCATCAAAAAAATGAATGGGACAAGCACTATTTCTAGCTCATTTTCTTGTAAATATTCTCAATACGTGGTACCAGGGTCAAACCTTAACTGCTGAAGGGGAGGAGTTGGCTATGATATGGACATTCAGCAATCATCCCTCCATTATGCCAACTATAATAAACTTCAGAGCAAGGGTGAACCATTCAAGAAATATGTGTTTTGTGATGAAGTTTTAAAGAAAGTCATACCAGTGAACGGGTGGAAGTCAGAGACTGTTGAAGTGATAATCTCACTTCTAATAGCAGTAGCTTCTTCTCCCAGTGTAGAAAGAATATTTCCTTCCTTTGGACTAATTCATTCCAAATTGAGAAATCGTTTGGGACCTGAAAAAGCAGGAAAGCTTGTTTTTCTTTTCCAGATTATGAACAAACAGGAAAATGAAGGTGAAGACAACTGAGTTGGCTGCAGAAGCCAATATTTTAAGTTTCTCATGTTGACCTGGCTGACCGTCAATTTAACTTTTGGGGGCTATTTTTTAAATATTTAATTTAACTATTTTAATTAAAAACAATTTTAACAAAAACAATCCTGATTTTAAAGAACTTGAATCTTTAAATTCAAAAATTCATATGCTTGTTTTCTTAAAATATGTTTTCTGTTGAAGAAAAAAATCCAGATTAAATAACATTATTGTTTTAGTTAAATAAAACAAATTAAATGTCTGGTGATGTTCTCCTCCTAATACAGCATGGCAAGAAAATCCTCTAAATATTAATGATAGTTCACCTCACAATAACTTCATAAATATCTGCTTCAATTACCTTTGGTAAACTAAACAACCAATCATTCATTTTCTGATATAGCTGTGAAACATCTGAAAAGTGTTCAAAATAAATCACTTAATGCAATGGGGTTTTTGATTTTGTTGTAAATTGGTGTGTGTGTGTGTGTGTGTGTGTGTGTTTCTTTTTTGAGCAAATATAAAGAGAAAAATCAGTCTCCAAATACTGCAGTGACTGGTGCTATATAAACAGTACAGGAAGCGATTATTTCTATCACTTGTCTATTTCTAAGCTTGATGCTGTAAAACATAACGAACCAAGACGAATTTCTGGCAAAAGGGCAAGTTTTAAGGTTTGTTAAATAATCCACAGAATGCATAAAGCCAGAGAAAAGCTGGAGGGGAAGATCCAAGTGTTAAAACTTCAAGTTTGCAACAGATTCATTGGAAGCGCACCTTCAAGCCTAGCAGGTCTGTTTGGCAGATTATGTTTCCAAGGTAGATACACTGACATAAGCCCAAAAATCACACAGTGGAGCTGAATGGTTTCAACTCCTGATTTACACCAATGAAGTTCAGTGTCTCTCTTGTGGCTCCATCATGAAGTTTCTCTTTTACTTAGGCCATTAGCACTGAACCCCATCGTGGCATTATTGGGGCGAAACTGAACCAGACGACTTGCAAGCTGGTGAAGCCCAGGATGATTTACCAACTGCAGCATTTCCCTCTTGTTTGAAGATCCTTGGCAACATTGGCAGAAGGGAAGCAGCTAGAGGAGGGGCCTTGCAAGCAATTTCCTTGTTCCCAGCCATGCTGAAATACAATGTAATTAGGTTTAGGAGAAAGGGTGAATTGCATTTGCATGCATACCTAAAAATAATATTAACGCAAAGGTAAGGACAAGAACACCATCCAAATGAGTTATTTGTTTCCAATCAGTGGGTAGGAATCCCACTCCCTGTACTTCTCAACACTGCACAGTCAGGTAGGAGCACTATCCCATAAAGCACTCAATTCTAGCCACTGCTGGCGCGGGAGTCATGCTCTGATTCAGGTCAACTTCTCATGGTCTCTAGTGCCCATCCAAGACCTGATGGACATGCCGCAAAGACAGCTTAGGTCCACAATAGTGGTTACAGCTTTCGGTAGACACAGCAGCAAGTCCATTGGCAAATTTCTTCACTGCAAGAAGGAAGGTCAAAAATAAAAGCTACCCAATAGAGAAATCTGCTCCAACAGGAAGAATGCTGGACAGTCCCCAATCTACATCATTTCCAAAATGAAGACTAATCAGCAAAATTCCAACAGTTGTGCTTTGCCATCTATTTTGGGGGGCTCTGAATTCCAGACATTTTTCTGCATCCCTGTAAACTGCATTAAAAATAAAATCCTTGCAAGCGTGGTCCAGCTTTTGGCAGTGGAAGATCTAATTGAGTGCAACTGTAACTCACGTCTTCCTGCCATTCATAAGCTGAGCGAACTTATATCATCAGTTCCTCTGACTGAACCTTCAGTGTAGCGTGGAATCAGGAAACACACGTTTTCTACTAGGCGACAAAGAGATTGTAATGGAAAGCTCAGCACATCCCTCCTGACAGTGCACACTTGCGTTTAATGCTATGCCATAAACGGGGAAAGAAAGGGTATTTGTACAGCAGGAAATCCGGGAGAATTAGTGGCCTGGAAGAACTGCCAGAAAATGATGTAAAAAACAGAGGTGAAGGATGCTTGGAATGCATCAGGACAGAGTAGTCCAAGCTCAGTGTAAAACAGTCCCTTATATATTAAAACAAAAAAGTTTTATTTCCAGTTAGCTGTGAAAAATAAGAACATGCCTGGCTCCTTGCAGAGGTTTTCTCAGTATTACAGCTCACCCAGTATTGTTCCCGTTATTCATTCCATAAAGGCCATGCAACATTCTTGCCTCACCTACTACTGGCTGATGCCTCCCCATCTTCATGCTTAACGTATCTATCACCATTATTAAGCCCCATTATTTATCCCCCCAGCGATTCCTCCCCGGACAGACCTATTCAGGACACAGGAACAAAGCAAGAGATTTTACAAATCAAACCACATGGAGCACAGTACAGCAAGGATGGCAAAGCTGCTCAGGCCGCGCTGAAGGGCAGAGGAAATGCCTTCCCACTGACCTCAGCTTGTTTTAACCCAAAAGATTGGAGCTCATGGCGCGCTCAACTGCAATGTTATCCTTTGGATAACAGGGTAAGAACTTGTTACAAAGTGTGCTCTCAGACAAAGGCGACTCCACAGGAACCATAAGACTCTACAGACTCCAGTAAGTTAGAAAGGACGAGACCCATTAGGCCATTCTGGGTCTGTTCTTCCATCAGTTCAAAATTTTGAGCAAAGTCTTTCTCACAATCCGTGCACACACGTGCATGATTGTGAGGGGGATGTCCGAGGCAGGAATAAAGCCAGAGACATGGCCTTGTGGTCTCAGCACATGACAGCGATCCAGGAACTCCAGAGTTCTTAATGCTGACTCTTAGCGCAGACTTCTGCAAAAATACAAGGTTCTCAAGCTCCTTGCCTCAGTTTCCCCCTGTGAAATGGGGATGATACTCCTTTATTCCACCGGTGGGGGTGGGGGAGAGGAGGTTGGGGGGAGATACAAGGGATGTTGTCAGGAAAGTTTCATGTTTACAGATTAGATATGCTAGAGTTTAATTAACACAAGATAAACAGCAACAAAAAAGGAAAGAGAAGTTCCAGTTGGAACATTTTACATAATGCCAATGGATTTTGGAGAAGGATGTTACACACAACTTCAGAGCAGAATTGCAATAAAAATAAACTTAAAAAAATTCCCCACAATAAAGTCAACATTTTATAGTGGAAAACAACCAGGCCAGTCCATTACACTAGCTCAATTTCTGTATCCTTTAAACTGGACTATAGCCAATAGACTGATATAAAGGGGTGGGTTCTGGGGAGAAGGCGAGACTGTTTCCTTTATTATTAGTGTTGACCCTGCCAGGAAGCCAATGCCTCGATTGTTCTACAGAAAAGATTCAAAACAGCCCCTGTCTCCCAAGTCTTTCATTCCATGGGCAAACCAAGGCCTTGGAAATGCTGCTCTTAAAGCTGCTCCAAACCTATTGCTCTGAAAAAGAAACCACAACTTGCAAGGAACTGTGCAGTTAAATGATACATAACCCACAGGACTTTCACCACCACAAAATAGCTTGCCCTTTAAGCCACATGAATGTGCTGTGGTTTTTCTGCCCACTAGAAATATTTCTGGTAGTTGGGTTTTCCTAGCATTTTGGTGAATTGAACTCTCCAGGGAACGGGTGGTTCAGTGAAATACACTGGGCTACCCCACATCTGAACAGCATGGAAATTTCAGGCCCCACCCACCTTAGCACTGTGGAAGGCAGACGCATGGCCCAAAAGGCAATTGAATTATATAACCATCCTCTTGCAAAGGCCAGCTCACCTCCTCGCAGCATGAAATGTTCTCCTCCCACACAAATGTAAGGGAGTTGATTTACAGCCTTCTGGATCAGGAAGCAAAGGGCTGGACTGCCATAGTTATTACTGGAAGGGTGGAGAAAACTAGTCTGTGAAGTTTTACAGACTAGATTTCTGCAGAAACTGTGGGTGACTTCATGCCATAAATATACCCTGCTCCACCTAGCCAGCTCACTAAAGAGGTATGCTCCTAGCACAGGTCTGGGGACCAGGACTCCAGATTTCTAAACGGCGCTCTGACACAGACTTCACTTCCAACCCTGGGCAAGTCACGTCGCCTCCCTGCCTCAGTTTCCCATCTGTAAAGTGGGAAATAAAACAAAGGCCTTGTCTCTCTATGGAAAAGGTGCTTAATTTAAATGTGTATTTAAACTGGTACAAACTCGTATGTGAACACAGTTATTTCAGTTCAGCTTAAACTTATTCTCAATAGATTTTAACTGAAAAAAGCCACCCTGAAAGTAAGCTAAGAATGCCCTCTGTGGGGCAAGGGCCAGTTTATCATCAGTTAAATTCACACTTAAGCTTAAGCTGGTGCAACTTTCTCATGTAGGCAAGCCACAATTTATTCAACAGAGTTGCTGTGAGGACAAATTAACTAACATATGTAAAGCGCTTTGACGTGCTATGCAAATACTGAACCCCTTTGCAGTCCTGGTCATATTCCAGTTGAACCATTAAATGCTACCACCAATGTTCCCTCTAAATTTTGACAGGCCGTGTGTGCAAAAAATTTCTTCTGTGCAAATTTTGGTGCACGCAGGGTTTTGCCATGTGTGCAGGGTTTAGGATCTGTGTGCACGCGCACAACTTAGAGGGAACAGTGGCTGCCACCACCAAATTCCATCTGCTGGCACTTTTTGTCACTACTCTTGCACGGCAGGGAAGTGTTGCTGGTGGTCATAAGCAGCTGCAAGTGCAGGATATGGCCTTATTATTATTTTTTTAAGAAGGCCAAGGATGAGATCATCCTTCATCAGGATCAGCTTGGAGGAGCACAGGGTGGGAGAAGAGAAGAGAAAAACAATCAGGTCTGTACCCTGCCATCCTGTTGTCAGTATCTTGATTGCCCTTCTTTTGGCCTTTATCATCATCTGTATTGCATGAGTGCCCAGGAACCCCAGTCACAGTTCAGGAGCCCACTGCGCTAGGTGCTGTACAAACACAAAACAAAAAGATGCAATTTACATGGGATGTGGATTCCCCTTTTCCCACCACAAGTAGCTCCTGGCTTTTCTGTCCTATCAATGCTGGGGATGGTCAGGGTTGTGTAATAGAGAGAGAAACTCCCGGCACCGAAGAGGAGCAGAACTGCCTTTGATGTGTATGGGTGGGACACATGGGGGAAGGCTGTCCCGATGGGGTACTGATGGTAAATGGAAACGTGAGGAAGGTCTGCAAATCTATTATACGATATTACAATGGAGGCTAGAGAAATTACTTCATTTCCCTCCCGAGAAACTTTGAGCCAAGTTCATCCCTGATGTAACTCCATTGACTGCAGTGGAATTACATCACAGATGAACTTGGCACCATCCATCCAGCTGCCCAAACCGTTGTAAAAGGTAACCTACGTTACATAAAATAGAACAAAGAGTGAGGGAATTGATTAAACAAACAATACTCTGCACCATGTTCCTCTGGAGAGCTGACTGCATTTCAGTGCCAGGAGAAGCAATCACAAGAGAGACAGAGTGTATTACTACGGAGATACCAAATCAGTGATCTCTATGGGTACACAAGAGTCCCCGCCTCCAACACCACAGAATTCAGCCAAGTTACAGCTCATTCAGCCAGCTTCCAAGCTGCTTAATTTTAGCTCACCTGGCAGAGCAGGAAGTTCCTGGTTCAAACCCCAGCAGAAGAAGCAGGTGAGTCACAGACGAGGGTGAGTCGTGCTGGAGGAACTGGGAGGTGTCTACTCCCCGCACTTCAAACTGACAGGTGCAGCTGGCACCAGGGTGGGACTAGCTGCTGCAAACAGCCCTGTAAGCAAGAGGGGGAAATGTAAAGCAAAGAGACTGGTAGTCGAGAGAAAGATGAACTAGCTGCGGAGAGCCAGCCAGACATCACTGCACTGCAAGATCTAACAGCAGGCTGCCAAATACAGCTGGCATCAGTCACTGAGAGACCCAGGGCTACACTGGGCTCGACACAAATCACGGTCAGTCAGGTCCTCACCTGAGTGCTTGGGGGTGGCTGGGGAAGATCATTTCCCTCCAAACCTGCCATTCCTGCAGAGGAGAGAAAAAGCTCTGTCCACCTCCGTTTCTGCCCAAGCCTGCTTCCAGAAACAACGTGTTTATATGGCGCCTGCTTGGAAGTGAAAGGAGCAGATGCTCCGGTGCTTTGGATTCAGTGGCACAGGAGCATGTAGAGCTGCAGTATTGTGGCTCTCACTGCACAGACCACGGCCCATTCCCATGAAAGGTGGTCATCACACACCACCAGTTTCTGCAGACACCTTCCTAGTTTCTTTTTAAGAGAAAGGAGCCTCTGGAGCATTTGGGGTGTGCAGCTTACAAGTCTCTCTCGCTGCATCTTTGGAAGGAATGTGCTTGTGGAACGACAAGGTGCTCCCATCTATTTCTACAGATGAACTGTTCGCTGTTCTTGTCTGGAAACTTGGAGTGAGCTAAAGGAGAGATATTTCCTTAATGTCTCCTAGAAATGCACAAACATTTAACGCTATTTTATATGTTGGTAACTGAGGGTCTCGTTTGAATACAAAGTGTCTTTAAAATTAGGCAAACTGCAGACCTGCCTTATTTTAACAGTAAGCATAACACTGTAACATCAGTTGAGACTGCCCACGGATCAGACCAGTGGCCTACCTAGCCTAGTATCCTGTGTGACAGATGCCAGCACCAGATGATTCAGAGGAAGTTAAGAATCCCTGCAGTGGTCAGTTTGGAATCACATACCAGACAGGAAGTTTCGTCCTAAGTCCTGTCAAACAGCAGCTGACTGATGTCCTGAAGCAGGAAGATTTACAACCTTAAAGAGACATTTTTACCATACCAAACTACTTGGTAATAATGTAAGTGCTGACTCCTTGAAGTATCCTTCCACTACTGTTTTGAGATCTCCCTCTTGGCACAAGTTTCTTTTAAGGTATCAAGCTCATTCATTTGAAGAAAATTACTTTTCTTGCTCCCGTCTTATTTCTTAGTCTAGACTTTAAGTCACTGACCCAGGACTCAGAAGATATGGTTCTATTCCCATCTCTGTCACAGATGCACTACTACACCTTGGACAACTTCTTTCACCATTGTGCCTCAGTTTACCCAACTACAGAAAGATAACAATGCTTTCCCGATTTCTCATTGATGTTAAGAGCCTTAATTCAGTAATGCTGGCAAAGCCCTTTGCAAGCCTCTGATGGCAAGTGCTGCAGAAGTATTATTTACTACTGTACTTTCCTGGCTGCCTTCCTACATTGGCCTCAGAACAGATGGAGTATGAGCAGCACAAACACCAAAGCTTGGGTTGCAATCATTCACACATGCCTAATACTCCATTAAGCAGCAGCCGCTTCACTTAGGAAGGAAAAATCTGCTGACTGCCATCAAGGTGCTGGAAAAAAAAAAAAAAGAGAGAGAGGGAACTTCCTTAGTATAGTTACCTGGCAGCTGCTATGCACAGCCATTCCTTTAGACATGGTTTATAGGGATGGAACCCTGATGCTTCCAGTTCTAAAGCACCAGACTAGGACGTTGCAGCAGATGTGGGGTGATGCAGGAAATAAGTGAATGTTTTTCCTCCCTATGCCACCTCTGGCAATCTTATCATGCCTGAAGCAGACAGAAATGCTCTTGAATAGCTGGGGTAGAAGATCTGTCATCCTTGTGAGAACAAGCGAACAGTTTCTAAAACACACCATGAAGAGGAGTCGTGATCTAGCAAATGGAACCTAAAAGTGGGATCAGGCCGTCTAATGCTACCCTACACAATTTGGCCCCATCAAACCCATCCTATAATATTTTCCCACCTTTAATCTTAAAGTACTTCACACATAATGGTTGGTTAGGATGCCCATTCTGCAGCTGAGGCACAGAAACTGAAGGCACAGTGCAGGAATGCAATTTGCTCAAGGTCACCTAGCAATATTCAGGACTTTATGCAGGAAAGCTGCACCAGTGATACCCAGGTAGTAAATCCACTGTATTACCAGTATCATTTCCCAAGTGGACACTCATTCTGCAATAAGAGGGGCTTTTGGGGGGGGGGGCTTTGTTTAAACTGCTTCCAAAGCAACCATAACCTAACCTGGAAAAAGGCACTCTACACCAGACCAGATATGCAGCCTACCCAGTCTATACTCTCCTTCGGCTCCCTGCAGACAACCATACCCTTTGTACTCCCACCGAGAGGGACTGTCACACAGGCACTTTCTGAGATCCTCCTCCACACTTCCTACCATTGCAGGTATAAATATGCTAGTTAATACCCCCAGACAACAGGGACAAGTCAGAAAAGTCAGCTTGGCTTTGGACCAGCATCTTCTTCAGCAGATGCTCATTAGACAAGTAACTGAGCCCATCCAAGCCAGACTGCACCCTCAAGCCCTGACACAGAGGATCATGAGATGGGACCTTACCTTTGGCAGACAAACCACCCATTCCATTTACACACATGCATCAGTTGAATGAATGGATTGTTGCATACACCTTAAATGAAGAGGTGTATTTAACAATCCATTCATTCCCAGGGCGAGGTGGAACAAGGTCTTGCAGGAGCCTTGCATCCCTACACAAACATGGTACCAATGGTGCTAGGGGAGCAGTTCTGGAAGGATGTGATTTACTGACCCATGTGGCAGCTCATTTCATGAGGTGTATGGTGCCCTCTACTGGTGACTGGCTAAGTGTCACATCAGGAATCACTAAGGCCACTGTTTAATTTGTGTTTCCAGAACTGTCCTTTCACACTTAGACAACCCAATAGGAGCTAACATACATTATACACAGGCCACCTTATCTACACTTAATCATTCATTGTGCTATAAATAATAGTAGGGGTGAACCTCATGGAGTGGGCTCCAGTGAATCCATCATTTGGGAGTTGCCAGAACTAGTTCACATAAGCTAACATTTGTCCTGTAATTTAACCATTTTAGGTAAAGCAGATTGGTTTAAAAATATTTCTAAGCAAAAGGAAGCCTGTGACGTGTATAAGAGTAAATTGGGTCTTTGCATTACAGTATCCCCAGCTCAGAACAGGACCCCATTCTCGGCACTATACGAACACATAAGTGAGACATCCCTGCCACAGAGATCTCAATCTGAACAAATGATGTGCAGGAGAAAGGAATCCTTATCTCTATTTTACTGATAGGGATCTGACACAAACAGAGATTAAGTGGCTTGCTACAGGTCACATGTAGCAGAGCCAGGAACTGAATAGAGATCTCAATCCCCAGTCAAGTGTTTTATCTATAATACCTTCAAAGATATGTTGAAACACATGGGTGTTTAAAGATCCTCTCCCCCCAAAATATTAGAGTCTCCTCCTCACTTTGGTCTTTTTCCCAGTCTCTAAACAGTTGTGTTTAACTCTGGCCTCTTTATTCATTCCATTCCTGGCCTCTAGCAAGAGTGTTCGGGTTTAACTCAGGATTAGCTAATTCGTGTTAGCTGAGCGGGAGCTAAACGTGACCTTTTCCCCACTCAAGAAAAAACCTGAAGCATAAAATGAACCTTAGCAACGCATGAGTTGGAATTCTGAACCCACAGTTTTAGAGCTGGTTTGAACTAGGCCAGACTGGGTTGCTCACGTATCCAACAGACTCAATGTACAGAACAGTCATGAGCCCACCTCTGTAGTGAGCTCAGAAATCTGTCAGAGCTGAACATAAGACTCATTTCTTCCACTTAATTTCCCCCTCAAATAAGTTCTAACACACACACACACACACACACACACACACACACACACACACACACACACACTCCTGACTCACACCAGTCTACGACAGCCAAGCTAATAAAACTGTTCCTCCTACAAGTTAGGAACAAAAAGGAAGAAAAAGATGCAAATAATATTTTCAAGTTTCTGGGAGGCACCCTGATACTATGAATCTAGGTACCTAGAGAGATCAGACAGATTAAAGGGGGGGGGGGAAACAGGACTTGGGGAGAATTTAATACCCTATAATCTCTTCTCAGTCACCTTTGGGTAATTTGTCCTAAAAGGAGGATACTGATTCCACTTCAGTAGCATTCCTCCAGCCTTGCATCCCCAGTCACTGACTCTGGGCTGGTCTTCACTGGGGGGGGGGGGGGGGAACGACTGAAGATACACAACTTCAGCTATGTAGCTGAAGTTTGTGTGTCTTCAGCCGATTTACCTGCCGTCCTCACGGCGGCGGCAATCAGCGGCGTGCTCCCCCATTGACTCCAGCTTGCACCTCTCAGCGAGCTGGAGTTCCGGAGTGGACGGGGGTGCCGCTGGCGATCGATTTATCGTGTCTTCATGAGATGCGATAAATCGATTGCCAAAAGATCGATGGCTACCCACGGTAGTGAAGACAAGCCCTAAGGGTTAGGTTGTCACTGGGGAAACACTCTCCTAATTTCAAGGCTTGTCCCATCTCTTCATGTGGCCTAATGAAAAATTCAACTAGAGAGGATGCTCATTCCTTCTGGAAACACATACATAGTCCTTTTGTGGTGCTTAGCCTTTGACTTGCACATCTGCATTCTATTAATTAATTAATTACAGATGAGGCTATCATGGTTTTGAATGGCAAAACATCAGTTCAGTACTACACCTCAATTACCCTATTCTCAGGCAGGTTTGGATAGAGCATTCTGCTTCGGGTCTTGCAGCAGCAGGAACTACAGAAACACACATGCAACAAAGTCTTTCTAGGAGGAAATTACTCTGCACTTCCATAATATTTTCCCAAACCACTAGTGAACTAAGATCAATATATTTTTATGCACCTCACCAAATTGTTATTTTATAGAGAGTGCACATAGGTTACAGAAACACTGTTAATCATATATATCATTGTTAGTGAGTCTCATTCTTAGGTTCCTAATACAGAGGACCCTTGCTAGAACATGTGTCTAAATAGCACGAATTCGCATATAGCGTGGTTGTGGCCATGGATTCCAAATTTAGTTACTTTAATTGGAATCTGTGGTAATGCAGTACTCACTATAACGCGGTCCCCGTATTAACGCATTACCGCGCATGGAGCCCAAATCCCGTGTTCTAGCGAGGGTCCGGTGTACCTTATATTAGCAAACACTTGCTTTTATTGCCTATTCCCACCCCCCCATCCTTCATCTATACCAGTGGTTCTCAAACTTTAGTACTGGTGACCCCTTTCATAGCAAGCCACTGAGTGTGACCCCCTCTTATAAATTAAAAACACTTAAAAATATATTTAACACTATTATAAATGTTGGAGGCAAAGCGGAGTTTGGAATGGAGGCAGACAGCTCGCAACCCCCATGTAATAACCTCTTGACCCCCTCAGGGGTCCTGACCCCCAGTTTGTGAACCCCTGATCTATACATCCACTTAATTTGCCCTCTCATCAGGCAGGGACCCTGTCAGATATCTGTAAAGGACTTAGCACATTTCTAGCACTGCATGCTAACTAACACTGAACATTTTGTACATTGTAATGTCAGTCACCTTGGACATTAACCATTGCAGCACTGGGCTACGGCTGAGAACCTGACCACTTGAATTGCAAGCAGCAGTGGAATGATAAAGATGAGCCTTTTCCCACGCAGTCAATAAAAAACTATGGAGATACTCCTATTGCTCTTAGGCAGACATAGCACAGGTTAGGAGGCCATGTGTTTCCACTGGTGGGAACAAGGGATCAGGAGTCAAGGTTCTCTATACCCCAGTCTGCCACTTATTTGCTGTGTGGCTTTGGGCAGCTTGCACCATTTCACATCAAATTCCCTCTGTAGCTTAGCTTTAGCGCCTAGAACAGAGATTATATTTATCCTCACAACCTAAGAATGTCAAAGCACTTTATAACAAGTGCTGAATGGCACTTGCTATCAACCTCCCACAAGTGAATCTTCATTCTCTACCTTTTATTCTGGGATCATAAAGTGTATTCTGTCTTCTGAGCTGGAGCCGATGAGGCCCAACTGAACTGTGTCTCACGCAGAGTCAGTAAAACATCCCTGCATTTTCACACAGAGTCCCAGGACCCAACACATCACCAACATGACCAAATAATGCTTCAGATTTTGCACCGTCTGATTGCCTTTACAAACTATTTTTAGTTCAGCTAATACTAAGAGTTGCTAGTTGGCATTAGGGCAAACTACAAAGAAAAGAAAAACAAACAAAAGTACCTCCACAACACTTCCCTTCTTCCCTCTTTCCAGAGAGGCTTAGAGGAACATGAAACACTAAACGTACACTCCTCCCAGTTCACATTAAAAACACCGTTGCACCTTGTCCAATATTAAGTTTCATGCACCAAACAGGGCAGCAATTTGTCACCATCAGTTCTCACCAGGGAAAATTCTTTAATGCTTTATTCTATTGATTCTAGGCAGAATTATTTCACATTGCGGTAGTACCTGGAGGTGTTGTTCCCCTTGGATACACATTGTGTTGTGTGAATGCTGTCCACTACAGCACTCACTAGCATTCATTTGAATTCACAAGTGTTCATTTTTACCATGCTTGTATCCTTTCATTGCTATTCTCAGACATTTCCATCAACAGGTTTTTGTCTGCACATGCCCTGGGGGAATGGCTGTTCTTCACACAAACCCTGGGGTTAATGTACAGACAAGGGTATTTGCCCAACAGAATTTGCTATTTTTAAAGCATTTCAACCATGCCATCGGGGAACAGGATCACTTCAGTGTGACTGAGGTCAGCTCTGAACATCTTCCATGCCAGAATTCACCCAAGATCAACATCCCATCTAGCCTGGACCTAGATGGGACGCCTTCCTACCACCTCCATTTACTCACACAGGAAGGACTGATGCTTGCGACTCTCTGACACTTGTTTGCATCCCTTCTTAGATGATAAATCACATTCTGCAAAGAGCCATATGTAACCAGTCCAGACACCACCTGCAATCGCATTTATTCACATACCCTAGTCAGCATTTGCCAATAATGAATCAATTTGCAGAAATGAGGATCGGCACATGAACAGAAAGAGAGATACATTTGTCAGGTATCTTTATCTGCAGCCAATAATTCAAACTCTCTAGTTCTGGCATCACAGTCTGTTCCAAGGTTAAATTATTTTCCACTACAGAATACACTTTATGATCCAAGAATAAAAGGTAGAGAATGAAGATTCACTTGTGGGAGGTTGACAGCAAGTGCCATTCATTCAGTTTGCTTTAAAGTGCACATCAGTCAACACTGCAGATTGCCCAAGGGCCAACCAGGATTTGGCAGGTACAAATTTACACAATGCACATAAAATCATCCAAGCTACAGGTGACTGGTTTCAGAGTCAGGAAAAATAAGAAGCATTCCAGCTTCTCTACAGAAATCCTTCTACTGGATTTCCATCCGTTTTAATGGGCCACTCTCCTTTGTCATCTGCCTGTATTCCGGTTGTTTCCCATTCAAGATTACCATTCTGCCCACTCATTACTTTGTGGGTATAAATTCCATTGCTCCAGCAGTACTGCTGCGTCCAAGAAAACTCTCACCACCATAAAGAAGCAAAGATCCTTTCACACTCTGACCTTTTACCCAGGACTGCAGCCAAGAGCAGCAGTGGAAACCTGGCTAGATCATTCCAGACATTTCCAAATGCTTGCTCATGCTAGGAATCCTCAGGTACTAAATTAAATAGGGTGGGAAGAAGCAGCTTACTCGATTGTGTCACAGCAAACATGATTTAGAAACTGTCAAAGTACTGGCCATTATTCCTCTCCCTTCTCCTCTCCCCCCCCCCCCCCCATGGCCCCTCAGAAGCCTTGATGCCGATGAATGTTCCTGTTTTTTGTGAGATATTCCCAACCCAGTCTCTCTCACACACACCAGAGCAGGGCTGCTCATGAGTGTTGATCGACTGGCACTGATTTTTTTTAAAGAAAATGTGCTTGTTCTTTTTTAAAGACACTTGGAACTATGTAGCCGCTGCAAAGAGGTAGTGAGAGAAGGGAAGATCCTGATACTGCTACAGTTGGTAGGGTCTCTTTGAAAGTCAATTACAAATTAGCCTAACACATATGGCTGTCCTGCATGCTGTTTACGGTTACCTGTTCTGGGGACACTTGGATTTCAGTTGACCCAATCAGAGTCCTACAGAATCTAATAGCAACAAAAGCAATAGAGTTTTATAGGAACAAGTTTCTATAACTGCAGAAACCTAGGGCCAAGCGGCATGTATGGAAAGATTCCTATCGACACCTCTGAACTTGAAAATTGAGACCCTTAAGAATTTAGACTGGGATTTTTAAAAGTGCCTAATTAATTCAGGAGCACAAGTCCCGCTGAAAGCTAATTAGATTATTTTGAAAATCCCACACTACAGAGTGCTACAGGTTCTCCCCCCCTCTGGTATTTACGTGACCTCTGTTACCATAGTATTGGAGCACTTCACTTTACAACACGCCAGTGAGGCATGGAAGTCCTATTACCCCCATTGCACAGATGGAGAAACTGAGGCCCAGAAAAACTAAGTGACTTGCCGAACAGGGAGTGTGTGGTGAACAGAATTGAATCAGGTTCTCCAGAGCCCCAGGCTAGTGCCCTAATTACTGGACCATCATTCCTGTCGAGTTACTATGGGAGTTAAACAATGACATTACCATTCTATTAAATCCAAGAGGATCTTTCCATTGGCATTACTCTAACTTGTTTGTGTGTCACTGATGCAGTATTTCTCTCTGCCAGTCAGGTACTGCTCAGCGTCAAAACACTGTGTGTCAAAAGCCAGGAGTGCAAGAGGCCTAAATTAAGAATGCTGCAGCAGCTTCTTCCTCTGTTTCGGGTTCTTGTGGGATTATTGCTCAGCTATATTTTGACTTGGCTTTCGAGTTCAATGCTAATAAAGGTGAATTTAATTGCATTCTTGCTATTCTCTCGAAACTCATAGGGGATGCACATAACTTGTTGGCGGTGAATAATCTTTCTAGTGAAGTAAATGGCTCTTTCCATATAGGAAAATCAAGAGGGAAAGAAGAGAGATGCTGTTTGGTATTGACAATGTACTCTCCACAGAGGAGTTCACATTATGCCGACAGGCATTGTACTAGATAAAGTCCCTGACAGTATTAATTTACATGCAAGCCTGCCAAGGACTAGATTTGGGAGGCCCTCCAGTGAATGAAGAGATTCCCCATGGTCACTGCAAAGTGGTATGTGCTGATTATTTCTCTTCCCGTTCCCTGCTTTGATGAAACTGGATTTGCTTATGTTTGCTGCCAATTCCCATTCATTTACTGTTCCCCCATCTGCTTCTGGTAATTTTTTCTTTGGGCCACACACTTGAGATTTTTATTATAAAATGTTTATTGTGCCAATCTAAGGGTCTCCCCCAACTCTAGGGAGCACTGATAGGGGGCAAAAGTCTCCAGAAGAGCTACTTTCCTTGGCCTAGCACCTCCTCGTTAATAAAAATTGCAGCAATACATAATACACTCACAAACATTACTCATGAATGCATCATGGAATCGTACGACTGGAAGGGACCTCGAGAAGTCTTCTACTCCATGTCCCCAACATGGTGATATTTGATCAGGCTTCCAGCGTATGAAGCACTGTATATAACACCGCTATTGATTTAGTTCTCATTTTAAAAAACAGCCGCCATTGGTCAGATCCCCGCCAACAGAGAATAACATTTACAGTGGGGACATGCAATACTGGCATCATCATCAATAGAGAGGAGATTCAAACCAATAGGTTTTATTTCTACAGTGCTCTTGACTGTAGCACCTGCAAGACAATTCCTGTATCTCCATGGAATATTATTCTCCCAGGCATGCACGTGTGGGCACATGTGCAATGGCACTACAATCTGTGGGTGCAGGGGGTGAGCATCTCTGCTGGCTCAGAGAAACTGGCAGAGAAGAAACATTAAAGGGGCTGTAGGGAAAGGGTTACAGCAACACCGATCCGGTGGCCAGGAACCGCTGTATAGGAGTTCACAGTTCAAGCCAGAGGGTGGAATGACAGCAGCAATGGGGCTGCATTGCAGCCTATGCAGATTCCATCCCCCATCCACCTTCACTTAGCTCCTTGCAATTTCATTTCTATCTACACCGGCTTTCGGTGTGACATGAACTGCCCAATTCACTGCAGCAGGCCAGATCCTGTAAGGGACACAGCAGAGCTCAGGGTTTAAATCTAAACCAGTCTCTCTCTCATTTTTTTTTTTAATTAAAAGCTTTCCCACTATTCGTGACCCCATTGCCAAAAAAAGCTAATTATGCAGAATTAGCCCACTGAGCCTCTACTCATCCGTTGGCAAGCTGAACACCGCCCTGTTCCCATATGGTCAGATATAGAGGGAATACGCTCAGTGAGTGTATAAAATACACACACACCCTTGTGATTTTGGCTGGAACTCCAGCCAGATGGTAGGGTATATTGCAATGTATTTATTTTACAGAGAAGATGGAAACACACTCCAGCAAATACAACCCTGTCCCCTTACAGAACCAGCGTGCTATGATGACTAGAGCGCCTAGGTACTATGGTAATTACAGATCATATGAAGTTAGCATGTCACTGGGGAAAGGCCACTGCACAGGGCATCTTGATGTGGCTTCCCTTCTCTGGAAATAGAGGGGAAAGCCCTGGTGCCACTGAAGGGAAAGAAATTTTGCCAATGATTTCAAAAGCAGGCTTTCGGCACAGTCTGCAAAAGAGAGCCAAATATCTCACTAGACCGAGTCACATCAGCACACAGTACACATCAAAAGAGACCAGTGCCACCTCTTCCTCAGCTCCACTAAGTTTACATTTAAAAAAAAGCCAAAGATTGGCAAAAATTGACTTTTCTGCTCACTATGGATTATTACCATTACAGTTATAAACAGCTTCTAGCAAAGCACCGAAGAAATTGGAACACACATCGTTATGCAAGACCGTTATTAATGTGCCTATTAAAAATATATTATTGACCCAATTAGATTGAGGCCTTTTTTTCTAAACACCAATCACATGAGCAACTGAATTGCTGTTCCTGGTCTCCAAAGGGTTAACAATAGTGTGACCTATGGGTAGAAAGACCTGGCAGGCAGAATGCATCCTACTTTTCCTTGGATGGGATGGAAGGATCTGCATTGGAAGGAAGCATGTCATGTCATGAGCTTGTCACACAGATACAGTCCAGTGACACAGCTCACAAGAAATGTCTGTGCTATAAAACTATGGACGTTATTGACTGAGCTGTGCTTAAAATGAAAAACTCACCACCAAACCCTAACGCAAGCTGCCCAGTATGGGGTTGTGGGAAGCCCAAAGTTGGAGCTCGACTTGCAAGCCTTTCCAGGTTATGAGGGGGATAGTGGGATTAATTCTCCTACTTTTATGGAGGAACAATGGTGCCAGAGGATCTTAGCCACTCATGCTCGGGATCTCTGCTTGAAGCGTCACGGCATCCTGCAGTAGCATAGCACTGCATAACACTGTGGTAGAGCTCGAATGCAGCACTGAATCAAAGGAGAAAATGCCACCTGCATTGCTCCTGTAGCATCCAAACATTCCTTGGTCTCCCATCTAAGTACAGCATTAACCTGGCTGAAGCCCCCTTAGCTTGAGCATTCTTACAAGGCTGCAGGAGAATAAGGCATGCTGTCCTTCCAAATGATGGTAAAGGAGGTACAGTTACAGGCTACCACAAAAAAAGCCACTAGGGCAAAGAAAAGTAAATTACAGGAAACGATTGATATAGGGCTTTGCAAAGTCCTTAGTTACTTGTCTGTCTTACTGAGTCTTCCTTGGCTGACCAACACAATCTTAGCGAAAAGGGAAGAGGGCACAGCTTCTTTCCACGCTGCCTCAGACATGGGGAAAAAGGTCAAGGAGGAGAGACAATATGGCAGATTCAGAACTGGGCTCCTGTGCCAAGTACAGAGGGTCTCAGCATGGCTCCGTGGAAGCTGCAATGGACCTCTGGATGGTTCTCGACTTGTATCTTTTCTGTTTAGACAGCAGCAGGTGGAAGGAGTTAATAATATTAGGAAGCAATGGAAGATGTAGTTTTCCCCGAAGGCTAGAGCAGTAACTAGGCTTTCTGGTGGACAAGTAGAGGGGAAGCTCATTGTGAGGGTTGTAGAAAGCAAATAATGATAAATGGTGATGCAGATATGTAAAGATCAAAACATAAGATCTCCATTAAGGAAAATAATAGATAGTTATAGTTATTATAAATTGTTTAATGTTAATGTTTATTTTAATAAGGTTATGAAAATGTTTTGAATCAATCATGTAACAATTAGTTTTTGCACATTTATACAATCACTACCTCATCAAAAGTAATATGCTGCTATTGCATGTTCTGTGCACAAGCAATGCAACAATCCTGCAAAAAGGGCGCGAAATTCTGTCCAATCACGCTGTTCCTACCACGTGCCTGCTACACGTGCGTAGTCTAAATCTGCCTAGCAATATGGGATAGCCAATCATGTAACACATAAAGAAACTGCGTAGTTAACCAAGACTATAAAACTGTAAGTTAAGCATGGTTGGTGTGGCAGTTTCTTCACGCTTTTGGGCGGCTGCCACCTCGGCCGAATAAACACGTTTTGTTTTGAGCCTCATTGGTCTCCTTGAACTTTATTACTGGTCTCCCTCTATAGCCTAGCGAACATCCCGCTACACTCATAATGCAAAGATTTACAGAATACATGTTTTCGAATCTCACCAGGACTTTGCTAAAATATTTATGTACCCAAATAAAATATCAAGTGATAAAAATACATCTCTTTTCATGTGCTCAATTGCTGTCATGATTCATTCTTAGCAGCCAGAACAACACACTGGTCTATACAGTTTGGCAAATCCTTAATTCTCCATGTTTCTGAAATTTAGTCCTCAGTACATTTGCTCCTGCACTGTCTCCACCCAACAGAGCTTTGCAGACAGATATTGATCAGGTTAGGTATTTCCTCTATGCCCCTGTAATTAAACTCACAGCACTGTTTCTGAATTGATGTTCCTTTGCAGTTCCTTGACCCACTTTTATGTTGTCTGTTAAGAGTCAATTGTGCTGGGATCCTAGTTTAAAAATATCTCAAACTCTGGCTCTTATGCCCTGGTACTTGCAAAAGCATGTCACACTAACTGCATATTTGCATTTTTTAAGCTTTTCACAGGTGAAGGTCTGTGCATTAAGGAACAGTAGGTGCAAATGCCAAAAAGTGCCCCCCTCACCTTAATACTAGGGTCTTTATGCCACTTCAGCTTCCACATGACAATGGTTAATTTGATTCCCTGCCCCCACAGAACTCCAAACTCAGAGCTTTGACAGGCACCTGCATAAGCAACTCCTGCTGCTTGTGAAATCCACAGCCACTGACATTCATTTGTGTCTCCTTGGCATTCAGGCTCAGTGAAGGGCCCCTCAAGAGCTCTCCTCAGGTGTCCCCTGCCTATAGCAGGACTAGAAGAGGTGGGAGATGGTTCATGTACATGTTCCACTGTAGGGGAACATCAAAGGAAGGGACACTCCCTCACTTCATACAGTACATTTTGGGTCTCGGTTATTCTCTACTGTCTGCAATTTGATGTTCCAGCTGCATTCTTTCAAATAATGCTACTGTAATACAAATATGTACAGGCCATCTACAAGTTTCATAGAGCACAGCAGTGAACAAAATTGAGCAGATAATTCCTGCTTCAGTGAATATGAAGGTACAAACAATCCATCTTGATACTCTCAGTCACATGATATCATTAAGTGTATTGTTACATACATTCATTGCAACAGTAAAATGACAGAGGGCTTTCCAAATCTGACTGCATCAACTGCAGCAACTGCATTGCTTTTAGACCAGGTTTAAAAGGCAGATGAAGTTATATCTCCAGAGAAGTAACTTCCTGAGTAGCTGGTTTCACTGTACTCACACTGCAGCCAAATAGGATACATGCATTGGCACATGCAGTCTGACTGGTTAATATTTTGCAGACTGAGAAACTAGAACACAGAGAAATTAAGGGGCTTTCCCAAAGTCTGTGAGTATGTCAGGATACAGAATTCAAGAGATGGTCTGGTTCAGTCCCAAGTTACTGGGCTCTACAATGTTCACTCTCACAGAGGGGAAGAATAAATCCCTCCCATGCAGGAATGGCTGAGTAAAGCTCTAGAACATGAGCTACACAGGAGGTGAGACTGAATGTTGATTATGGTCCCATCTTATGTTACAATCTATGAGTCTACAAGCCCCAGCTCTATTCAGATATTACTGTCTCCAAGCTCATTAGAGAAAATATCAGAGACAGGGCTGAACATGTTTACTCCCACCAGGAAAAATGAAAATGGAAAGCCTTCCTCTACCAAACGTTTAGGATAGGCATGCCAACTCTTACCACTCCACTTAGTCTACAAATAGGGACAGGTGCTTTCTTCACAGACCTCCATTTCCAGTAATTCCAGGCCTTCAGCAGCAGCAAGCTGGTTATCCATTGTCCTCACTGAGCACCACTCTATTCACAATCTCCAACACGTACTCACACTTCCTAAACAGTAAAAATCCATCTCAGAAAACAAACCTATTTTCCTAGCTTTGGCTAACTCCTCAGACCTCAGGGTGGACTAGCCCCTGGTTAATCACCCACAGCCAAGTTGTTTCATGTGTAATCACTTTTGCCTATTAAGGCCATCCATGCTAGGCAATGCAGGCAGGGAGAGGTTTAACCCATTCCATTCCACAGCTACAGTTACCTGGAAAATTCTTAGGCAAAAAAAGAGAGTTATGTCGGAGCTAAGGAAAGGCATTTTTATTTTTGAAGAAGCAGTGTAATCAGCAGTACTGGATTGTTAATTACACTTTTCTTTTACAGCCCCTTTCATCCAAACAGCCAGAGCACTTTGATACCCTTAAGAGTTAAGCTTCATACCAGCTCTAACTATTGCATGAACAGACTGCTGTAGATGCATATAATTGCCTCCTACTTACAGTCAGAGCTGTTGATCTTCATTGCCAGCAGTTAAGGGAAAGATTCCATTAGCTCCCCAGGTAGGAAGGAGCCTGTGCTTTTGAAGACGGAGGATCTGAGTTCTAGCCTCACTGTCACCAAGTGGTCAAGCTAGATACATATGACGTTACCAGATGGGCATGGGTTTGTTGCAGTATTAATATTATCCCCATTTCACAGATGGGGAAACAGAAGCACAGCAGAGTTAAGTGATTTGCCCAGGGTCACACAACAAGTCACTAGTTTAGGCAGATGCAAAACCCATGAGTCTTGATTCCTAGCCCCACTCCAGTTCTGACAACTAGACATGCGGGGCTAGATTCCCCTCTCCTATACCAGTGTGGCTCCACTGATTTCCATGGAGTTACTCCCAATGTACATTGGTGTTAGCTCAGAATCAAGTCCATCTCCCTGCACTGATGTGCCATTTACTGACATCATACAGGAATCAAGATGTTTAACTGTCTTTTCATACAGTACCTAGCATAAAGGAGTCCGATCTATGAATGGGGCTTCTAGGCGCAGTGATAATACAAATAATAATAATCAGAGGGAATAACCTGTGTAATGTGCTGTTTTCATGTGTTCATTAACCTTTAAACCAAGTTTCCAGTCTGGGTCTCCAGTTGTACTTGGGGTTAAAAAGCAACGAGGGGTGACCAGCTGGAGAGATGACATTGTGCAAACTCTCCTGTCATTGTCCGTGCTGCTTTTGGCAATCTCAGGAAGTGATGCGGGGTGTGAGAGGATGCTACATAGGATACCCCCTAACTTGGAAGCTACTCTGCTAACCAAGCAAGTGGAGTAAATCAGGATGATTCAGCTCCCTCTGACAGCAGCTGTCATTCTGAGCAAACCCACTCCCCCAGCACTGCTGTTACTGTGGACCAGGGAGATTTCGCAATACGAAGCCAGAAAGATTGTCTGTTTAAAGCAACCAAAAGAGATACAAGTATCGGGGTAGGAATCCTCAAAACAGTTAAACGCCTTCACATTTGATTAAATTGCAGCAAGAGCAGTTTAGGTTGGACACTGGGAAAAATTTCCTGTCAGAGTGGTTAAGCACTGGAATAAATTGCCTAGGGAAGTTGTGGAATCTCTGTCATTGGGGATTTTTAAGAGCAGGTTGGACAAACACCTGTCAGGGATGGTCTAGATCAGGGGTCTCAAACTCAAATGACCATGAGGGCCGCATGAGGACTAGTGCACTGGCCCGAGGGCCGCACCACTGACACACACCCTGCCCTCGCTGCCCCGGCTCCGCCCCCACTCCACCCCTTCCAAGAGGTCCCACCCCTGCCCCACCTCCTCCTCTGAGCACGCAGCTCCCCATTCCCTCCTGGAAAGCACTAGGCACCACCAACAGCTGTTTGGCAAACAAAGCAAGAGCAATATAGGAAGTCCAGAGCTAGAAACACGCGCGGCCCAGCCAGGCAGCAGAGAAGCCTCCACTTCTGGCCCCTCCGTCCTGCAAACTGCTATGGGGGGACCGGGGGGGAGGGGGGGCACCAGGAAGCTTGGCGGGCCGCAGGGAAGGGCTTTGCAGGCCGCATGTGGCCCCCGGGCCGCATGTTTGAGACCCCTGGTCTAGATAATACATAGTCCTGCCATGAGTGCAGGGGACTGGACTAGATGACTTCTCGAGGTCCCTTCCAGTTGTATGATTCACTGGGACTAACAGCAATCTATTGGAAAGAGACAAACGATCTCGCTATTTCCCTCACCGCCACCTGGTTGTTTTGTTTGTTAAAATCCCAGCCTATGAACATCTGAGTAAGTGCCATTCAGAAGGAAATATGGCTGTACACTCTTGGTTTGATTTGCCACTTGTACACAGCCCTCTCACTCCTCCATACAAAAGCGAGCCCTGGTGAAAGGGAAGATGAAAAATGACTCAGTGTCTGTCTAAACCTCCAGTCTCACGCTGGTGAACTATGAGGGCTGACACATGTTATTTAGAAGTAGGACAATGTTTTGTATAACATATCTGAAGTGCTTTCTTTATATGCTAATGAAAGATGACTAGAGGAAGGTAAAGCAGATAGGGTAAAAAATAAGCCAAAGTAGCATGTTCTTCCCCACTGCATCTCCCGCTCAACTCCTTCCCAAGATCCTTCTAGGACCTGGATCCTGTTTTGGGAGGGTTTGAAGATGATGCAGGAATTTGGCCCACTGCATTTAATAGTAGCTTCTCTTTTACTTCCCCCAAGGGTAATAGCTGTCAATTTTTCTGGTGGCTTTTTTGAACCTCGGATTTTATTATGGGAGCTGCGGCTTTATGCAATTTGTGATCATTTGTTTTCCAAACATCCCAATTTAGGCATGGTATTACCCAAGTCATGGCACATCCCTCCCCCATCACAACCCTTCTCCATTTCACAGTGACTTTTGAGAGGTACTGGTGACACCTCTATGCTATAGCTTAGCATACAGGCTTCCCCCTCCCTCCTGCAAAGTGCTAAGCACCGCCAAACAGCTGTTGGTGGTGGGAAGTGCCTGGAGGTAGGTAAAGGAGCGGGAAGGTGGCACGCTATGGAGGAGGGAAGCTTGGTGGCCGCTGGAAATAACTGGGGTGGGGTGGGGTTGGCAGATGCAGCAAATAACTCCACTAGCCACATGTTTGAGACCCCTAGCCTATAGGAACTAAGTAAGGATGAAGATACAGTAAATTCCCATTTTAATTAGAAAGGGGCCCAACCCACAAGATTCAGATCGAGGTCCAGATTTTGAACTCACCAAAATTCAAAAGCACTCGGAGCTGATTCATCTCTTTGTAACAATGGGCTAGATGCAAAATTCAGATTTAAATCTGAGTTCGGATTTCATAGCACCTGCAAAGTTTTGGAGATGCTCATTTACACCTGTGCAATCCCACTGAATGACTGGAACTTAGCTAAGAGCAAGATGCATTCTATTTTCCACTCAGCATTGCTGTGTTGTCTGTACAGACTTAAGAGCAGTGAAAGGCAGCAAAAACTGACTTCAGTCACTGAAATCTGCAGATGAGATTCTCAAGGCACAAAAGCAGCAGATCTGCTGAGTAAAAGAGTGCCAGTTTTCTAGAGTCTCTTTTCAGAGCAGAAACAGAATTTAAGGGGAAAAAATAAAGGAAACAAAAAGGGAGAAACACATTTGAGTCATTTAAAAACTGAAATCAAATAAAGCCCACAAAAATACAATCCCGCAGTGGTGAGGAACATGGAATGGTTGACCTAATAGAACATTTTCATCTCCCTAGGATTATTGTTTAGTTCTCCTACATGCCAGATTGCAGAGGAGGGGGTAATATCTTTGTTCTCAGCAGTTTACAGGGCTGATTCATTTAGACTCAAAATAAGATATGAAAATCTGTCAAACTTCTTTGCTTTTCTGAAATAAGAGTCCAGTGCCCATGGATGTCAAGAGGAGTCTTCAATGGACATTGTATCAGGCTAAAGGACTTTATTTCATTTGGGAAGCGAAGTGTCAATGAATCTTGGATGCTACTATATGGTATACCAGCTTAATATATGGATGCATGTGAAATGACTGTACTGCTGTGGAATGGAGAAATTTTCCAATGCAGCCCACAAAGCTCTCTGGGGAGTGACTGAGAACAATGTCAAGTACTTGCATGTTTGAAATGAGTGGCAAAGCGGATCTCAGCAGAAAGGTTTACGGATCCAACTGAAAAATAATGGTGAGGCCCAAGGAAAGGAGTGTTACCGTATGGCCAATAGCTAGTGAATGGAACTGGGAGGCAGGATTCCTGGATTCTATTCAATTCCCAGCTCTACCAACGACCTTCTGAATTGCCTTGGACAAAGGGAAATGCAAGCAAGTAGCCTTGGAAAGCTTGGGTCAGGGTGCAGGGAGTTATATGGACTACTTGCCTAAAGGATGCATAGGCAGGAAAAGCCATGATGGCATAATGGAAAAGGACGTGTGTACCAGCGAATGAGTATACGTTCTTCACAGAAACCGGGCCTCACTGTAAGTCACAGCAGCACTCTTAATGATTCAGCAATCGGAGGGTCAAGACTATGCAAAGGAGAACCCAGGTGAAATCTGGCCATCCACGATGGTGGTAAGCTTCCTGTAAGTGATACAGGACATCACTTATACTCTATGCTGAAATAAAGAGCCTGCCTGGACATGTGTATGAGATATGCTGGCTGTGTGTCCAGTCAGTCCATCTGGTTGCAGTGATATACAGAAGGCGAACATACAGGCTTCCAAAGGCGTGTTTTGCTTGCAGATCCAATGCCCTTCCACATCTGTAAACCCATCTATGTGCATTGTTACAGCTGCAAAATGGGAAATGAATGACCGCCACCACAAAAAGACTGCAGCATCCAACTTGGAGCACAAGTCCAAATGTGCAGATTGCCTGGTTTCTGTGAAGAACGTATACTCCTGGCCACCTTCTTCTTCTTCACATCTTTGTACAGTGAGATGAACAGAAGGCTGAGGGAATGCTTGACATATCTCCCCAGAGCATAATGTAAAGTAACACTTGCTTGTATAAGAGCCATGCAAAGCTAATTTAATAGATTCAGGCTAAGTATTAGATTTGCATGGAACATGTCTATCTCCATAGTAGATCAGTGTTTTCTACATTACAGTTATCACTTGCAGCACTGACAATGGCTTGAATATTTCTCCTAAAATCTGATTCTTGCCAGCTTTATTTGATTGTCTTGTTAAGTCATTACCAAGGGATGAGCCTCTTGCTTTGATTCCACTGGAGATATAGTAGTAGTGAAGCTTCTACATCATTACTATCTACTGCCAACTCTAGAGACCTGGGGTGTATCTGACATGCTCTAACAGACAAGGAAACTGCCTGTGCCTGACTTGGGAGCTGTGCAATCCCATTAAGTCCCACTGCTTTCCAAGGGATTACATGGGGAGGAAGGCAGCCCAGAATCTGACCCAAAATGTTCACTACCCAAATCTGCAGTTCTTCAGTTCCAGTGACCGCATTGCTGATGGGAAAAGGCCTCAAGGACAGCCCTGAAGGTTGAAGGAGTCCATGGATTCACTGACCGGGTAGCAGGAATGCTACCAAAACACCAGGACTGAAGTCGGTATGAAAGAGTGAGAAAATCGGATCAAGTGCTTCGGTGTGTGTGTTTTGTGGTGGTCTTTTTTCCCCAGTGTAAAACAAACTGATCAAAACTTCCTAGTGATGCCAGAACTGAAGGGTGACAGTAAATGAGTGAGATGACATAACCAAATTGCTAAGTTAGACAGGCAGCAAATTGGGAGGAGACTTAATACATAAGGAGTTGTACAGGGAGGGAGAGGACATGACTATCAGATCCAAAATGGGATGGAGAATTCAAGTAACTGAACCCACCATGTTAAAGAATTTGTACTTAAATAAAAATATAGGACAAGATGCAACATCATCTACTTTGGTTTCCCCAGGGGACTTTGTAGGAGTGGGGTCAGGATGGAGCAAATGGCTAATGACAATCTCAATCTTAATATGTGATTCAGACTATAAAAATGCTTGATCAATTAACTAGAAATTTGAAATGCAACTGATTAGTCATCATATGTTACTTAGTCAGGTGAAGCGTATATTTAGAGGTGTGATTTTGTTAGCATGCTGTATTGGGTTAGAAATAAACAGACCGAGAATAGGAGGGAGTTAATAACTTTTGCATTTTAACAGAATTGTTTATAAAAGTCTCACTTCAAATTACAGCCAGAATAGGAATGTGCTTTACTTCTCTAGGGGCAATATATTTGCACCTGGATGATAAGCAGCAGGAAATGGCTGACAATGAGTGGAGACAGGGCACAGAGAGCCTTTACCTCACTGTAGCTAGGTCAGGTAAACACCAAGTCAGGGATGTAAGGTAAAGGTCAACTGGCTACACTGACTGGTAAAGGCCACCTCTGTCTTATCACCAGTAGAACAGGAGTAGTCTGGGTACTTGGTGCCTTTGAAAATCAGGCCCCTGGTGTAAAATGAGCAAGAGGCATAGTCTTGCCAAGAGCTGAATATTGCCAGCCACTCAATGCAAGGAATTCCCATTGAGTTCCATAGAGGGAGTGCATGGAATCTGTTTGAAAACAGTGTCGAATCAAAACATGAGGGGCGCAGCAATCATCCTACATCAGGGGCAGGCAACCTATAGCATATGTGCCGAAGGCGGCACGTGAGCTGATTTTCAGTGGCACTCACATTGCCTAGATCCTCTAGGGAGCTCAGCATTTTCATTTAATTAAAATTTAATTTTAAATGAAGCTTCTTAAACATTTTATTTTACTTTACATACAACAATAGTTTAGTTCTATATTACAGACTTATAGAAAGAGACCTTCTAAACACGTTAAAATGTATTACTGGCACGCAAAGCTTTAAATTAGAGTGAATAAATGAAGACTCGGCACACCACTTCTGAAAGGTTGCAGACCCCTGTCCTACATGCTGCATCCTTCCCCTCCCGCCAGTTCTTCTATCTTGTAACCTTCGATCTTACCACCCTCCTCCTCCTCCTCCTCCTGAGAGTGTGCAACACCACGGTTGTCATCAAGTCAGCACCAGCCCAGTTTAGCATACCTCTAAAATACGTCGTATTGATATAGCCTTTCAGCTATACGTAATGAAATGTTTTACCAAAGCAAGCATCATAAATCCTGTTTTACAGATTAAGAACCTGGAGAGAGACCTTGAGTCAATATTTTGATTTACAGAATACCAACAGAACTAGTCAAATGAAACAGTCACCCTTTTATAATATCACCTAGTGTTGGAAACACAACCAACACAATCAAAAAGATCCCATGATGATTCCTGCTAGAATAGCATATTAAGCCCAGGTTCCTAACCGCTTTCAAATAAACTTCTTGTGCAAACTTTGTGGGACAAAGACTGTGGCCTTCTGTGTTTATACACACTATAGCACAGTAAGGGGCCTGATCTTGATTAGGCCTCAGGGGCCAATAGGGAATTTACTGTAACACAATAAATTTTTTCTAACGAAGAGTCTCTATTTGGAATAGGTCACGCTCCAACCAAGTGGCTGCATGTCAGCAGTGCATGGAGCAGTAAATTAAGCACACCGAGATGCTTACGAAAGAAGAGCACTACATCAAGGTCAGATCCCCCCCCCCCCCCCGAACTGTTGTTCATCCATTTGGTCTTGCTCTCACCAATGCCCAATTTTGTACTGATTTGTTCAGTCTAATTAGTTGGTGCTCAAGTGGGCAGTATGTATTTGTACACTACTCCAACAATCCCACATGAAAACAGATTACTCGGATCATGAGCATTCTGTTCCATCCATTTTGATGGACTAGGCAAGCTCATAAGCCAGTAAAACCTTTCCACTTGTAGTGGTAGAGAGCAACTAAGACTAATTACCAGAAAGACCAAGAGCTAAAGGGACACTATAACCTGAACTAGTTAATATATTTTTTTTAATAAACCTTCTCTCCCTCTGAAGTGGTGCCGTACATCACAAATTAAAAGTAGCTCCTGTTCATAGGAGGAAAATAACCTTTCATTCAAAAGAGGTGTTAAATCACTCAAATTAATGTTCCCTTTCTGGGACGCACATTCCTCACCTCTCATTCATAGTTGCTGTTGATTTTTACAGTGACTAATATCAGGAGGGGTGAGAAAGGAAGAACAGAATGGTATGCACACTGGAACTGTAAATTCTCAATGGACTAAGGTGACCTAACAAAGCAATAGTCAAAATCACAGCTTACTCATTTCAGAGAGAGGTAAAAGCAAGATTTAAGGAATTAAAAGAAGGGCATGAGTAATTGGAGGTGGTGAACTCAGTATTGGGTCACCTAGGTTCTATTCCCAGCTCAGCCATAGATTTGCAAGGTGACCTATTGGCAAGAAAGTCTCTTTCCCTCAGCCACCTGTCTGTAAAATACATTAAATGAACGACGTATTTTCAGTGGCATGTTTGATGTCACAACATTTGTAAAGTGCTCAGAAATCCCCACTTGAACCACAGTGTAAAAAAAGGAAGGGAATTTCTCTGAATACTAGAATTGGAGATAGTGGAATTTGCCATCAGCACATCGAGCAGTAGATAAGTTCAGCGCTGGCATGGAGTCTTCCTGCAGCAGAAGGCTTCAGGGGCATTTAACAGTGACACTGGTTTGACTTCTACATTGAGTAGGCATGAGGCTTGTCTAGATTAGGATAAAAGGTGTTTGTAAAATGTTATCTAACATATAAGTCAAGCTGTACTTTGGTGCTGTCTTTCCAGGGCATGAGGCTGAGATAACTGTGTCTCTCAGGGATGTGGATTTTTCATACCCCTGGGCGATGTGGTTAGAACAATATTAGTCTGTACTGTAGACCAGTTAGTCTAAACTGCAATTGGTGGTGGGACGGCAGTACATGAAGGCATAGCTGAGCTAGGTTTGATCTAGCTAGCTTGGGTACAATGCATCATGGAAGTGTGCAGGTCAAATCAGAGCTTTGTCTCTTTCCTGGTGCTTTCATCAATATGATGGAAATCTGATGCAACCAGAGTGATACAGCCACCTGATGGGATATACACAGGGGCAGGATTCATAGAAACGGTTAAGGCAGCGGGAGATATTTAAGCAAAGCTTTCTTTCACTGTTAGAAATGGATTTAAATTATTGATCCTCTGAAGAGGCTAAAATCAGTCCCCGCCAGTTGTGGATGGACAAATGCTAAACCTGCCCCAGCTATCGGTCAATGGGTATTTCTTAAGTGCTTTGGTACATCTTCAGCTTTCAAGTGACTTCATGCTGTGATAGTCTGCTTCATTCATATTTCATTATGTTCCCTTCAGGAAAGCATGTTTCTTTGTGTTGCAAAACTAGCTTCACTTGCTTTTAACATGAAAATATCATAGGCTTGTGATATGATAAACTGCTGGAAGCACAACAGAGTGGCAATAAGATGGGTGGATATAGGGAGAGAGAGGGATATAGGGTGGATATAGGGATATAGGGAGAGAGAGTTTGGTTCTGGACAGACGTGCCCAGAAGTTCAAATGCTTCAATATCCAAATCTCAGCTGAACCCTGTAGGCTTCCAAAACTAGGGCTTTAGGAAAGATCGCACAAAGACCACTGTCCTAACAGGATTGGTAGGAGAGAAGACTCCTGTCAGACAAGGGTTTCTTGAATGCTCCTATATACTCTGAGTCATTAAGATCCAGAGTGCATTTTATGTATTAGAGACAGAAGTGCAAGACAGTGGAGGACCTGCTGCTTCAGGACACTGAAATTACACGGAAAACACCTTTAGCAGTATAGATTTATGAAAACAAAAACTAACCAGTCCTTCTCTTACTGATTGAGACCTTTTAAATCTGAGCCAGAGCCTTCCTCTCTTACAGTATTGGGGAAAAGTATGGCAACAAAGTACCTGCTACTTCAATAGTATTACGTACAATTATATTTTATAAATATATAAGACAGCCCACAGCCCAAATCCTACAGGCTCTAACAGAAAATAAATTTATCAAGCAAAGGAAGATTTCAGGTGCACATATAAAATCTTGACTCCTAATAGTAATAGGACCAATGCCAGTTGGGAACGATCGACAGATGATATGAAAATGCCAGTGTTCTTCTGACGTAACATAGAGGAGGAGGAATTTCATTGGAGCCACAAGTCAGGTCTGCAGCAGCATAGACCAACTTAACACAGGTTGCAAACATGGCACTGGGCTACTCATTCACAGAGCTCTCCCCCCCCCCAGTTCAGTTTCGCCTCTTCTTACAAATACATATTCAAATACGTTTTGGCAGGATGGAAATCTGTCTGGATCCTACCAACATTTAAACACATGTAGTTTGTGCCTCATTCCAGGGGCATTCCAATGGTACACAAAATCACAGTCTCTCTCATTACCATTACACAAACATCATTATGGAAAATTACAGTTAGCCTATCCAATTGTAGCACTATTACACTACTGCCCTTGAACAACAGAGTATAGGTTACATTTAAAGACGCTCAGACTGTCCTCTGCCAAGACAGAAGATAATGACAGAGTGTATATCAACATAACTGCTACAAGTGACTGGCTGCCTCATTTGAAGGATTTGACTGAGGTTGCTTGTTTAATTTCACAGAGAATAGAAATGTCTCAAGTGTCATGCATGGACTTTTGGGTGATATCAGCTGACAATTTGTGAACTGAACTGGGTGTCCCTGGCTACCAAGTCTCTTCTCTCCCTTCCCCTTCTGTTTCTTTAAGGTATTGCTGTTGGGTTGGGCTTAGGCAAGGGGGAGCATATCTATGACTGAAAGATACCATGATGTCAGGCTCAGAATCTTTCTAGTCCAAGGCAAGATTTTTCAAGACCTCCAAAAGCCATGGTTAAGGGAGCATCTGATTTGTTGTTGAACAGAGTCTCGCAAGCTCCTGGGTGTACCATGCTACATACTAGCAAATCAGCGTGGTGAAAAAGCACCAGCAGTATCACTACTATCTGTATTATATCTAGATGATAGACTCTACATCCTACTCTATCCTCAGTGCTCTCGCCAAGGTACCATAGGTCTGCCTTCACACTTGGGTACGGACCTCCTTTAAAACACTGCTATTTAATGTCAGCCCTGGGGGCTGAACACTACTGAAGAAAGTCTGGCCCCAGTTGGGGGTGCTGAGCCCTTGAAAACTCTCTCTCCAAACTTCTGAAGACCTGACCATAAGGAACGTTACTATCTGAGGGCTATTTGCTGGCTTACGTCTACTGGGTTCTGCTCTCAAGGCTGGTGGAGAGATGTGCATCACACAAAACCATCACCACCGCGACTGGCCTTCTCAGCAGAGAGACCGAGTATGAAGAAGTGGCCTTGCCTGGCCCATTGCAGGGCAAGCTTGCATTGCCTGTGCCCGTGACCCTGTAATGCCAATCCAGGACTTCAGGTTCCTAGGGTGTCCATTTTGCACCTTTCAGAAAACTCACAACAAAAAGTAGGGGGATTTTATGAAATTGTACTTAATATTGACCTGTGTCTGGGGCAAAGTCAGCTTCTAATGTCCAAGGAGCAGCTAAGATACAGGCCAGCTTCGCACTGCAAGTCATGCTACCTGAACTCATTTTAGGGACCCATTCAAGTTATAAAAGGAATACCAAGAGATCTGAAATTTCACCTGCTCTGGCAACACTATCAGTTAATACCACTGGGAGCTTGCTTAATCAGCATCTCTGAGGAATCTAATTTGGAGACTTCCAAAAAGTCTTCTAATCAGGTCTCTGTAAATTGTGTCATGTTAATCCATAAGAGAGCAATACTGTTTTGTAGCTTCTTTGTGCCTTCATCCCCCAACAATGCACCAGTAAACCCGCTACAAAGCATGGGAAGCAACACTCAGCTATCTTGCTAATCTTAATTAGAACTACTGTCTTCAGCCTCAAATGAGGAACTACTAGAAGGAAGGAGCTGGTCCTTAGGATGGAACTGCTGGAAAATTAATTATTCCCTTCCCCAAAGAGGAACTTTTACAGGGAAGGCTTCACACTCAGGTATATTTCATGTAATATTTTCTATCTCCATCCTGTTAAGGTGTGATTGTGGTTGAAGTCAAAGGCACTACCCACCTGTTGTGGATGGCAGTCTGACCTCTCTGCTTGTTGTCTGAAAGCATCATCCATCACCAATCATTATGCTGGGTTCTCACATACATGTAACACTACAAGGTCAAGAAATGCTGATTTAATGGACAAAGAAAACTCTGGTGATTAAGTACACATAGAATTCTCATGCGCTCATTGACCAACCTGGCAAATTATCCACCAATTCCTCCTGGGTCAGGTGTAAGTATTTTGCACCAAGTAATGTATGACACACCCCATCCAGGCAGGCCAATCCAACACTACACACTGACTTTTATCTCACTTGGCTAGTGAACACTCTCTTCCCTCCTCCCCACACCGAGGAAATGCCCTTAAAACTAGTGAAAAATAGGAATCCTGTTTCTGAAGGGGAGGAAGGCCTATTGTTTAAGGCCCAGGACTGGGAGTCCTGCATTGCCTGCCTGGTGCTACCACTGTGTCAGTGCACGTCTTTCAGCAAGTCACTTAGAGCTAGAATTATCAGAAGGTTTTGGTTGCCATAACTGGGGACAGGTTTCAAGAGAGAGCTCAGATCCCACTTTCAGCCATCACAATCAGCAGACAGATTATCAGAAGAGCTCAGTGTGCCCAGTGCTGCTGAGCTTCCAAGAATCTGGCCATAAGCGTCACAACGGGAGCTGCTGGTTGCTGGGCTCTTTTGTAAGTGTGGCTTTGATTTCGGTGTCTAAATGGAAGCTGAGCTCCTTGGACTCTCTGGCCCCAGTTGTGGATGCTGTGCACCTGAAAATCTAGCCCTGAGTTCCCTTATGAGTACAATCCTTCACCTTTCTGTGCTTCTGTTTTCTCGCTTTTATGTTGGGGATAATACAGCTTAACCTCAAGGACTAATGCACAAGGACTAATTCACAAGGACTAATTCACTGGTAATTTGAAAAGCTTTTTGAGATCCTAGCATAAAATGAACTTGAGAAGTATTATTTATTTTACAAGCATGGCGACTCTATTCTGTTTCCACAATACTCCTCCCTGGCTGCCTCCTCCATCATGACAGGCTGTATCAATCACTCCCATCAGATCACATCTGTAACAAGCCCCTTCATTTTCAGTTTAAACTGATTTTTAACTAAAATTTCCCAGGTTTTACAAAATGTATTATTCAGTTTTTTTTTCTGATTTTCACCCTCCTTTTGTATCATTCAAATATATAAAAATTAATTTGGCTTATTAGGAAAATACAATACATTGCATGAGATATGAGTAGTACGATAATAAATTCATCTATGTGTGCATGCATAGCTGCCTGTTGAAGGAAGGCTCTGTATTAGTCTAGAAGATACAGACAATAAACAGGCGCTCACGCAAGCTCTGAAGTGTGGGTGCATCTGAACATACAGATGAATCTCACACTTACCACATACACATTTCAAGCAGTTAGCAGATAATGGTTTAAAGATCTGACACACCAAAATGGGAAGAAAATGAAAATCTGTATCAGAATACATTCTAGAACACAGGAAAAAATTGTAAGTTTTAAAAAAACAAAAGCAGGAGAAGAGGATGAAGCTGAGTGTATGCACTGCAAATGGTGCGGTCCAAGTATTAAATGTAAATATTTATAGGCTAATAGCTCTAAGTCTAGAACAGTAAAGTATTTACTCAAATGAAAAGTTTTGTTTGGGGATTAGAGATTGTTTTCTGAAACTCAGAGGTGGCATTGTGTTTTGAGTTCTGTTTTAGTCCTGCAGCAAACCACATTGATGAATGGAATTCAGTGCATTAATCTATTTATTTTCCCCTGTCTTTCTGTCCACCCAAAATAAACCCTGATATTTACCCAGAAAATTATTAATTTTTTGCACTGATTTTTACCTGTTTTTGTTGTGGGGGTAATAAACACTGCTTAATTCCAGGGAAAAATTAAATAAAATAAAAACCAAAAACTAAGGGCTCTACACTTTCGCTATACCACCCAGTCCATTCTGATTCATCATATCTGCCCATTATCCACACGATCAGTGCTCCAGGCTGTGGGGCAGTATTACTTTCTACCTTCACTTTGTACCTTTCCCACCTTACTCCTTTTGTAACTGGTTCTCACCTCCCCTACCAGTGGCCCTGATGCCACAAGTCCCATGAAACATGCAGCGAGGTGTCATGAAAAAGCAACAGGATCTCATGATCCTATGCAAACATGGATGGTCAGTAAACCCACTTCTTGGCCTGGTTCGGCTCCTCTTGTATTTATGGCCCCCTCCTCAGAGGGAGGTGCCATGCTCTAATAAATAGGACACTGAGCTGGGAGTCAGAAGACCTAGGTTCTATTCCCAGCTATGCCTTGCGTTCTCTACCTATAACATGGGGATAATAAACCTAACTTGCCTTTCAAACTGCTTGAGAGTGACATATCAAAGGAATGTTAGATTCCACCTCCAGCCTGTCAGTTGTTCAAGAGTAAAACAGACAGAAACCAGTACGATTAGTTTCAGACTAGCAAACTGAACCCAGGAGCTATAGTTAATGTGTGTCTCAAAGGCAATAGAAATGTTGGCCCTAGAACATGAATGCCCAGCATCAAAAATCGCAACCCTGCACTGAAAAGTAGGCCTGAGTGCTTCTCAGGGCAGTTCCACATTGGGTAGCAAAGAGCAACATAAAGTAAACCAAACACGAAAGGAATGAGGATAATGACTGGCATTGGAGAAAGAAATCTGGTGGAAATGGAAGCGCTATGAATAATTAGCTACTGTTGACACAGGAAAATATTGGCTTCATTTAGAGCAACGGATCTGAATGAAAGTGAACGGCTGGGCGGGTGGAGGAGATTCATCCCCTTTATTCTGCTCTCCCTCATCATAAAAATTAATTTCCTCACTGCCAATGAGAGAAAAAAGTCCACCTGATTAAATCTGATGAGCCAATTTCATATAGGATAGTTGAATAAAGGAAACCGGGGGGAGGGGAAGGAGCTCTAAAATTAATCCTATTAAAATGGGAGACACCCATGTATTTCACTGATTTTAATGAGGAACTAAAATAAATCCTTTGAAGAAATAAACTAGTTTGATGTTTCTCTGAAAAATCTGAATGTCACCACTGTTAAATGAGACACAAAGTCTATGAAATGGGTTTTCAATGGATGCCACAAGTCATTTTCATTTTCTTGACCTCCTCCCTGATCTACTCCTGCTATACCCCTTCCCACGCCACCAGTTCTTTCCCATCTTCCTAGTCCCATGTGCTTCTTATGCACCTGCTGGCCCTGTCTCCCATCTGTTTGGATCTGCATTGATTCTTGGCCAGCTTAACCTCCTGATGTGGCCTGTTACTTGTTCCTTGTCATTTCCCTCGTCAAGCAGTGGGTATGTTCAATGAGAAGAATGGTCCACTGTCATTCATTCTAGGCAGGAAATGCCCAATCTAGGCAGGAAATGCCCGGCACAGAATGCCAAATCAGCATTATAGAACTGCAAGTACTATTCATGTTAGAGACAGACACAGAGCATGGTGATGGGCATGGTAAAAGAACAGCATTACTAAACACAAAACCATACAGAACTCAGCGTCTGGGGTTGGGGGTTCCTGAAATTCCAGGCGAAAACCACAGGATGAACCTTTGCGACACTTAATTTGTAATTAAAGAGGTGCTGGGGCTCAAGCAATTTTTTTTACATCCATAACAGAGGCAGCAAGCCCAGAGGTGCAAGAGCTAGGACCTGCTAAGCTTAGAGGCGTCAGGGCTCAGCCATGGCACAAATTAAGCACTGGACCCTTAGCAAGCTGAATGTTAGCCTGCAAAATCTATCACCAGAAATGAAACATGGGCAAAAGAGAACCCAGCTTGACTCCGCTCTACGGCAAGTTTGCAGAGCGGGATGTTAATGTATTTACTTGTAACAAAACAGGTCTAATCTGAGGTCGCTGAGATAACAAAAATGAAGCCCCAACAATCCCCTTGTTGAAGTCATTTCTGAGGAGACCCACACTTTGCAGCATTGTTTCTTCTCTAGGGAGCATGCAGCATCCCACTAAAGTCATCTCTCTGCTCAAGTGACTTACTTTCCATTATGAACTAAATTTGCCTTTCAGGAGACATCAGCAATTAAGACATTTCTACCCCATCTCCTTATCCTCCCCTGCACTTCTAAGATAAGCAAGAAACAAGTTCCTTCAAAATACAGCCTGGCATATGTGTACCCCACCTCCATTAGTATTGAGGTTTCATTCTCTCCAAGGCAGTGACTGTCCACATCCTTCAAAGTCACTGATATCCACAGTGAACACTACACTCACAGTCCCCCCTACTGCCACTTTGTCTCCCAAACGACAAAGTGTAGCAGAGAGCATTAGTCATTGCACTCAACCAGGAGGCCCTGGCCCAGCTGCTACAACGTGACAGCGCTTAACAATATATGAAAATAACTGTATCGACCTCACATTCTTCGACTTGCATGCGCTCAGCCGTTTTGTTCAGAGATGACGATGAATCATATTTAATCACATGCTATTAGAGGAGGAGAAGACCACACAGCATGTCCAAGTTAATAGGTAGGAGACAGGCATATCTGACGCCAGCTTTAAAAAGCCCAACTCTGCAGACAGAATTCAAATCACAGAATTTTCTTTAGGAAATGTGCCTTCTCATTTGAAGGATTAGGCAAACAGCTCAGAACTCCATGATTTCCAGGAGGACAAAGTGCCAGAGAAAACTAATTTCCCTGCATGGAATTTAGCCCCACAAATCCTACTGAAGAACTTGGAGTGGCATGCATCAAGTTTCAAGTTTGTGGAACAGTGAAAATTAAAGGGGGGGGAAGGGGGAGGAGGGAGCACATACCTCTGACCTGGAGGGAAATCCTAGTTTAAATCAGGCGGCTGTTTCTATGATGAAATTAGGCTACAGTGGTTGCCTTCCAAGAGAAATGGGTGCAGTTTAGCACCTACATACTGATACAACACCTTATCAGTGTGGCATCTACAGCAAGTTCTATTTATACTGCTCAAAGCATTTAACAGTGAACAAGGCACTAGAAAATGTAGTTCAGGAAGATGAATGGGATTGCCAGTGTCGTATTACCAGTGGATGCCTATGGTTGGGCTCCTAAGCCCACAGTTAGGATCTTAGGTAAGCGGTCTGATTCTCTAAAGTACTGAGCAAGCAGCAGCTCCCACCATTTGGAAGAGGTGGGTGTTTAGCACTTTAGAAAATCAGGCCACTTATTCAGGCACTTTAATATGGATTTAAAGTCCTAGTTTTAAGACAAGATTTTCAAAAATGTTTGGCTCTGCCCTTCTTTGCTCAGGTTCCTGACCCACTGTCCCTCCACTGTAGAAGATTATATACATAAATACAAACAATTGAATTTTATTTTTCAATTTAGTTTAGATGCACTTTTCATAGCAACGTGGAAAAAATATAGATGTGGAAAGAGAAGCTCCACAGTACAAGAGCCCAGCAAAACGGACTTCAGTACTATCATGAGGGTCAGATATAGCACCTTTTAAATCCTACTATTTTTACTCCGAGAGTCTTATAGCATACAGGCCACTGTGCATGCAGTATATGCACCTGATCCTATGGAGGAACTGAGTACCTACAATTCCTATTGACTTTAAGCTAGTTTCATAGGTCTGCTGGAATTCAGTTATGATTCATTAGTCCTGTCAAAACAGCAAACTATCAATGCATTTGGGGACCGTGTCTGCTGTATGTTTACAGTTTTCACAGCAGTTGAAACAATTTCTCTGAAACCATAACCATTTTATTATTACAAACAAAGCTGTGTATGTACCCAACTGTACATATTAGAATAAGACTGCAGCGACCGTTAAGTTATATTGAGGGAAAACAATCCCATTATGTTCTGGAGTTAGTACTGGAGGCAAACCTCTCTTTGTATTATGCTCAAGTCAACATTACTAGATTCTACCACTTCACAATAAAGAGAAAAATTTCAGGAGAATGCATGATTCATAAGTTGAATTAATAAAGGGTGACCGGCTCTCTTAATAATGAGATGCAGCCAATTTAATCTATGTGAATGCCAGCTCAGTGGTGACCCAAAAGTATTACCATCTGAAGGCTTCTAATGCTGGTGCTCTGACTCCAGATCCTAGTGGGAAGGGTGTCCTGTCACTCACTCAAAATCAGCACTATAGAGCATCATTGTGGGCAGAGTCCCCAGACTGGCTGGGGCCTGGAGAGTGAAAGGAGCATATTGGAAGGGTAGCATTAGGAAGCATGCCCTATGCTGCACCTGAGTTCACATTTTATAAAAAAAGGCTAAGGCCGAAAAGTTCACCTCCATTAGGCACAATAGGCTACACAGCATATGGGGCTCATCTGGCCTTGCAGTAATAACTCTTCCCTTGTATGCCCATCTGAACATACACATTTGATCACCCATTGAACTAATCTTCGGCAAGAAAATAAATTCAGTTTCATCATCCTTTCTGTCCTGAAAGGAAGAAGGACAACACACTATGTAATAAAATCACTTGGTTACAATCTCCAGTGAACAGGAAATTTCAGCTTATGGCTGTACAGAAGAGTTAACAAAAGTTATTTATCTGCCAAATGGAAGAATTACAAGGCGATGGATCTGTGTTACTCAAAAAACAAAAACAAAACCAACTACATCTGATGGATGTGGAGCTGCTCTCTAATAATATATGAATACTGTAGGTTGGCTTAGTTATTGGGCTGTTTATTGTCTGACTGCATTGGTTTAGTTTAATGGCAGACTGTAAGGAAACAACCAAGAAGGAAAGAATAGCTTAAGATAGGCCACCCTCCCAAACACTTGAGGGTTGTTATAGGACAATGGTTGAGCCATAGGGGATACACCTAAAACACGCAGTTTGTCACATTATGCACTTGACATGTAGTTTGAACTCCCCTCTTGCTCCTGGGAAGCAGTGCCTTCCACTCATGCTAGACTGAAGCAGCTGGGCAGGGCAGCACGGGGGGCTCTTGCATGCTCTCTATTCTGCTAATACACGTTCTCTCCAGGGCTGCCAATCTAATACCTTCTATCACCATATAAATCACTCCGTTTAAAAGATCAGAACATAGAAAGAATTGGAAAGAATCCAGGCACACGCTGGGCTGAACGGCAGGCATTCACTTCACTACTGCCTACGGCTTGCGAGAAAACATTCAGGGAGAAATTCAGTGCAACTGCACTTGGGACCAGCAAGGGGGGCTCAGAGTGTAGAAAGGGCTTAACCATCCCCATCAATCATATCTTATAAAGCCCTTGGTTCTAAGCGAGTTAACTTAGAAAGCCTACTTCCATTCTCCATTAAATGCAAGCTGTCTGTGCCTTAAAGAACTTCTATGTCACCTGTTTCAATATCACAGAACTCCAGCAACAATCAGAGCCTGGTATTGACGGCAGCTCTCCCCAGTCCTGAACCCTGCCTTCCAAACTGAAGGACCACCTTGGGTTTCTGCAGCCACACTCCACATAACCCGTGACCATTGCTCCACACAGTGTCCTGGTCCTCACATTCCACTTTCAGCAGCAGATTCCCAGGGTACTGGCCAAGACAATAAATGGGCTTTGAAAACAAAGTATTTCCATTAGCAATAACATGTAATATCAGCATTGCTTCTAATGGGGGATCATCTGGGAGATGAATGATGTAACATTACTAAATATACCATGGACTTGTCTTGCTGGCTTCCTGTTTTCTGGTTTGGTCACCCCTTTTAAATCAGATGAGGGACTGTAAAGTTCTAAAAATCTTAATATACACAAAAAGCGCTAAAACCCAACATGACTCATCAGCCCAGAGTTTGCTTTGCTGGGCAGAATATAACCTTATCGATGACACCACAGCATCTGTTGGAACTGTTCCAAAATGCTGCTGCTGTTTCTTTTACTTTTATTTTAGTATGGGAAAGTAGAAAGGAGATACTAAGGTAGGAGGAGAATTTTTTTTCGTATTATTAAAGAAAATACAACTGATCCCATTTTTATTCATTTGCCAAATACAAGAGACAAACTGAAATCTTCCAAGTGATTGTGCATTGCTGCATTTCGAACACCCACTTCGGTTGTAGCAGAACCTTTATAAAGCATGAATATATGCAAATTCTCAAAAAACACCACCAATAAAATATGAAGAAAAATTACCTAATATAAAGTGGCTACCAATAAAAGGCTATGTATTAAATTAACCAGAAGACAAAGTTCTGACCTCTGGTTCTGGTGTATACCTACCATTGAACTCCCTAAATACCAGGGGCAGAATTTGGTCCCAAGTATTATGACTTAACACTTTGGAAGTTCTTGGACTGGCTATTCCAGAATAATTATTTTGGTATAAGCCCCTATGCAGGCACTTTTATTCTGGAGGAACAGTGTCTTTCCCGTTTCATTTAATCGAGTTAGATGGGGCCAACTCTTATTTCCTTACTGAGGACTTCAGGATTTAGCCCCATGTTTGGGGGTTTTTTTGTTTCGAGATGAAGTACTACTAATTATTTCTGTGAGAGCTTTACACTGTGTATTTTAAGTTCCAATGAGCTTTCTATTGTTATCAGATTGATCTGGGGTTTGCCCTTTTGGAAAACAAGGGTATATTTAGGGCATAAGAAATTGATGTGCTTGTTGTATGTTGTGACTAGTGAAGACATGACTGCAGAGTTATCAAATATATGAATGGTTTTTCACATGCCCTTGCAATTTAGCTTGTTCACCTTGCAAGAGTTTGCGAGAGCCCTTTGGATTTAGCCACACAGCACACCGTATAACCAAAGGCTTTGGGGTATTTTTCCAGTCCCTCTTACTCCATCCTACATTTTAGAAAGCCTAGGAAGACTGGCTGAACCAGTGCAGCAGCAAAGGGTGAAAGTCACTGCTGACTCCGCCAGTTCCATCACACTTGAACCAAAGTGGTCAATCCAGGCACTAACTGGTATAAACACTGGGAAAATGCCACAAAAGGCTGCTGTATGTGGACGTGTGATCTCATGTCGCAAGCTCCAGCTGTTCCAGCACTTCCACTTAGCATTAGGAATCCATCATTGACTACAAGACTCCATCTGCACCATTTCACTTTCCAATCAGAATTTTAGTGGAAGAATGATGGCAGGCTGCTCCTACAGGTGGGAAAGGTTGGTCAGTTTTTCAGAACCTAGATCATTTTAGACCCTGACCTACTGTTGAATGTCCTGCAGAAGTTGCTCCGAGTTAGTTATTCAGTTTTTTCCCCTATGATTGTTTAAACTTGTAATTTATTAAACTTCCATAACAGCAAGTTCTGCTCCTCCTAGTTACACTTGTTCAATTCCACAATTTTGCCTTCCATTCTCATAAATAAGGACATGGGGATACAGAATCCCCAGCTATGTTTGTACTTGCCTGGAGTTTCCAAGCTTTTCGACAGACAACTCATCAGCCTGCTGAGAATTTACAGTAGCCTCATCACCCATCTCAACTTGATATTCCACCTTAAATGGGATTGTCTTCTTTGGGATAATATCCATTTCTGTGACAACTCTATACTCTTGGCTTCTGGAGCTACTAAGCTCCTCCGAGCTCTCCTGCCAGCTTCACAGGCGGGGATGGAGTTTGCCATATGCCATTTCAGTAGCAGTTTTTGACTCTCAGTCAAAAGCATCAAAAATCAGTATGTAGGTTTTTCCTTCCATAAGGAGGGATTGTTATTTGGCCTTTTCCTCCAACTGTAGCTTCATCAGGCAAAAAGGAAAGGAGACAGTAGCTCCTTCATGCTTGGGGAGGCTCATCCTGGAGTTCATCCTCACTTGAAATGTAGCCTTTGTTCTCGGTACCTGGAAAACAGAGTCTGAGTCAAAAGAAGTGGGCTACTGAACAGAGTATTTGTGATATGGGAACATTATACATCAATTTTCACTAGAATTCTTACACTTGTGAATCTAGATCCTTGCATGGAATGAAAGAGAACTTAGAGGAATTGTTGCATAAGACCAGAAATTGTCCTTCTGTTCTGGCATTTTGCCTCAGAAAGACCGATGTCATGATCCAGAAAAAGACCTAAAACCCCCACACAGCATGTTGAATTATGCAATACTTACAATAATGCTATCTTATTACATCTTCATATTGCAGTATTGCAAGATTACTTGAGGAATTGCCAAGAATGGCAATTTGCTGACTTTCAAGGCACATTGCAAAGCCTATTGTCCCAGGCATGAGGAATTTGCTTAGGCTGCTACTGTGGTTGGTTGGTTTTGCTGTGGGTTTGGGCTGAACAGACTGCCCTTGGTTATGTCACATACTTAAAGAGTGTGTTTTAGTTTGCGGGACAAACATCTACGACAGTTGGATAGGCTGACAGAGGAAATTACAAATGGACATAGAAACCTCTGCAAAGCTGCTGGGCTTCCTCACGATCTTCCTCAACGTGAAGGGCTGTCAGGAGGAAAAAGCCTCCCCCAAGGACACCAATGAAGGCACACAAGATGAAGCTGTACTGCAGGCTCCGGAAGGCCCCAAGGTGTGAATCATTCTGCCTTGTCTGGAGAGCATCAGAGATCTGGGGGGGAACGCAGTGTCATTTACTTTGGACACAATGGCTTATTTTCTCCCTGCTTTAAATGTGTGGCTCGCAATGCCATCACTGACAAGAACAAGACTGGGAGGGTAGGAAAGGAAAACTCACCGCCTGCCAGCGCGAGATCTGATAACACACACAAACTGGCCTTCACTGCATCTCAATATTCACTCAGCTTAAAAGTCTCAGCAATCAGGTTGTTGCCTATGTCCAGAGCTGCCAGTTTCACGTGAGCTGGAAATACTTGCAACCATGGCAGGGATTAAGTCATTGTACTGGGTTACCTACTTGGTCTCCATAAAACAGGCTTGAGCCACGTTTCAAGTCTGTACAAAGGTTTGAGTCATTTTTGGCATCATCAGAATGTCTTCACCCATCCCTCACCAAGGCTTTTACTTTTAATAGATGGGTGGGTGTCAAAGCTGGCACTTTGGGCTGTCATGCACACGCATGCACACATACCTGATTGGAATTGACATGAACAAGCGCTCGAAGAAGAACTCAAAGCTCATAGCCAGGTCCTTCTTGTAGAATGTGCCGCTGCTCTTCAGGCACTCATGTTCAATGCAGCCTTCCTTAGCTATCCAACAAGAGCTGAAGCACTACTGTGTAAAGGCTATTGCACATCAGAGAGATTTTCAAAGCAGCAGAGCCACAAAATCAAAACCAGCATTCATCAGACCACTCACATGTACTTTTCTTCAGTGAGCCTATTTCTGCCAAATTTCAATTGGCTACCCCATTTGGGCACTGGAGCCACTGAACCTTCCAGTGATTTTTGGAAGTGACAAAGTTCATTCCCACTTCTTGAACTCTTTTCCTTTCCTCGGTCTTTCCACCTCTTGTCTTTCAATGTGAATTTTTTTTAAAGTTTGAGTCCATAAAGGTCAAGTTTGGAAAGTTAGGAGCATTTGAGACCAGGGGCTTGGAATGCGTATCATGATGCAACCTCGGCTAGAGTAACAGCCTGCTATTACAAGAGTTGCATATTTGGAGTTTTCCAGAGGGTATTTTGCAGAATGAGATCTTGCCTGCAGATTTTATTTAATTGTATTGTACATTTTGAGGTGCAAAAGGATATTTGATCAGTTCCCTGGAACTTGTCCATTAACCTGGCAGAAAAGTTCTGGATTTAAACACGCTGAACAAGTGCCATTGCCATATTCAGACTGCTACCGAATCCTTATGAATTAGTATAGCTGATATCAAAGTGAAGTCCTAAGCCTGCAGACATTTTTGTACTCAATTGGACTAATGGTATGTATAGAGTTAAGCTTGTATTTAAGGGTTTGCAGGGCCAGGAGGCCAATTCCACACTGCAAGAAAGACTATTCAAAGAATTTCCAATCTGGGACCAGGAATCAGAGTCTATTCTTTAGAAATTTCCAAATGTTTTATATTTAAAAAACTTTGGATAAGCTTCAGAGAAGTAGCTATAAAATTCTATTACTTACAAGTCCAATGAAGTATGGGCTGCCTGCATCTCCCAGCAAATGGCTCATGAAAATCTGCAAGGCAACAGCTGTTGACTGACGCTTTGGTACCACCACATACTGAAACAAAACAAGAGGTCATCAATATTTTAAGAATCAGTAATTTCATGAATGACCTGCACAGATCTAGGCTACAGGTAATCCTGCAAGCTGCAGACTACTTTCTGTGAGTGGCTTTGAGAAACTATTTGGTGAAAAAAATTCAGAACAAAGAATGAAGGTGAAATGGAGAGAATCTGACACTCCATTCATAGGCTTCTTCCCCCTTCCTCCTTCTGCCCCTCATAACTGGAGGGCAGTTAACTGGCAACTTCACCTTGAACGGTCCATTGTTTATCATAAGGAGTTAACACCACGTTTCAATCTGTTTCACAGATTCTCTCTCTCACAAACAGAAGTTGGTCCAATAAAAGACCTCACCCACTTTGTCTCTCAATGCAACGTGTACTGATCCATTCCACCATGTGATTTTAGCTTTTATAGATGATGCCGAATGATAGCCATTGTGGCTTTATTGACTTACCCATAAGCAGATACTTGCACACACACCTACTATGGAATGGACATGAACAAGCACTTGAAAAACATATTTACCTTTGTTTGCAAGACGCTGAAAAGCACTGAGATAATTACAGTGATTTTTAAAAATGGAATATGGTCATTTTGGATATTGGAGGAGATAAACTATGCATAAAAGTACAGTGGGATCCTATATAGTTTGTGCTTCTTTTCTGTTTTGACAGTATGTTTACACTATTACACATAGCCAGGGAATGTATTTATACAGTCCTGAAATACCAGTCTTTTTATCTGTATTATCTTTGAAGAGAAAAACACATTCATACATACAGCCCAGAGCTAGCACACACAGCCTAATATCAACTGCAATTAAGCCCAAGCCAACCTGGGGTCCACAGATAAATACACAGTGGTATTATGGTAGTGCCACAAGGTCCCAACTGAGATTAGGGTTCCATTGTACTAGGTACTGAGCAGCCAGGATAAGCCTACACCTGGAGAATGGAGTATATGTTAACATGTCTTCAACATTGTACCCTTATTGTGGACAAGGATAAATTGTATTTTAGAAACATGTCAACTGGTCATGGTTAACCCCAAGAGTAAAATTGTATTTAACAATGTGTTGAAGATCCGTTAACACACTATGTATTCTCCTGATGTAGAAATACCCTGACTATGACAATCCCTGCCCATGGATTAAGGCAATTCTTGGATTTTACAACCAGATGAGGCAACACCAAAGCTCCAGATCCAAACAGTTTGGGAATTGTGCTGGATTTCACAGTTGAGGCTCCTCTCCATCCAGTAAGTGAATAGAGAGAAGCTATGTAACATTATATTCCTTTCTCTGTGCTCTTCTGTTAAAGGCTCATGTGCTTAAAATCTTAGATGAGACAGAACCAGACAAGGACACAGTGCTGCATTGTTAATTATTAACATTCTTCTCATAAATATAGAAACGGTCCCTCACCTTAGGGCATCTCATAAAGTATTTAATGTGATGGCTGGTGTTTTTCTTTCTAAACCCAAAGTGCCTGCATTAGCTGTTATGAGAGAGGAAGTATTTGTTTCTTGTCCGTGCAAAACGGAGCTAACAAGCAAGGCAAAGAAGTCTTAGAAAAAGATCTGCTTTCATGTTTGATGTGCACATGAAGTTCATTAACATGCTTTGTGTCTGTCTGTGTGTCACCTTCCATGTAAAGAGATCCCAGAGCTCTTGACAGAGGCATTGCTCCACCCATCACATATAACTGCTTCAGCTGAAAGTGAAGGTGGAAATTAGGAAGGCTAAAAGTAATTGCTCAAATTAGTTTTGGACAGGACCCCAGGGTTAACACCCATACTCTTGCAAAAAGGACCATACACTCTTTACTTACAACAAGAGATCAGGTTCTACACATAAACATTTTATGCAGTTATATAAATATAGCTTATTCCTGTATTGGAAAGAGAAGTTAGCTTAACGGGTATAATTACGTCCACACTACGGTTTGTATCAGTGTAACTATTTTGGTTCAAAATAAAATGATATAGCCATGCCAGTACAAAAATATGGGTGAATAGAGCAGGCCTTATACTATTTGGGTCCTAGAAACATGGCCATGGCTACAGTAACAGGCAAGATGCCCCAAACAAATGTCTTAATTTACAGGGCCTGTCCTGCTTGCCCTGATGATTTTACAGAGATAGCCTCTTGCTAATTGGCTACGTGAAGGGGTTTACTAACAATAGAAGTGTGGATGCTGCAGCATGTGCTTCAGTGCTGGATGCACAAGACTGAGTACATTCCCAGGGGAGCTGCCATTCACACTCCCAGCAGTGACACACACACACACACACACACACACATCTACTTCATGAGCCACTCCCAAACCAGATAAACTGACCCAGTCCCAACTCAAAGCCTCCTGCCAAAGCATCTTCCTCACCCCAAGCTGCTGAAAACCTCCTTTGCACACACTGGCACCCTACAAGTAAATGTGTTCTTCCCCGGGCTGCCTTCTTCCCTCGTGACTGTTGTTCATGTTGGTAACCAGACTCATACAGACTCCATGTACAACCTCTCTAGAAGAGAGCCACGAAGGTGCTTGGCACCTCTCCATTCACACAAGTTATTATGGCTACGGTTGTATAGTTCTCTTTGGGTTCAGTGCTGGGGGGGAAAGGCACAGAGATTGCTACATTCAATACAGCACAATTCAATAGCCAACAAAAGAGCAGTAGCCTTATCATTCAGCCAGCATCTTCCTCTGTCTACAGCTACACAGGTTGCAGGATAAATAAAGCCTGGAGATATTTTCTGGATAGCAACACCACTTGGGGAGAAAAAAAAGTCACTTTCATGGCAAAATAACAACAGCTATTCCCAAGTCCAGTCGTATTATCAACAACTGCCTGAACGATACAAATGACAATAGAGAAATATAAAAAAACCAAGATTAAATGGTTACTGTGTCGCTCTGGCGCTAAGATGATAGCATCAGTACACTGAACTCACACAGCTTTTCAATGCAATGGATACAATTCCTAAGTTATAGTGGCCTTGAGTGAGCAAAGACACAAGAAGTGATCTAAGTGAAGATTGGTGTAACCAGGAAAATGAGAATTACTGAAGTTTACAATTTAGGATTACATCACAAAGCATTCTCAGAAAATAACTGCCTGCACTTTGCCCCCATGGGCACTAGGTCACTAATAAAATGGTGGCAAACCTCTGCACTGGCGCGTGAGAAAATGAAAAGATTTGAACCCAACTGGTGTAGTGTCACTTTCTATCACGGTAAAGAGTGTATCAAAGTTGTGACTTGCTTGGTCTTTGGAGTTTTTAAACTAGTTTGACCTACTGCATAATAGAATAGGCCGTGGAAGTTTACCCAGTAGGAAGGTGTGATTGCGCATTCATTGAGAATGTGAACCCCTCCATAGAGTAGCAATGTTAGCAGACAGTCGCCGCTAAAGAAGAGAGTCACAATTGCAGCTTCTGCTGATGGAAAGATGATGTCAATATTGAGAGGGGAATTCAGCAAATTGTTATTGAATAGGCAGAGAAAGCAAGGACTGACTGACTGAACGAACTGGCAGAAGGGTCACCTGACGGTAAGTGCTGATGGGATAGGTGGCCGTCAGGACACTGACTGACAGCATTAGTGATAGCAAAAATATATTATTAATCACACTTGAATTAGGCAGCAATCATCTTCCCTACCTCCACCACAGCTACTGTCCCAAGATCATGCACACTCATGCACACTTGTCATGCACAACAAATGCATGGCAAGAATGGCCAATATTGTGCCTAAGCCTGTATTTTCACATGGCAGCTGCCTGGCAGCAAAGCCATTGTTCTGAGGGGCTTTCAAGTTCATGTTGCAAGTGAATGTATTGTCACTGAGCATGCCCCTTCGTTTACACCTTCAGTAAAGATCACTAATGACAGCATAATGCCCATCTGAAATATTGGTATTTGCTGTTAGAACACTTTTTCCCCTTCCAGAGAGTTAACAGTCTCAAACTATTAAATATCTGGAGTTAAAATCACACAGCAAGTGACTCCATCTCATTTCTCCACTTTGACAATTATCAGCAAATTCCTCTATTCCCCAAAACAGTGCACACAGCTTTCAGCGTTTACAGATCAAATTAATAAACAGTGCCACATTTCCAAAGTGTTAGGAAAACAGTGAAGTTCACTACACTACTGGGGGTTCCAGTAGTGACACCGCAAGCCCGGGAGAGTAACGACGCATATTTCATCAGACTTCCCTACTAAGCAATGTTTTTTAGAAAACAGTGATTTAAAAATGTTGAGTTTTCCCCATTTGGATCTCTTATTCAAAGCCATTTCAGCACAAACATAAAACATTTGAATATGGGAAGTGACATGGAGTCTCTTACTGGTGCAGGCCAACTTTTAATGTTAAGGGGGTACCAATTCTAGTATTCTTGGGAGGAGTCAAAAGGCTTAGTAGGAGAAGCAGGTACTTTGAGTATGCAGATTTGAGAACAGAATTAAAATTATCAGCACAAACGGAAGGAAGAATGAACTTGAACTTACCAGTAGTATGTCAGCCACAATGGCCCAGTTTAAGGCTAAAAAAAATTCTCCAAGTGCAATAAAAATCTGAAAAAACAAAAACAAAACAAACTGTAGCAGCTCTGTTTGACAGATTGACTTTCTGTACCATGAAGTGACTAGGTGAGTTCACTGAACTGTAATTACACTTTGCTATGGTAATAAGAGATGCTGTACATGAAAATCTCTTTACAAACCTTAACTAAGCATCCAAACACCCCTGCGGTAAGTGCACATAGTGTCTCATTTTAAAGATGGGGAAATGGAGGCACAGAGAGTAAGTGACTTGCCAAACATCACATCTTGTCAGTGGCAGAGTCAGGGAGAAGAGTCATGAGTCCTCACTCCCAATCCCCAAACTCTCAGGGCTTGTCTATACTACCCGCTGATCGATCCAGTGGGGGTCGATTTATCGCATTTAGTCTAGACGCAATAAATTAAACCCCAAGCACTCTCCCGTTGACTCTGGTACTCCATTGGAGCGAGAGGCTCTGGTAGAGTCGACAGGGGAGTGTCAGCAGTAGATTCAACGCAGTGAAGACACTGTAGGGAGTAGATCTAAGTATGTCTACTTTAGATATGTTATTCACGTAGCTGAAATTGTGCAACTTAGATTGATTCCCCATCCCCCTATCCCAGTGTAGACCGGGCCTCACACATGAAACAGAAGGGGCAGGTTTCGGTGTAACTGATGGGAGAAAGCATTTCAGAACTCAGTCCAAACCAAACAAACAAAAAAAATCAAACCAATAGCATGGCAGGAGCTCCCCACAGTCAGATGAGTTTTAAAATGAGCTCCACGAGGTTCTTTTGGCCAGGTTTCTAAATGAAATCAACAGGATGACTCTGTGCAGGCAAAGTTCAAGTACTTCATTCAGAGGGCTCTTCCCAAGAGGAGGGAGGAACTGGCTCCTAGACACAGCCAGCCCAGACTCCTTGGATCACATCCCTCTTATGGTGCCCTGTGGGGATTCCCTAATTCACCCCAGATGGGCCACGCCACACTTCCCACCATGGCTGGGTCCCTAATAAATCTTACATCTGTGGTCTTGGAAAGTATTAACCCTCTCCCTGCCAGTCCCTAGATATGGGTTTAAATCAGGTTGTGTGGACCAAACCGCATCTGATGGAAACACCACAAGATTAAAAAGTTAACGTGTAACAAACTATCAATCCTGAGCAATTTCAGAAGGCAGCATCTGACTTTAGTGACAGTGGCCACAGTTCTTCACTAAGCTAAATCGGTGGTGTTCAACCTTTCTATACTACTGTGCCCCTTTCAGGAGTCTGATTTGTCTTGAGTACCCCAAATTTCACCTCATTAAAAACTACTTGCTTACAAAATCAGACATAAGAAGACAAGTGTCCCACCACACTATTCCTGAAAAATTGCTTACTTTCTCATTTTTACCATATAATTATAAAATAAATCAACAGGAATAGAAACATTGTACTTACATTTCAGTGTATAGTATATAAAGCAGTATAAATAAGTCATCATCTGTATGAAACTTTAGTTTGTACTGACTTTGCCAGTGTTTTTTATGTAGCCTGTTGTAAAACTAGGCAAATATCCAGATGTACCCCCTGGAAGACCTCTGCGTACACCCAGAGATACGTGTATCTTTGATTGAGAACCACCGACTCAGGCATTGACTCCATGTGTGCGCCAGCGACGGAGCACCCATGAAAAAAAATTACTGAGTGCTCAGCACCCACAGGCAGGCAGCTTGGATTGCAGTCTCTTTTCCAGTTCCAGATTCTGCTCTCTTGGGTTATGACAACCCATAAACTATACAAAAATGTGTTCGGTGCCAGTCTTAGCTGGGGAGCAAGCGATACTTTCATTACAGGACTTTGGACCAAACCCACAATAAAACATTTCTGTTAATATGGGTAGCAATATCATACAACTCTGCCTATGTCAAACCACTTGGCTATAACCACAAATACCCTAGCACCTTGTGGATGAGGCAAAGAACACTCATCTTTCTCTGTCTCAACCCTAACTACCATGCTTTCATTGATTTCTCCCTGGACAGTCCTAATTGATCATGTTCTATCTAGACAAGTCCCTTACTTCCTCTCTTTCACTGGTGCCATGAAAATTCAACTGGATAATTGTCTGTAATTTAGAATCACTGCAGACTGAGGGAGCGATTTCAGTACTGGAAAGGGACTTTCTGCAAGTGCTTGAATGCAGTTGAGTCCTGCTGTGCAGCTTAAGCTTTATGCAAATCCATCCATCCTGCAGCAGGTTATAAGAGGCAGTGCAAATTCAAGTGATGTAGGGAAGGGACACTGAAAGAAAGTGGACATTTATGGAAACACTGAAAGGAAGTGGCAGATCTTTTGGATCTAAAAGAGGTGTGTGTTTGTGTTGCAATTAGAACCAAAGGATTGAAAGAGTCCTGGACTCTTCCTGGACACTAACACACTATGGCCTTCAGCAACTCACTTATCCCTGTTGTATAGAAGTAGCAGGCTAATACTACACATCTCCCTTACAAGGGACTCATGATGCTTTGCATTTGTAAAACAATTTGAGAAAGGCAGTATAGTAGGACAAGGCATTATAAAATGTACATGCACCAGAAAAAGAGGACACGTGGAGCACATTTGTCATACAGAAATAGAATATCTTTAAACTGTAAAATCTAGTGTTAAAATCAAAGTGAAAATAGGTCTAAACACTTCTTCCAACACAAGAACGTGCCAAACAAGGTGCTGAGAAAGAGGGCCAAATTAATCACAGGGAAGTCAAAGATGAGCTGGGCCCAGAGTATTATAAGTGGTGGGACTGACATGAGCTGGAGGAGCAGAAGAACAGGGATAAAGCGTTACAGCACAGCAAAGGCCCTACAGCTCCATACAATTCCACTAGAATAGTTTAGATTATTATTAAATCCTTTCTAGTATTCCATATAATCAGATCTATTTAGTTCTGGTAGTATGAGTGATTCCACGTTGGCTTAACAGAGTTCATTTTTAAGGTCTCATGCAGATAGTAGCTTTGGCTACAGAGTGGAAAAATATCACCCCAACCAGCTTTGGGATGCAATCCTTAAAGCTGCAGATTCATGGTGTTGTCGTTGTTATCTGTTCTTGAACTAGCACCAATTTTATTTTCCTACTTATGGTATAAATGCAGCGTTGTCCATCCCAGGCATACTCACCACCCAGCTGCACACAAGAGTAGAGAGAGATTTTGTGTGTGTTCTTTTTTCCTGGTTTGGGGAAATAGATCTTGGAAGTATTTTACTCACACAGAGAAGCCACTCACAATGCATTATTTATGTGCACCCTGCTATTTCTGCCATTCCCCAATGCAGCCTCAGACCTCTCAAATCACTGCTCTAAATTAATATGTGGAATGGCTCTGTCAGAGCTACAGACAATCTTGTTTGTTGTGTGGGAAGTCAGCTCTCATCTGTTAATATGTATAATGGTTTGGAAAGTCTATCCAAAACAGCAGGGAAAGCCTAGTGTAGTGTAGAGGTGTTGACACACTTCTGGGGCGCCCCCGGCTGGTGATATGGGGAATTAGCTTCTCACCAGCACTCGGAGCGCCCTCTGTCGGTGGCTTCCGCGTCGGTTCTGACTTCGGGCCGGGGTTTCCTCACACCGGCCTGGTCCACCGTCCGTAAGGCTGCTGGCTTTAGCCGGGGTTCTGTCCCAGACAGCCCGGATAGACAGCCCTTAATAAGGTTCTGGCCGGGCGTCTCAGCTCCGGTCGCACAGCGATAACAGTCTCAATGGGCTGGCTATAGCCTGAGCTCCCCTGCTGAGGCAGCCAGCACGCACACAGTCTTTACAGGGGTCTAGTCGGGGCGTCTCAGCTCCGGTGGTCCCCAGATAAACAGTCTCAATGGGCTGGCTATAGCCTGAGCTCCCCTGCTCAGGCAGCCAGCAAGCACACAGTCTTTACAGGGGTCTAGTCGGGCGTTTCAGCTCCGGTGGTCCCCAGATAAACAGTCTCAATGGGCTGGCTATAGCCTGAGCTCCTCTGCTCAGGCAGCCAGCAAGCACACAGTCTTTACAGGGGTCTAGTCGGGGCGTTTCAGCTCTGGTGGTCCCCAGATAAACAGTCTCGATGGGCTGGCTATAGCCTGAGCTCCTCTGCTCAGGCAGCCAGCAAGCACACAGTCTTTACACCCCTCCGGTGGGCTGCCGTCAGGTTTCCTGGCCCACGGGGGCCCAGTCCATCCCCTGCTCGTCGGGGTAGGTCGCGGCTGGGACCCCAGGCCAGTCGTCCTCGGTCGTACTAGGGACCTCTGCACTCGCTCTCTCTGGGTCGCCCTCTGGCTCCGGGAGGTCAGTGGCCACGGTCTCCGGGGGTTCGGGGTCGTCGGCCTCGGCCCCCGGGTAGGTGGCTGTCGGGATGCCGGGCCAGTCCCTCTCCGCCGCGGGGTCAGGGCTGCTGCTCCCTTCTGCGGTGCTGTCGGCCCACTCCCAGTCGGGCCATCCGCTCTCCCCCTCTCCCTGGGCGCCGCCATCTTGGCAGCTGGCCCCGCCTTTTACCCTTCCGGGTCCTGGCGGGTACTTCCGGGGCGGGGGGCGGGGCCGCCTCGGCTCCGTCGGCCATCTTGGATCCCCGGCCAGTTCACCCTCCTGCTCAGAGGGGGCCCAGCTGGGCCCGCTACACCTAGCTATGGTACGGTTCAGACCACAGGGTCAGCTGAGGTCCTAGATACAGTACTAGGACACAGTAATTAGTTAAACTGGAATGATTATAAGAGTCCACAGTAATGGGGTTACTATTTTATTAGGATTATTGTTGTGAATAAGGTATTTGTATTCTTATATAGCACCTATAATGTAGACTGAATGCTGTACTCTGATATTTAAACATGAAATGAGATTCAAGAATGCCTTGCTATAAATCAGTCATGTATCTTGTAACATACCATTACACAAATAATCTTCCATGATTGTCTTCAAAACTGACTAATAAATGCATTGCAACAATGGCTTGTGACGCTAGATCAGCTCTCCCTGCCATACATAACAGGCTACATTTATCCCTCCTGCAACAACTGAAGCCAAGGAAGTTGCACCAAGGATGCACATTCGGTCCATTATTTAAGTCTTAATGCTTCCTGCCTTGCCTCAAACATATTATGTTTTACATTAATGACCCTAAATACTGCATATTTAGTACAACTGTAGTGTTTGGGCAAGAACTCAGTAGCCATGTGTACTGTATCAAGGGAGATTTGTATCACTTTCTTTGCCCTGATTTTTAAGCCTCCTTCCCCACCACCAATACTGGATTCCAGCAATGTGCTCACTCCAATTGTCTATTTCCTTTCCCTGTTTCCCTTCCTAGTCCCCGACAAATGGGCAGTTTAAAGCCTGGTGGTAGTTTACATGGCACACTGGCTCCAATTTCTATTTAAAGGTACCATCAGCTTTGAAGAAAAGACTTCCATCAACCCTGGAGGGTTGTGAACAGGAACAGCAACATGCTGATCATTTGTCTCCCTGGGGTTCCCTATAACCATCCTAGAAGAAACTAAATCCCCTGTGATTTTTTCCCCCTGAAGAGATTCAGAAAGGTATTTTATGGGCAGCCAACATGCTGTCACATTGTCAAATGAAAAATAAAAGAGATGAAAGAATCAAGATTGTACGAAATCTGTTCCAGCAAGACCTATCTAGGGAAGAATCAGAGTAGCAATTAATGGGCTGATTTAAGGAAAACATGGTGTCTCTTTCCTAAACAAAGTATAAGAGTCACTTGGACAAGAAGCAGACATCACGTGTAACCAAGAAAGTCTAAGTGTAGGCCACAGGTACTAATCCCATTGGATTGCAGCAGTCGGTGGCTAACAAGAAAGGAACTGCAGGTTGGCTCAAAATTTGGCTTCACTGGGGAAAACTCAGTCCTAAGGTCAATGGAGGTGCATCCATTCAAATCCAGTTTGAGTTCGGCCCTCATTGTAATCTGGCTCCTGATAAAAAGTTAAAATTCAAACATAAAAATGTAGCAACGCACTAAGGAGACAGTACTCGCTGCTACAGCCAAGTATACTCCTTTCCTGTCAGCATAAGGAAACTTACAGCTTTGGATGGTGGAATAGACTCAGACAGGTGACCCAAACCAAACCACATCCTGAACAAAATTCAGACAACTTTGTTGCGATTTGCACAAAAACTAATTTTGAAACCAAGAATTGCTGAACTATGCAGACAGAAAGCGGAGGAAAGAGACTGTTCTAATGGCATCGCCAATCCAGCTGCCACAGGGAAATACAGAAAAAGTCTTAAAATACTTGCATTTCAACTTCTACAAGAGGTTTCTTGTAAGTTTGGGTAGACAACACAAGGTTGATGTTCACCCATCAGCTACACAGAACCAAAGAAGCCTTCATAATTTATTCAGATATGGACAGAGCAATACAGCAAGCACGCTTAAGAAACTTCGTGAAGTTTCTGTCTCAGTAGCTTTCTTACACTGTAAGGATAGACTAGTTTTCTGGCCTCCATGTGACTGAATTAACATTGATGGGAAAGCCAGCTTCTCTGCCTTCTTCCTATACCACGGAAAGCTCCAGTTCAGTGGGATCTTTGAGTCAGATGCACCAGTTGGTCGTCCACCCCAGTTATCACACCATTATGACTTATGCCAGATGGAGTTTGGAAAGAAAAACAAAACAGCATAGTAGGTGTTGGGAAGGGGAAGTTAGGCAGCCGTAGTTGTAAGAATCAGAAGACACAGGTGGCAAGACAACACAGGCCTCAATCAATCAAATAAATAAACAAATAAATAAATAAAATTATATTCTTCTATCTAGATAGAGAAGCTACCACATTTAAAGACCCCCTGGCCTGTATTGGGGTAAGGAGGAGAAGGGAGAAATTATGGCTGTCCATATCCCACTCTGGGATTTCCTCCGAAATCCTGAGAACAGAGTGCTGAATGCCAACCTCTATTCAAAGGAGGATTCTGCCAATATATATGTGGAGCGGGTGATGGTATGTTCCTCCACCCTTTAAAACTACCAGATTTTTGTGTGAAAAAAAAAATTCATTCATGAAGATTTTCATCTCATGCTGCTTGGTCGTCATTTGACGTCTCGTGCAACAACTAGGGAACAGGAGCTGACAAACTCCTTTGACCAAATGAATTTTCATCCAACCATCCACTGGCAGAAATAGGGGCCAGGAAGCAGGAGAATAAATATGATAGGCTGGAAGAATCATCTACAATGTTTGTTAAAGTTAGTGGAAAATGCAGTCATGATTGTGTGCTGTACCTTTAGGTATAAAAATGTCTGCTAGTGGCAGGACTGTAAATGAATTTGAGATAGAGGCTCTTATAAAGAGAAAGCATGCAGATTCTCAAGATAATTATATTCTCTGCCATTTATCTCTGCATATGTGAATCTTTTTTTTTTTTTAAGTGAAGTCCACATTTTGCTCTGTGTCCGTGAAAAATTCATCTGCTTTCCCTTTCACTGGGATTTTAGATTGCTGAAGACGTAAAAGGAAAACCTTTTTGAACAAAAGCTATTTTTAGAAGAGAAAGCACTGTGAAAGCACCCTTTTTTGCAGTGAAGTGTTGATTACTGTAATTAACTTTACATGGATCCTATTGTTTATGTTAATTCTGGTAATGGTGGATCTAGAGTCATTGGAGGGGGTTTGGGATTCCTTTCATAGCTGTTAAGGGATTGTTGCTAAAATAAGGTTTGCATGTTCATCCTCACAGGGAGTTCCTGCAGCTACTGATCTCTCTTGGTATGTTTCTGCATTCCTCTTTACCAAGAGCAGGATTTAGGCTCTTTACGCTTCTGATTGCATCTCCACAGGTCTAAGAAAAGCAGCTAGTGATTTTGGGCACCCAACTTGCTGACTAAATTCTTCTTACCGAGAACTCTGTTTATTGTACGGTGCCTAGCACATTGTAATCTTTAAGTGTTCTGGGAGAGAAGAGAAATAGTACCATACATGGCAGATTCATTTAATTAAACACCAAGTTACGACTTTGAGTTTGCACCTAAATATACCTTTGGAAACTGGGGGCAGTCAAATCATGCCCAGCTAAAGGTCCATTGAAGTATTTTAGCAAGTGGCCATACTATGTTGAATAAACTTACCACCCTCTTCAATACAAAAATGCAGTGCAAGGAGGTTACAAGTCCCAGTCTGCAATGTCCCCTTTTCCCTAGGTGGTCTGGCTGTTCATATTTAAAGGGGAGCTCTGCACAATGGGGCAGTCCCTAGGCTCCACCTCGGAAGTAGAGATGGCAACTCACACACCAGGTTAGAGCCCCTGTGCAGCACTTGGCCTGTGGGCTACACTGTGGCATGAGCCATTGAAGCTGTTAATTAAATTCCTTCAACTAGACCATTCTGAGGACCATACCCTGCAGTCCCCCCATTTTACAAAACCATTTGTCAAGGCTACACAGTTTATCAACACTTACGTAAGTAGCAAGGATGCTCTGCGTGGCCAGCATGATAGACAGATAGAGACACGGAGCAGAGGAGAACATGCCCACTGCACAGATAAGAGGGTCTGCCTTAGCGTTTATCTTCTTATATCTTCTTGCAACTGCTGCACCAGTGATGACACCAACAATTCCCGTCACAATGGTAATTCCTCCAAATATCAGGCTGGAGGTAAAGCAAAGGGATGGGGTGAGTAGGGCAGTAAAGGCACCTTAAGGGAGAAGAATCAGTCCAAGTGTCTATCATTCATTTGTAACCTCAGCATCTCTTCTATGTCTCAGAGAGAAGTTTCAAACTTCTTTTCTCGCCACCCTTTTTTTTGGTGTTTATTGCACAAAGCAGAGAAGGATTTTAAGGGAGAAATCAAATCTGGGCTCTCTTTTACCCAAGTCCCCCAGGGATAAATACATGCTTAGTTGGACATTATACTTCTGCTATCAATGCTGTGTCCACCAAAGCAGTGTTGTGCCCATGCACAGAGCAGATGTTATCACCTGTGCCGGAGGAATGGAGATTAACAACTCGCTGGGTGCTATGTCAGTAGGAGTTGCCTTAGGCCTTGGTTACACTGGCACTTTATAGCACTATAAAGCCTCCAGGAGTACTATAACTCCCTACCCGTCCACACTGGCAAGGCACGTATTGCACTATGAGTCCGAGTTTATAGCGCTCGTGGTAATCCACCTCCGCACGGGGAATAAGGGCTGTAGGGCTACCACTGTAGTGCTACGGCGCGAATGTGGACACCCATTGTGCGTTAATTAGCCTCCAGCCTGGCCCACAATTCCCATTCAAGCCACTCTGCTCATCAGTTTCAAACTCTTCTGTCACGTCCTCAGGTGACCACACGTCAGACTCACCCTTTAAATTCCCAGGGAAATTTGAAAATCCCCTTCCTGTTTGCTCCAGTCAGGCGTGGAGTGCTCCTCAGGTAACCATTGTGCTTGGCCATGGCTCCACGTGCCATGCCTCCTCGCAATAAGCGAGCTTCACCGTGGGACAACAGCGAGGTGCTGGACCTCATCAGTTGTTGGGGGGAAGAGACTGTCCAGTCTCAGCTGCGGTCTAGCCGCAGGAATTACGATACATATGTCCTGATATTACAGGCCATGGCGGAAAGAGCCCATGGCCGGGACACTCTGCAGTGCTGGGCAAAAGTAAAGGAGCTTAGGATTGCCTATCGCAAAGCCCGTGACGCAAACAGCCGCTCTGGGGCAGCCCCTGTGACATGCAAATTCTACAAGGAGCTGGACGTGATACTTGGTGGTGATCAATGTGCACTCCATCGACTGCCCAGGACACTTCTTCCCAGCCCACGACTGAGGGGGTGGGGGGTGGGTGGGAGAGGAGGACGAAGAAGAGGAGAACGGAGAGAAGCAGGACGGAGAGCAGGATGGTGAGGAGCAGGAGGAGGAGGCGGCAGCGGCCACGGCAGTGACCCAGGGCACGGAGGAGTCATAGGACACATGCAGCCAGGAACTCTTCTCAAGCCTGGAGGACAGCCAGAGCCAGCCACAGCGTCTGGCGGTTGCAGAGGGCAGGGTAGCAGCAGTGGATTGCGCAGGTACAGCTACTTTTCTATTGGGAAGGCAGGCAGCTTGGCCGGGGTGGAAAGGGATGCTTGCCAAATGCTTGTCTACATGTGGGATAGTGCATTGATATAGTCTATCACATCACAGTAATCATCATCTGTGATTTCTTCAAAGGTCTCAATAAAAGCTCTTGCAATGTGCCTGTGCAGGTTTCTCGGGAGAGCCAGCGTGGTCCCTGTCCCGGCCACGGTCACTAGTCCCCACCACTGTTCTACGAGGGGTGGGAGGAGCATTGCTGCATAGAGGCAAGCTACATATGGCCCTGGCCGAAATCTGCATCTCATTAGAATGCCCTCCCTTTCTTGCTCCGTCACCCGCAGCAGCGAGATATCTTCCAGCACGAACATCTATACAGAGAATGTTGGGACAGTGCTCAGAGTACGGTTCCTGCAAATGCCCTCCGCTCCCCACAAGCCATAGGACAGCAAGGCAGGGAAACAATCATTCCCCCTGCATCCTGAGACAACTCACCATGGCAGGGGCTCCGTTGCTGTCTGTGTGCTATAGCTGTGTGGGACAGGCAAACGGGACAGAGAAACATGGAATGCGGGGAAATCATAGCAATGTCTGTTGTGAACAAGGGAATCCTCTGTTTTAACTTTGCACTGACTTTCCCTAGTTTCGTCCTTGAACACCCCATCAACGTCAGTCTTATCTGCAGCTGAGAAGCTGAGGAGGATTCGAAAGAGACCACGGAAGAGCAAGGAAGATCTTTTAAAACAAGTTATGCAACAGGCTGCAACGGAGAATCGCGTTGCACAGCAGTGGCGGGAGAATGAGAGCAAGCAGAGGGATGAACAGATCCAGTTGAGGGAGATGGCTCGCGAGCAGCGCGCTGACAAGCTGTTCACATTATTACAGCTGCAAGTAGAGACTTTGCAGCGGATCGCTGCTGTTCAGGAGGAGAAGCAGCACCGTGCTCGCCGCTCCCATTGTCAGTTGCCCCCTAACCCTTCCCCTTCTGGCCCTCTGTCCCCTTCGGGCCACTATCAACAGCTGCCAGGTTATTACCACCCACAACTGCCTCCAACCCCCGTCTTCACTGACCAACCCACTGACCCAGCACCACTGCACTCAACCCCTAATAACAAGCATAATCGCCCTCCACAAATGGGATTGGGGGAACACAGCAACTCAAAGAGCATTGGAGGTTGAGGCCAGGACATATGCCAATCTCTGACTGACCCCTTCCCATCCCAATTGCACCCCCCCATCCTCCCTCACACATTTTAGTTTATTTCAACTTTTATTTCAAAATCTGAAAAAGCTGTTCAATAAATGAATTCTTTTTAATTAATGGGTTTCTTTATTCGGTGCACATATGTATCTAATGGCTACAGAAAAGCAAATGCCTTCTCCTATTAACAGAATGCATCTTCCCTCACTCTCTCCCTCTGGAATTCCCATTAGAACTCGCTTTCAGCATCAAAATGCTCCCTCAAGGCATCCTTGATCCTTGTAGCCTCGCACTGGACCCCTCTAAGAGCCCTGCTTTCTGGCTGTGCTTACGTGGCCTCCAGCTGTTGAACATCTGAGGACCATGCCACAGTGAAGCCTTCGCCCTTCTGCTCACAAAGATTATGTAGGGCACAGCACGCGGATATAACCGCGGGGATACTTCCCTCTGCCAAGTCTAGCTTCCCATAAAGACAGCGCCAGCGCGCCTTGAGATGCCCAAAAGCACACTCCACAGTCATTTGACAGCGGCTCAGCCTGTAGTTGAACCTTTCCTGGCTGCTGTCCAAGCTCCCCGTGTAGGGTTTCATGAGCCAGGGCATTAGAGGGTAAGCGGGGTCACCAAGAATCACAATGGGCATTTTCCACTTCCCCCACAGGGATCCTCTGGTCTGGAAAAAAAGTGTCTTCTTGCAGCTTCCTGAACAGGCTGGTGTTGCGGAAGATGCGTGAGTCATGCACCTTTCCCCACCAGCCTGCATTAATGTCAGTAAAATGCCCACCGTGATCCACAAGTGCCTGAAGAACCATGGATAAGTACCCCGTTCAGTTAATGTACTCATCTGCTAGGTGGTCGGGCACCAGAATAGGTATATGGGTCCCATCGATCGCCCCTCCACAGTTAGGGAAACCCATCTGTTCAAAACCAGCCACGATGTCACGCACGTCACCAAGAGTCATGATTTTTCGTAGCAGGAAGCTATTAATGGCCCTACACACTTGCATCAACACAACTCCAACGGTAGACTTTCCCACCCCAAAGTTGTTGGCCATCGATCGGTAGTTGTCTGGGGTGGCCAGCTTCCAGATTTCTATAGCTACCTGCTTCTCCACCAGGATGGCAGCTCTCAATTTGGTGTCCTTACGCTGCAGGGCGGGGGCGAGTTCAGCACAGTCTCATGAAAGTGGCTTTTCTCATGCGAAAATTTTGCAGCCACTGTTCATCGTCCCACACTTGCATGACAATGCGATCCCACCATTCAGTGCTCGTTTCCCGTGCCCAGAAGTGGCGTTCCACGGTCATGAGGATGTCCATTAAAGCGATGATCAGTTTAGTGTCAAATGCGTTCCTTGGCTTGAGCTCGTCTTCTTCAGACCATCACTAATGTCACCTTCCATGTCAAGAATGAACTCTGCTGCATAGAGAGTTGTGCTGGCAACACTCGCCAGCATGCTCCTCAGCAGTTCATGATCCATTACTGCACAGGAAAACAGACGACAGAGCACACGCACCTTGCAGAAACCGTTGAAAGATGGTGCATGAGGTGGACAGAAACACAGGGATTGCTGGGATATGACACAAAGCATCATGGGGAGTTGGAACAGGATGCAGAATGGCCGCAAGTGATGCCCCCCTTCCCACAAGGCATTGTGCCAGATTGGGAAGAGGTGCTCTGTGGGATACCTGACCTATTGCACTGCTCCTAATGCCGCCTGAAGCGCCGCAAATGTGGCCATGCTCTAGAGCTGGCGGGTCTAAGTGTGCACACGCTCTAGCGCAATACCTATTGCTGTATATGGGATGCGCTATAACCAAAAGTGCTATAATCCTGTAAGTGTAACCAAGGCCTTAGAGAATCATAGATTCAGAGGCGTTTCCAGCCATCTTGGCCATACCTGAGAACTGAGCTACTCCCCCGATCGCAACACAGATGGGGTAGCTTTGTACCAGTCTGCTCTCTTGGAAGAGATCCCATCACATGGGATCATACCGGTAGAACCCATGATAACCTTCAAATTAATCTGGCTCCCACTGCTGGATACAGCCCTTTTTTACAGGACAGCTCAGGGCAATCTGAACACTTATCCAGTTGGAACTACACAACATATTTTCACATTGTAGAATTTCAAATGCCACTCCGTTTTGTTTCATGTGCCTGTGAAAGCAGAAATGCACCTCAGAGGAACAGCCAGTTTGTCTTCTTGAAAGCAAGACTTATCTTGACTTCCAGTGGGACTTTTGTAAACCCTTTCCTCTATCCCAGATGAGATTCTGATGACAAAAATAAAAATTTATCCCTATGATAAATAAGATTCTGGTGTCCCTGATTGTTTAATCTATCATAGCCCACTCGAATGAAATGGACACAGAAGTGTAGTGTTCAGAACACAAGAGGCTCTAAATATTTTAGCATTCTGGTAGCATGCTATGTGGCTTTAAGGGTATGTCTACTCTGCAATTAGACACCCATGGCTGGCCCATGCCAGCTGACTCAGGCTCATTGGGCTGTTTAATTGTGGTGCAGATGTTCAGGCTTGGGCTGGGGTCTGGACTCTAGGACTCAGGGGTGGGAGGGTCACTGCAATTAAACAGCCCCTTAGCCTAGCCCAAGTCAGCTGGCACAGGCTAGTCATGGGTGTCTAATTGCACAGTAGACATACCCTTAAGAAACGGTGTCCTTTCTTGGCTCTCCCTGGCTCTAGAGCAGGGATATCTGCACTTATACATAGCAGGCTGTGATGCCAAACAAGGACTCTGTTCTTTTAAACTGCAGGACACTGACTCCTACCATTTCTCCGAGATGTTTAGGAGGAAATTAGTTACTAATTCTACACTAAAAAGATGAAGCAATAATTGACAGCCAACTCTATTAGGCAGAGTTCAAGTGTGCAGTAGGCTCACCATTCTTCAGTACTCTAGGCAACAATCACAGTTAAACAGTTCTTCTTAGAAATTACAAAGATAGAACATTAATGGGCAGAAGATTTATTTTATACACATTTGCCCGATACAGGCAAATACGAAGCTCTAAGCTTACATTAGCACCTCTTAGGGGCCCTGCAATTGTGTTTAGAGATCCCTTTTTATCCCAAAGGAGCTATGAGCTGTAGGCTAGTACTGGAACATAGCCACTCATAAGATAGAAAAGGAGCAGCTAAAACAGAAGGAGTGGAAAAGGCTTTTTGGCTAAGTGCAGAACCCCATTTCTGGAGATAATTTTTTTTAAGACTGTCATGGGATCTTTTAGTGTTTGAAAACCCCACCTACTTGTCTGGATACCTGAAGCACTGAATTCAGAACCTTCTGGCCTGCTTCCTTGGGCTGTCTTGCATCTCACAGCCAACCAGGACATGACCAGGGTTCTACTGATTTGCTTTACTTCATTTTAAACCTCCTACAAGGATGAAATGTATGGCAAATCACTCAATCCTTGAAATATCCTGAAAGGCAAGGGATAGCTTGGTTTGGGATGTCCATTACAGATCATAAGCCCGATGAGTCACAATTGCATGGAGTCCATCAATCAGTACATAGAGGAAGAGGGGATGGGGCGGTATTTTGATGCTTGTGTTGTGGAAGGCAGTTGCTGGTGAGGGTGAGAGTGCAGTATTGAGTACACTCCACTATCCCTAAGTGCAGAAAGCCAAGAAGGATCATCTTCCTCCACCCTGAAAGAGGAAGGGCTCTGAGAATGTCAAAGCCAATGAAATGCCAGATCGGAATTACAGCATCAAATGCTCTGTCCTGCTGCCTTGTAAAGTAACAAGTCCTTCCCTTCCTCTCAACACCACACATCATTTTCTGAAGGTACCTGTTTTTTTATCTGCATTTCAAGATTTGTAATGGAGAATTGCTGCCTGCAGAGCTCTGTCTGCAGATAAATTATTGAATGGCGGAGATTACCGTATTTTGATCTAAAAGGTAATAGTACTGTGCCAGATGAATCAAGCCCGATTCACACTGGAGCCACAGGGACTGTGCCATATTGGCAGTTGATTCTCATACCAGAATAGCAGGAAAGGAATAGGGATGTCCACACTTTTATAAAGATCTAGACAAACTAGAGAGTCCAGAGGACAGCAACGAAAATTATAAAAGATTTTGAAAACCAGGCCTATGAAGGAAGGTTAGAAAAACTGGGCCTATCTAGTCCTGAGAAAAGAAGACTAAGGAGGGAATCTGATAACAGTCTTCAAATATGTTAAGGGAAGAGGACAGTGATCAGTTGTTCTCCATATCCACTGAAAGTAGGACTAAACTCCCTAAAGTCTGAATCTGAACCTCATGCTTGAACCCTTCTCCAGTCAGCAATTTTTTATTACTTAGATGTTTAAATTACTTCTCCCCTCCAACCCACCTATTCTAATCCTGATATAAATCTGATGAAACTGGAAAGCCCTTTAAGAGAATAAGTTTAACTGGGAAGCTAAATTAAGGGCTTGTCTACACACAAAAAATGTAAAGATTTAACTAATTCAGTGTAGCAAAATCAGTGAAAGTTCTTGCGGGAACACCTGAACTGGTATATTTGTGCGTAAGCCTGGCTCTAAGACTTCTACTTCTTGCAAGGTCTGCTGCTTGTTTGGGACACTCATCAGGGATTCAGAGGCATCCAAGTAGGGATGCTCTGCTGATCAAGGGCTGATACTTCTTTGTAAGGAGGCAGCCAATTCGGCAAAGCCAAACCGATTTAGTACCGTTTTCTAAGTGCTGTTTAAAGAGTATGTTGTCCTGGATTTCCCTCCATTACAAGTCAGTTCCATCTGGTAGAGATCAGAGTCCTTCACCAGTGGTCGACTGAACCCTTTAGTAAGCTGGCACATTGTACACGAGCCAAGTCAAGGAATTTGAGAGGCATTGCAGGAGCAAGCCAGCATCTTCTTCTAACTAGGTGATCCAGTCACTTGGGATGAGGCGCAGTAAAATTACTTGACTAGATTACTCGTGACTCTTGACTAAATTACTTGTGTACAGTACGAGTAATTTAGTCAAGAGATTACACTGATAATCTTAATATGATAATATGATAATCTCTTTCCTCAGGCGATTTAAAGCAATTTACAGAAGAATTATGCCCCATCATAAGGAGGGCATGCCGGCATTAGTTCCTGGCTCCATTCCGTACTACCTGTGTGACCTTGGACAAGTCAGTTATCTGACTCAGTTTGTCATCTGTAAAATGGAGCAATACACATCAGCACTTATGCCTTCTGAATAAGTGTTCTCAGCCACATCCCACCCTTTGTCTTTAGGAATAGAAAGCACAGGACAGCCATTAGCATTTAGAAACACGGAGTTTTCATATATGCATTTCCTATATCCTGTCTAATCCTTTCAGAGTGAAATGTGCCTCACCTGGTGGAAGAATTGCATGGCTCTTGAAGGCATGGAGGTACCAGGTCATGGAATAGCTGAGCACGGGAAAGGAACACTGGTACCCATAATCCCAGGGCTCCCGTCACAAAAGCCATGGCTGTCACGCCCAATGAGGACCAGATGAAACTTCGGCTGTCACACCAAAAGAAATAAGTATTAGTGCTATGATCAATAGTATGAAAGAATGGGACATGGGAAGGAAGGGGAAGTGCAGCCTGGGTATCTAGTATTCTAAGTAATCAATATGAACGGATTGCTTCAGAAAGCTGTTAACAATATGAGTAACTTCCCTATTGATTATGAAGATCTGATTATTGAAGAGATCAGATCTATATAAATGCAGACCAGCAAGTGTTACACATTAATTCATTGTGTGAACGATTGCTTTCCCAATGTTAAAGTCCATCTTTTCCTTTAAGGTTCACAGCAGCATTTACTGCAGGAAGACTCTGAAAGAAAAATGATAGTTTTGGGAGGTGGGGGAAAATGTCATGACTTGCCAACAGTTTGCAAATATGGTGCACAGAGAGTGACCTGAATGCTTCACGATGATTTGAAGTCTGTTTTGTTGCCAATATACACCCGCACAACGGTTTGGATAGTCCAATAGTTAAGGAAGGAGTTGAGAAGTTAAGTGTTACTGTATCTCAAAGTGTCATGAAAGTATAAATTATTTCTAAATCTGCCTACATAGTTTTCAAACAGAAGAATAAGCAATGTAACAAGCTGCCTTTACTACAAGCAATTAGAATTGTTAAACTGTTTTACAGACCCTCTAGGTCTCCGACTAACAGAAAATCTACTTTAGATAAGGAGTCAATAGGGTAAGGATGACATCTTAGTGTAAGACAGTGGTTCTCTAACTTTTCAGACTACTGTAACCCTTTCAGGAGTTTGATTTGACTTGCATACCCCAATTTTCACCTCACTTAAAAACTACTTGCTTACAAAATCAGGCATAAAAATACAAATGTCACATCACAATACTACTGGAAAATTGCATACTTTCTCATTTTATCTGTATGAAAGTTTAGTTTGTACTGACTTTGCTAGTGCTTTTTAAGTAGTAGGCAAATATCTAGTTGAGTTGATGTAACCCTGGGAAGACCTCTGGGTACCCCCAGCAGTCTATGTACCCCTAGTTGAGAACCACTGATGTAAGATAAATGTGCTATAGATGACATTTCATAACCTCTCAGTGAGCCAGGATTAGCAGTTTAGGACCTCAGCTCCTCAAGACATATGGCTCTAGCACTTGAGTTAAAGAGTTAAATTTGTGGTAGTAGGTCCCTTATTCTTTGTGGATCAGTCAACAGAGGCTAATAGGTCGCATACGTACACAGCCAGTACATGACACTGGGCGGCCACAGATCTGTTACATCACTAATGTTTGAAGACTGACTTCCGATGAGTAAAGCTTTGCATGGCATGCATTAGAACAGCCAAGAACAGGATACCTTTTGGATCACCTAAGATAGCAGTTGCCTACAGACCACAAAAATCCTGATTTGGGTCTCATTGTGATTATTGCGCAGGGTGCACATAAAGAAATGCCAGTCACCACTGGCAAATTTGCAAATGTGATACCATCAATCTGGATTGAACAAAGATTTGGAATGGTTTGCTAATTACAAAAGCAGCTTCTCCTATCTCGGAGTTCACACCTCCAGTTCAGTAGCTAGAGGAATACCTCACCCTCCCTGATTGGAGATAACAAGCTGGTTCAGCCTGATTAGACTAACCTTGTTATCTCCTACCTGGTTCTTGCCTACTTATTTATACCTGCTCCTGGACACTTCCACTGCTTGCATCTGACGAAGTGGGTATTAGCCCATGAAAGCATATGCTTCAATACTTTAGCTAGTCTTTAAGGTGCCACAGGACTCTTTGTTACTTCTGCTATTCCAGACTAACATGGCTACCTCTCTGATTCTTGACAGTCACCACGTGGAGGACTGTAATGAACCACAATTCCATCCTCCCAGATGACGTAGTAACTCTATGGTGGTGAGATATGATCAAGCCTGGTTCCTAGGAAAGCAGAAGAGGTAGTTCGTCCTTAAAATAAGAGGAGCAGCTAGGAATGCATTTGAAGGCAGGTTACAATGCTTTAGTCTGGCCTGGGAGAATGAAACTTCATGCAGGTAAACAGTGCCACCCAGAGGATAAAGAAAATAATCTTTTCCTGCCTTTTGCCAAAGCTGATGTGGTTAGCTGGTCATATATCAGAGGATGATGCACAGTTACTTCACAAATCTAAGCCCTGATCTTGCAGGATCTAGCCCCTGATATCATAAGGCACTGCAGCAGACTGTTCAATACAAGACTGCCTGAGGAATGCTGATACAACATTCCTTAGGAGACACCCGCCATAAATAAGGAAATGATCACTCAACAGCACAATGGGCACAAGTAATGGCACCACTGAGAGACATGGCATTTCCTGTTCTTATTTTTCCCCTGTTGCCAGCCATGTCTTCTAGGCACTTTTCAGAGCTGAGGAACTGATACTCCATGGCAACAGATCCTGAGTCCAGCATTCCCCTAAAGGAGCAAAGTTGGGAGAAGCAAACCTTCACTACCAAGTGTAGCCCCGCTCAAGTCACAAGTGGGAAAAAACATGCACAGCAGTAAGCACTCACTGGGGCAGGTCCCTGTTCTGGAAGCTCTTAGGGGAAGGGAGGGCCTTTTACTCTGATTTCAGAAGGCATTATAGATTCACAAGGCTGAATAATTATTAGCGATAGTGCGCTGCTCCTGCTGCTGCAGAACACTAGGAATGAGACAGATTCCGTTAGAAAGTCCCACTGGGCATTCAGCCATTTGAATTGCTCCCTGCCTTCATTTGTTATTTGTGTTATCGTAGTGCCTAGGAACAGCAGTCACGGAGCAGGACCCCTTGGGGCTAGGCAATATGCCAAAAGAACAAAACACAGTCCCTGCTCCAGAAAGCTTATCATCAAAGTATAAAGACAAACAAGGCGACATGAGGCAGCAATGAGACAGTAGTAGTGTAGAATGATATGGTCTATTCCTAATTTGCAGGTGTTTAATTGGCTCTCAGACCTGTAATAAAGGCGCCTTGTTTTCCTCTATCTCCTGTCATCTGAGACCTCCAAGCACACTACAGACCATAAAGTCTAGGGCCCGCAAGGCTACTTTGAACTGGGATCAACAGGTTGTATACAGCTCTTTCTGCCCTCTAATGTGCTCCATTTGCTTGGATCTGAAGGAGCACCTGGGTTGTTGATCCTCTTACCATGACTCAGGATGTCGCAACCCTCTTCTTTGTTGGGGTGAGCTCTCAGCCCCGTCAGCTGTACTCCTCGGAATAGGATTGTGTTTGGTCTACCACAAGCATGTGAGGAGTTCCTCTACACTGGAGTTACATTTCATTTGATTCTAACTAATCACAGTAACAAATAGCCTCAGAGAAGACCACAAACGTTTGAATATGCTAGGGATAGGCCAGAGTTGTGAAGTTATATTACATCTGAATTGAATCCCAACATAGAGCCCCAGGGAGGTTAAGTTTGCAGGCAGGTTTGGATCAGGATTCAAACTGCATGACAGTAGCAGTTAGACTGAACCAGTGCTAGTGTTCGGGTCCATTTCTAAATTAGATAGGCAATTTTATCAGGGTCTCTCCAGTAATAAATGAACCAGACACCCCTGTTCCCTCTGTCCCAAGGCCTAGAAGGACTGGATCTTGCAGTGGCCAGTGCAGATCAGTTCTTTGTCTCACAGGTAATTAAGGAAGCGGGATTCATTACAGTCATTTCTGTGATCTTACATGTCCTACAGCATATAGATGTAGAGGACCTGCATGTAGACTATGGCAGCTTTCTGAATTTGGAATGGCTGTATTGGTTTAATAGCCTTTGCAGCCATAGCCACCTACTTCTTGCTGAGGGATATGACATCTTCACACCAGGTTGTGCTGGCAATACTCTGAGCAGCAGGTTTCTTATCTGTTCCCCGAGTTCTGATAGTGATGCTCTGGCCTCCATGTCCCTCAGCTGCATCCTGGGTTGGATCAGGGACCAGTAGAATCAGAAGAGCCACAGCTATAACACCCAGGCAAGGAGTTATCTGTAGAGACAAAACTGGAGTCAGCTTAGGGTCACCTTTCCTCTGATACTGAAGACCAGCTGATAGCAAAAGAAAATCATGACATTGCTCCTAAAGATTTACATTTAGGGAAGCTGCAGACAAGCCTACACCCAGTTGAATGCATCACCTACACATGATTAGCTTTTCTCTCCAGGGAGAAATCCTTTTGGTGATGTTGGTGAAAAGATGCATCATGTTCCCCAACCCTTATGCATTCTCCTATGCAAAGGCACTGTCCCCTTCCCCAGGATCCTGGAGAAAAGTGTAAGGGGAGGGCTCCCCATAATTCAATGTTGGGATCTCGAGCGGGAGGGTCACCAGATATGGGAGCCATAGCTGCACCTAGAAAAGCATTCACACCCACATGCACACCTCTAATCCTACAAGTACCTCAATAGAGGAGTTATTCAGGACACTTTGAGCAGCATAATGTAGAAGAATTGAGTTCGGGACTACAAGTCAAGTATTCCAGAGTTCTAGTACTAGCTGTCACTCATTTTCTGTGCAGCCCTAAGTCAAACCCCATGTCCTCTTTGCCCCACTGATACTAGCTGACATACTTTGCAGGTGAGTGAAGAAGATTTATCAAGTGCTTTGAAGATGTGAAATGTCCTTTAAGGGCAGAGCACTCATCACAGCCATATGACTAATACAAGAATAGGGGTTATTTCCAGCAGAATTTTCGCAAAACTGGTTTCTCTGCAGAATGACATGATTCTATGCCAAAGTGATGACTATTTTAGTTTTTAAGTGCCTTTGTTTGAAAAGGCCTCTAGGCCCAATATCAGCTACCCTTCAGTCCACTGCAGCTCTTCCAAATAGGTCTTTAATTAAGGAGTGCCTAAGAAGCTACGGAGGATCCAATGTCCCACCTAAAAATTGACTGGATGGCAGCTCTGCAGTTCACCCATCCTTGCTTTGAGCACAGTAACAGTCATGGAACCGTAAAACACCACTCACCCTCCAGAAAGAGTTCCATTAAATAGTGAATTCATGTAAGAAAGGGGGGCTTTAATGGAAGGGTCTAGGACTGCAATTCTCTTCTCTGTTGGTAACTATGGTCCTCTCCATTCATTCTTGTATTTTGTTTCTTTAAAACCCTTTTAACATTCTTGTTGAGACACAATGATCAGAGAAGTCCCTGCATACAGCATTGAAATCCTAATGATACATACCCCAATAGGCTATATGGATCCCAGTCAAAACCAGAATTCTACAAAGAGTGGATCAGGGCTGAGTAGTATGAGAAAGGGAAAGACTCACCCTGAATGCCCAATGCCAGTGGCCAGCAGCCTGTGATACGCTAGATGCCAGAACATAACCAAGACCACTGTAAAAGACAAAATGGGATGCCAAGACTACATTAGCGACAAAGAGTCTTGTAGCACCTTATAGACTAACAGATGTTTGGGATCATAAGCTTTCATGGGCGAAGACCCAGTTCATCAGATGAATGGACACCATGCAAGGCTACATTAGTGAGGCCTCCTTCACCCAAAACTCTCAGCCCCCGGCACACCCCAGAGTCCGCATCCCCAGCTGAAGCCTGCAGCGTCTTCCCACACTTCAACCCCCTGCCCCAGCCCAGAGTCCCCTCACACACCTTGAACTCCTCATTTCTGGCCCCACCCCGGAGCCCACATCCCCAACAAGTGCCCTCACCCCGTCCTGCACCCCAACCCCAATTTTCTGAATATTCATGGCCTGCCATACAATTTCTATTCCCAGATGTGGTCCTTGGGCCAAAAAGTTTGCCCACCCCTGAGAGAGAAGGTGTGTTTACCCTGGGAGTAAACATTTATTCTGTGTAATCAGACCCAAGTATCCAGATCCAGACAGCCCACACACAGGTTCACTGCGAGACTCTGTTGGGGTAAACCATGTGAATTAAGCTCTGCAACGGTTTCTTCCTTTAGCTTTAACTGGGAGACTGAGCTCCAGTCATCCTGACTGTCCCTAACATACGGTAGGACTCTGGACAGCTTATCTATAAGACCATTATTTTCCCACTTTCAGAGGAGGTTTTGTATTAAGAAAGCAAACCACATTTTCAGTACATCTATTTTATGTGTAGAGCTGTTTCAGAGGTGCAAGATTTTCATGGGAAATTTAAAAAAACCACACCACCCTGACAATATTTTTTAAGGAAAAAACGAAAAGCTGAAGTGCTTCGGGTATTCCTAAACATTCTGCTTTTCAATTTGCTTTTGTTTTATTTAAAAAGTTTGATGTTTCCCCCAAAATCAATGTTTTCCACAAGAAAAAAAAATTGGTCTAAAAGCCATTCGAGTTGAAAAAGTAAACATGAAAAAAATCCAACCAGCTCTATTTAAGCATGCCAAACAGGTAACAGACGCTGCCCTAAAAAGCTTAGTCTAAGGCACAAATCATCACGGCTTAGTCAAGTTATGGCATATGCATTGTAGTTCTGCCCAGAAAGTGCTCCAAGAAGTGCCTGTTACTGGTGAGCAGACAAACCTTCCAACTGGGATGCAGATATAAAAGACAGACAACATATAGGTCCTTTGGTCCTTCTCAAACAGGTCTGCAATGATGGTAGGCGCGATGGTGGAATAACTGGCTGTGCCGATGCCAACAAATCCTCGTGAAATGAAGAATATCCAAGAGTACTGGGGAAAGAAGAGGCATTAAGATCTTTTATTCATTCACGACTCCCACCGACTTCAGAGTGCTGTCTCCTCCCACACCTCCACCCCCTCACACCACAACGCTGTACTTTTCAAGCGTCCTTCTGCAGCAGCATGTGGTGAATTCTTGGGGTGTCACTGGGGGGGGGAAACCAAGGCACAGTCAGTAGTTCCACAGATTCACCAGCCAATCCCCTACACCCTAAAGCACATGCTCAGCAAGAGGGCAAGGACAAAGCAGCAGCTGTAGAATAGCTTCACAGGTGCTCTATGGACTGAAGGTACAAGATATCATGCCCTATAGAGCTTTCCTGCACAACGCCCATTTACTCATGTTTCAAGGAGTAGGTTCCAGGGTGCGGCCTAAAAACTTTTACAAACTATAACGTGATCAGAACAAAAGTTCCAAGAGTCACTGCAAGACTCAGGCAGCTGATTGCTAAAAGTACCATCCCAGATAAGCAAGTGACATACCGATTCAGTGATGAACGAGCTGCCCACCGTCGCACCTGACCAGAGGAAGATACCAGCACTGAGGATGACTTTCCTGTTGTACCGGTCACCAAGGTAGCCGAAGAAGGGTGCAGACAGCAAAAAACATACGATGAAGACTGCAATCCAAAGCAAGAGCAGTGACAGTGCTGGCCAGATTATTCTTATTGCTCCCATCGCTCCCCGGAGAGGGATACCATGTGCTACTGTTAGTAATCTGTTAGTCTTTAAGGTGCCACCAGACTCCTTGTTGTTTTTGTGGAGACAGGCTAACTCAGCTACCCCTCTGATACTTGACATATGCTACTTTAGGCTGAATGCCCAATTTTGAGGTTGCAGAAGTGCAGTTCATGAGTAGAGAGCTCTGAGACAACCTTCCAGATCCAAACAATTCACATTTTTATACCTCTATCTTTCTCTAGTTACAAGATGTTTGGATTTATTAATTCTCTCATAGGCAGTGGCTTTTCTAGCTATTGGAGTTTACAGATGGAGATGACAGAGCCCATGAACTGTAAAATACATGTTTAAAGCAATACACTGGATGAAATGTGTTACTAAGTTACTATTTTATATACCTAGCTGAAAGACACTTCTCCCAGGTACCTCGATAGACTATAAGGGGACACTGAAAATTCAGCCTAAGGTTACATCCGAGTCTCTGCAGCTACAGTTAGACACTGTCAACCCAGCTTTGAAGCCCTTCAGACTCTGCATCTACAGTTCAGATACTGTGAACCCAGCTTACTAGTTCATGTCACCATCCAGAATGGACTGGTTATTCCCAAAGCATGTTCTAAAAGGGGGCACACCTTAAATACTATTGAATTCAGTTCAAGAGTTCTAATTCCAGAACTGATCATTTTATAGAGTCCAAAAGATATCCAACAGTTAAAAGTAAAACAAAGGGATTACACACAATGACCACTTTATATAGAACTTTCATTCATGCCAATTGCTTTATGGAAAAAAGAGCTATTTAATTGGTTCGCCTGTTCTATTTATACCCTGGAGTCAATGGATTTGATTAGGTTAGAATTTTACCTTTTGTGTTGAGGGCAGGAAGCAAATATTTTTCCCAATGGTAACCTCATGGAGAATGTGGATATGCACAAGCTGGAATTTAGGTGAGAAACCAAGTTTAAACCCCCTCACCCCCAATTCTTATGATTTAAGTGTCATAAGAACTGTAGTGACCATTGGGTGACCACATAGCAAATGTGAAAAATCAGAATGGGGATGGGGGGCAATAAGTGTCTATATAAGAAAAAATCCCAAATATCGGGACTGTCCCTAAAAAATTGGAACACTCTGTGACCACAAACAGTCAAGGAATTTCTTTACTCCTGGAAGGCTGCAGGCTTGGTCAGACTTTAGCCAGTGATCTTCAGTCTTGTATCCGTGACCAAACTGACTAAACATTTTCAAGATAAAGCCGAAATCAATAGGACAGTGGGGAATTGAAAAAAATAAGGAGCAGGGAAGAACTAGACTGCATTTTGGAGACAGGCAACATGGATGTGGAGCAACTAAGCTGCTCTCAGTAGTGTGACATCTCTTTACCTGTCTGCAGTAAGCCTGCAGTGCCATCACTGATCTTGAAGTAATTCTTTATATCTATCAGCACCCCTGCAACAAAAGAGAAAAACAACAATTATGCAGCTACAGCAGAGTGTATCATTCCACAGTAGTTGTCATTTTACTCATTTGCTAACCTGAAGACTCACTTCAAATCAAGAGTTTGCACAGAGGTGGTGAGTTTGGTCCATTAATTTTCATGGGGGCTATAATTTTTAAACTGAAGAGTAATCTTTAAACCTTCTGTATAGCATAGTATGCTAATGTATAGCATCTTGTATACATTAATAAACTAGTTATTGTGAAGTTTCCATCACTTTCTTCAGGCAATGCATAGTCATCCTACTATAGATATTTAGCAAGACTCAACTCAGCCAGGATTTCTACATCATTTCTAAAGAGCCATGTGTGTGCATAGTGATGTATAAATAGTTTACAATTCAAGGTTTAGACCAGTGGTTCCCTAACTTGGTTCACAGCTTGTTGAGAGTAAGCCCCTGGCGGGCCGCAAGACACTTTGTTTAGCTGGAGCATCCGCAAATACTGCCGCTCCCATCTCCCAGTGGCCATGGTTGGCTTAAAGAAATAAACTCTAGTGATTGGTATAGTAGTTCTCTAAAATGATTTTCACCATTTGGAAAGACTGTTATCCTGACAAGAGCTTGATGTTTTGTACCCACTTTGTTGGAGCAAAGTGAAGCACGTGTAGGAGAGCAATTTTGAGGCAAAGGATTTTTGTAATCCCTATAACAGTGACAAACACCACAATCTTGCAGTGATAAAGAATTATTTGCTATTTCTGTTTCTGGTTTATATAAAGGTGTGAAGAGCTGGTTGATGTTCTTCCCTACTTCCTCTTAACTAATTAACACAAGTGGCAAAATTTGAACTTCCATCTTATTAAAAATTATTGAAACAAATGTTATTTTATTTCAAAACTGACTTTACATCAGCAACACAATAGGGAAAAATACTAGGATTCAACATCATATGGATGCATTAATACAGTTGTGATAAAACATGGGCATTTACACAATACCATGACCATCATCATTTTTAGGCTGCATTTATAGCTAGCACATACTTATCTTTTAATCACGCACCAGCCATTTCCTGAGACAAAATTTAAAATAGATGGCAGAGGCTTAAACAATAAAGAAACAGAGATGTATATGTATTCCTTTAGTTTGATGATAATAAAGGATATTTTATCAATTTCTCACTACTTGTATTACTTGGTTTAGTTTATTTTTATGTTTTTGAAAAAGGAATTTAAAGAATTTTAATGAGGAGAGATGGTGCCAATCTCTAATCTCCAATAGCGTGATACACAAGCAACTGTTGAATGTGTCCTACTTTGATGACTGATTAAAGTGACTTTGAAATGAGACTAGCAGCAGCACTGAGATTCCATATTTGATTCTTAATTTCTCCCGATTATATTCTTCACATGCAAGCAACAGATTATTTTTTTAGTCTACTACTACTATCTCCCTCAGTGACTGGAGAGTCTATTTTCCTTCACCACTCAGTTTCTGCAATCATGTGTACACAGGGTTGGCGACAGGAATTTTGGGGCCCCGTACGCAGATCGTGCGGGGCCCCCCCAGCCGGTCTCCCACCGCCCGCGCCTCCCCCCCCCCGGCCGGTCTCCCACCGCCCCCGCCCCCCCCCCCCCCCCCGGCCGGTCTTCTGCCGCCCGCGGGCCCCAACCCCCGCATGCGCTCTGGCCGCGTGGCTCCCGTATGCGCTCTGGCCGCATGGCCCGGCCGGGAGAAGCAAAGGGGGGCGGGGGGAGGCTGCTGGGTGCTGGGGGAGGGGGCTGACGAGCGCTGCAGCGGCTGCCCAGAGCCGCGCCTTGCTCACAGGCCCGGCGACAAGGGGGTACATCTGCGTACCGGGCCCGCCCCGGACTTCAGGGGCCCGGTACAGCTGTACCCGTTGTACCACCCTGTCACCGGCCCTGTGTGTACATGTCATGCGTACAATCCTTGTGCCTTCATTACAGAAAACATAGGTGTAACTGAAGGCAAAACTTTGCCTCCAGACCCTTTGCTTTTAGTGATTGTGTAGACCTTCAGATTTTGATTTTCATATCCCAGGATAAATTTGCAGGGTTTAGAATGAGAAAAAAACAAAACAAACATTGATGTGCAACATATGGAATTCCAGTGACATTTTTAGTCACTTTTCAGAGCAGAACCATACTTAAATCGTGAAGTTATTTCAATGATTGAGACAGACTTTTAATGGTCAAGGTTTTACCACACTAGAAATCAATCAAACCCTTTTATCCATGCCTCTAAGGTAGAACTTGGTAGCTATTTATCAATGCACAGCACCACTGATCAACAGGAAATGCAGGAAGTAAAGTATCGAAGTAAAACTGCAACTAGAATTGCAAGTAGAATTCTCCACACATGCTAATTGAGCATTCCAACCCAAACCAAATTTTTTTCAGTTTGAATGCTACCTAAAAAATTATCTAGCTTTCACATACCAAGCCACATAAGTCAATAGGATCCAAAGATGATCAACATCTCTGAAATTCAGGCCAGTTATTTAGGTGTAAGACTTTTAGTGGGAACCAAGTTGGAAAGTATTGACCTTAACCTCCCAGCAATGGGATTACCAACAAGAGGAGAAAAGTTCAAATGAACGTAATTATCAACACAGATTCTATTCTATCCTTTCCCCTCATATAATTAGATGCACACAGACATAGGTCTCTTACAGCTGAGGGTCCGAGCAAAACAGATTGTATCTTGAAAAGAAGTGTAAAGAACATAAAACCACAACTTCTCCATAGCCTTCAGTACCCTTGCAAGTTGATGCACGCACCTCCCTTATTTTCCTGTTCAAACTTATAAAAAGCCAGACACTTTGGGTATGTCTACACACACTCGGGCTATCGGGACTCACAATAGTACTCTAAAAACAACTGTGTCGACAGCATGGGAAATTGCTGTCTGGTCACCTGCCCTTCCCTAGGCTTTGGAGCCCGAGCCCCAGTCTGAGCCACAACTTCCCATGCTGGCGACAGATCTATTTTTAGAGCATTTGTGCAAACCCTTGTAGCCAAAGTCTGACAAACCGCGCTGAGGCTCGCTGCATGGGCTGTGTAGACATACCTTTTACTTAAGGGGTCTGACATCCAGAGAGATAAAGGAGCTAAAAAGGAAGGTGGCTGATGCAAGATTTCTGCAATACAGCTTGACTTCAAGCTGATGTACAGGATATTGCTATATGCATAAGTAGCCATTTTAACTGGCAAACAAAAGAGGATATATAATTCTTAGAATTGAAACACATTTCAGTTAACTCCTATCCTATGGTTAGGGTATAGGCCTGCTATGTTGGATGCTTCAGTTCTAGCCCCATCTCTGCTATCGAGTTCCTGTGTTATCTCGGTTGTGTTAAACTGTGACTCAGTTTCCTTATTTGTTAAGCTGGGGTGCCATCACTGACTTCATAGGGGTGCTGTAAAACTTTCACTAATATGTGTAAAGAACTTTCAGATCACAGAATGGAAGGAGCTAAAGTAGTATAGTTTTAGTAATGTGTCGAATGAGAATGACCATGGCCATGACTTTGCATACCTAACCTCTGTCAAATTCATTTTATTAACATCCAACATTTTCCCTGTGTGTGTTCTTTCTCCTTATCCCCCCTCCCAGCTATTCTGTCCATCGCCCTTCGGCTCCTAGCTGAGGGCCAGTGAGATGCCTAAGCAAAAAAAAAAAAAAAAAAAGTAAAAGAATCAAAATTCCCATGAAGGACTTGGGAATACTGTAACTACCTTGCTACTTCATTCAGCCGATTGGTTTCCTATTGCTGGCTGAAAAGGAACCATGTTCATTTCCCCAAGTGTTCAGGAGAAAACAAGTTTGAACCCACATACAATGTACAGCCCCAGTACCTCTCCATTGCTAAAATTGCTTCCTGTGTGAATTAAGTCTACGGCACATATAGTTCCATCTTAGTGCACAACATAACTCCCTTTCCTCTAAAGGGTGGTCAGGCATTTATGTAAATCCAGACTGATGACCAAATCCTCAAAGACCTCGACAAACAAAAGACTCAGGACTGCCAAGTTAAATTTGCAATTTTGTCAATAAAAAGTGTGCCTGCTAGATAGAGAAACTGAGGAAATTCCAGTCTTCGTGCCCAATCAGAAACTGAAAAACACTGCAGTCAGCCTGGGAAACCCATCACAAGTTTCCATTTTTACCTCCAAGGTAAAGCTAGAGGTTTGCAGGCAAGGGAGGGGGAGGAATAGAAATAGGGTTTTGACACCTAGACCTGAAGAAATCCCACAGGTCACAATTCATCTGAAGAACCATGGCTTCCTGACTATTCTCCAGATATCCAAATTGCAACAAAGCTCCACTAGAAGCACAGCTTTTATCATGGTTTCCACTCATGCCTTGACAAAAACCATCCTCCTAAGTCAGCATGATCTTATTCAGAGAACTATTTGTGATTCTGAAGGGCAATGTAATGGGAATAGGTCTCCTCTAGCCTCAACTCCTCCCAAAGTTATGTGAAATCCTAACTACAGAGATCACATAGTTTCCACTGGGCCAGAAGATAAAACCAGCCTTTCCCTGACAAAATTTTGGCTAAAAGAGTAGGTTTTTTGCTCCTTTAATCTCCTCCATAAGAGAAGAGAGTCAGGGATGATTTCATCATTAGTCCTTTTTCAAGTAAGGGTCACTAGTTCCAATGGGAGCACGGTCTAAAGCAAGCAAAGAGCTCAGTAATCCCCCACGCACTTCCCCAGGCAGAGGAGAAAAGCCTACTGGAGGTAGATGTTGTGAGCTGCCCATCTACAGCCCCAAAAAAGCATCTTTGTCAAAGCTCTGCAAAGTCATTACTTAGAACCAGATTAGTTGTCCTTTATACCCAGGTTCCATTTATAAATGGTTTCAGCATTAATAAATGATTAATGCATGTTATATGCATCCATATTATAGACATGATAGTTGGAGGTTGCTTAAAAGTTTATGGATCTTTAACAATTATTAAAATCTACAAATAGCACCTTGACAGCAAGCGTGACCAACGGACCAAAGCAAACAAGTGAAAAGTGTTAAACAGTTTGTGCTTCTGAATAATTTACAATTTTTTACACAGATAAACATCTTTAAGCCAGATGTTTCCCCGTTAACTGTGGAGTGAACAGTTGCCAAGGACTATAGTTTGTTCTTCCTAAGAGACAGGAAGAAGAGTCTTACCTGATACAATAAACCAATCCATGTAGTTGAGTAAGTTAATATAGCACAGCACACCAACTGCTAGGTAAGCTCTCTTTGCTGAAGTGTTTCCTGGTGTCGGTGAGGACTGAGCAGTACTTGTAATTGATGCAGTAGCTCCATAATTCTGTAAGCCAGGGGGCTGTTGGGACTGCAGGCCTGTGAACTCATTCATTCCCCTGGACCCCTCTGGCACAGAGTTCTGCATGCTCCACCGTGCATAAAGGCACCACAAGTCTCAAAGTGCAAGTCTCTTAAGTGCATTAAGCGAAGTCTCAATTTTGCAATCGAATTATGAGGAACTTCACACAGTGTAGTCATTTCCTGAAATGACGATCCTCCCACAAGTTTAGCCAATTTGCATTGAAAATTAAGATTCCCATGATAGAGCTTCTGCAGGAAAAGGAGATCCAGCCCTGTGGGTTTTGGTGAGAAATTTAAGTTGTAAAATCTATTCTACCTTGCACTGAAGGTGGGATTGGACAATGCAAATACAAGATAATCCACTGCGCATGAAGAAAAATGTACTACAGAATTCTGTGAAGGCCTCAAAGAGTGAATGGAGAAGATCTTAATAATAACCTTTCCCAGATGCCAGGATTCAGGGAGACTCTTTAGAACCAAAGATGGCCTCTTTGGCAGAGGGAAAAAAAGAGGAGAGACAAGATGGTCCAGTGACTAGGGTACTAGCCTAGGACTTGGGAAACCTGGCTACAAGTCTTTGTTCTACTACGGACTTCCTGTATGAGCTTTGTTTCTGCCTCAGTTCCCATCTGTAACAAGGGGATAAAAGCACTGCCTTGCTTACAGGGGTGTTGCAAGGATAAATATATTAAAATATCTTGATGTTCTGATACTGTGGTGATGCAGGTCACATATCTCAGATATTGCTGCCAGACTCCACATAATTCAGGATTAAGGGATAATTATTTGATCTACCAATGGAATCTCATCATGTTTTACTATAGGGATTTTTGTTGACAGAAACAGAACACTTTAGCATATTTTGGGGGGAATAAGGAAGAAACTTCCTTTTCTCCTTGCCAAAGATCATGGATGAATTTCATTTCAAGATTGAGTACTGAAAAGGGTTCTGAGAGGATTAGATAGGTATTAACATCACCATCGGTTTACTCCTCTAATCAGGCAATGGACCGTGGTCTTTCCAATCTTATTTTTAGGCTTAGTTTTGAGCCTCACATATACAACACTAAAGAAAGATTTAAAATCACAGTGCAGCAGCATCTGCGATATTGTGATTTCCTGTGCAGCTTCTGGTCACATATATTTGAGTATTGCAGGGCACAAGAGTCAGTGACCTGCTTACTAAACGAAGTTGTGAATTGTTTGAGATGTAGTTAAGTGAAGTTCTAGGATAAACAGTGGGGAAAAGCTCAAGGGCACTTATTTTCCTTGTGCAGGAGACACAAAGACCTTATCATACAGAGGCCAACTATACTTGATGTTACAGTGGTAGTGGAATTACTGTTTGAGTATTCTAATCGAATGTCAATTGCCAGACCATATTCATGGTGAAGTGCTTGCAACAACTCTGTGAAGTGCTTGTTTGAGAAGTTAGAGTTTGCCTTCTGAAGTTATTTTAGGGCTTGGCTGCACTGACATTTTATAGCACTCTAACTGTTGGATCAGGGGGATGAAAAATCACCTTCCGGAGTGCAGCAAGTCTGAGTGCATTAAAGCCCTAGCATGGACAGGCTCCGAGTGCTGGGAGCCGGGCTCCGAGCGCTGGGAGCCACACTCTGAGCTAGTCCCTTCATGGAGGTGGATTACCAGGAGTGCTGGTAATCCAAAAATCTCTCTCCCAGCGCTCCCATGCGACCACACTTGCATTTCAGAGCTGTAGTGACCAGAAGAAATTGTGACGGGCAACCACTAGGAGGTGTAGTTACGCTTCTGAGTCAACTCCAGGAGAGAGAGTAATGGTGTCATCAGATGTGAGAATAGCCTTGAGCTTCTGCTATGTGTTCTCATGACAGACTGGTCAAATCTAAGTTTTAGAGAAAAAAATGTAACTCGTCACACACGTCTTGTGAGTCACTCTTGCACATTACCAACTTCAGGTGGCAGCATCTTTAAACTCCCTTAATAGACTGCAGCATGAGTAATGTGTGAATTAACAGGATAGTGTCTGGCCCTATGTGCAACAGCTAGGCCTTAAATTATATTCCAGGAGGAATGGCTAATGACATCATTGGTGAGTTGTGCATAGACACAGAGCAGTAGGGTCACATTTTTAAGCGTTCAGCATCTCACACTTGGGGCCAGATGTCTTGAGACAATTAGCACCTAGCATGTTGAATTCCTTTGGCAACCTGGCCCCAATTGCAAGTGGAGAAAAACTGCAATATTATGGTCTTGCTTTCTTGAAGATCTGGCTCTCTGTGAACCAGAGGGTTTGATTCTGCCCCTAGTGAAATTTAACCAAGATTTTAGTTTTGCAAAAACATTTTAATCACATACCAAGCAGTTTTTTAATAGGTATACTCTAAAAAAAAAAAATTCATTTGTTCATAGGCTTGGTTTTTTTGCCACAAGTATTCTGCTTCACATGTCACCCAACTGGGTTTGGAGGATATTTAGTCCAGTAACTAAAGGATGAACTATATCTTAGTGCATACAAGTAAGTGGTCACATTCCTTTTGGCTACAAATACCTGGGAAAAATAAACGGTGAAAGAACCTTGTCGCAATTAAAGTACGCTATCACTGTTGGTAATTAGGCTAGAGATCGATATGCAAGCTCAGTTTAAGAATTGCTAGGTATTCCTAAACTAGACAGACTACTGTTTTGATTTCAATAATTAATCTTTCAACAGGAGTTACATTTTAAGAAAATTGAAGGGGGTGCTCTGATTTCAATACTGAATACGTGTGAATGAACACAGTATATTTTTTGTTTGCTTTCTTTCCTAGGACAAAGGTCGGCAACCTTTCAGAAGTGGTGTGCCACGTCTTCATTTATTCACTCTAATTTAAGGTTGTGCGAGCCAGTAATACATTTGAACGTTTTTAGAAGGTCTCTTTCTATAAGTCTATAATATAGAACTAAATTATTTTTGTATGTAAAGTAAATAAGGTTTTTAAAATGTTTAAGAAGGTTCATTTAAAATTAAATTAAAATGCAGAGCCCCCTGGACCGGTCGCCAGGATCCAGGCAGTGTGAGTGTGAGAAAATCAGCTTGCTTGCTGTCTTCGGCCTCTGTGCCATAGGTTGCCTACCCCTGTCCTAGGAAATAGCTATTTGGCATAATTAGTGTAGTTTCAGTCAACAGAATAATGGGCCACCAGATGTCACTGAAGTACGAAAAAAACAGCATGTATTTGTTACGATATGGAATGCCTTGTCCAAGGTTCCTGTTGTATTTCATATCACCTTCACGCTTCAATCACACAACGGGCTGCTGCGGGCCAGCTTCACTATTAATAAGTCATACACTTTTTAAAGAGTATAACACTCAGAAGCAATGACTGTTAATCTGCCCAGGCATTATTCAACTAAACCCAGACACTGAGCATTACGGCCAGTGAAACAATATATCTGAGAGTGTTAGAAGTTTGGATGCAGCCATGGTTATGTTTTCAATAGCTAAGTTTCTTCTTTAAAGAAACACTTTAGGTTTCACTAGTTTTTGTTTTTTAAGGCAGCTTATGTTTTGGGCCAAATATTGCACGTGTTTAAGTTAGTTTAAGGTTTTTCACAAGTGTTTGTAAAAATATTGTCGTGGGGTGTTGGAAAGTCAAAGAGCACCACTGTTCTAGTGTTTAATTAGAAAGTGAGGTTGATTGTAAACAGGAAGTGAAACAGACCAGTTGAGTTTCACTGTTTAAGCCAGGGGTCTCAAACATGCGGCCCGGGGGCCGCATGTGGCCCACGAACCCTTTCCCTGTGGCCCGCCAGGCTTCCTGTTCCCCCCCCCCCCATAGCAGTTTGCGGGAGGGAGGGGCCAGAAGCAGAGGCTTCTCTGCTGCCTGGCTGGGCCACGCATGTTTCTAGCTCTGGACTTCCTATATTGCTCTTGCTTTGTTTGCCAAACAGCTGTTGGTGGTGCCTAGCGCTTTCCAGGAGGGAATGGGGAGCTGCGTGCTCAGAGGAGGAGGTGGGGCAGGGGTGGGACCTCTTGGAAGGGGTGGAGTGGGGGCAGAGCCGGGGCAGCGAGGGCAGGGTGTGTCAGTGGTGCGGCCCTCGGGCCAGTGCACTAGTCCTCATGGAAGGGGTGGAGTGGGGGCAGAGCTTGGGCAGCGAGGGTATGTGTGTGTGTCAGTGGTGCGGCCCTCGGGCCAGTGCACTAGTCCTCATGCGGCCCTCATGGTCATTTGAGTTTGAGACCCTTGGTTTAAGCCAGTGTTTCTCAAATAGTGGGGCGCGCCCCCCAGGGGGGGCGCGAGGCTCCGTAAAGGGGGGCTCGTTGCGCCATGCGCCGCTTGGAGCGGAACATGCTGCCCACGCGGGGCAGCGCGCGCTCGGGGCAGGCGCGGGCCAGCGAGCCGAGCGCGGCGCGGCGCAGCCTCACCGCATAGCCCTGCGGCTTGCTGGGCTGCCGCGGCTCTGCCACCACGGCAGCATCGCCCCGCCAGCCCGCCCGCGGGCCCCGCGCAGCGCACGGCCCGGCGCAGAGCCGCGCTCAGTCACCGGCCGGCCGGGCGCGCATCCCCCGGGCGAGGCGCCCCCGCCTCCCGCCTGCCATCCTGGCCGGGCGCGCCGGGCCGCTGCGCCCTAGATATAGGCTGGCGCCCGGCAGGGGCGGCGCCGGCGAGGGGCGGAGAGGAGCGGGGGGGCGCGAAATGTTTTCTTCCCCCTAGGGGGGGCACGACGGAAAAAAATTGAGAAGCACTGGTTTAAGCTAAGCAAAGCAAAGAACATATGCAGGTAAACAAAATCTAAAAATGAAAATAACTTCATAGTTTTAGCTATCAATTAAGCATCCCTTCAAAACAAAGACAAGATGGATCTATTGCTCTATTAATTGTACAGAGACGCTGCCCCACCCTAACCAATCAAGTCGTCGGTGCTCCAGGAACAGGCACTGAAGGGAAGGCTACTCAGGATCCACCTCCACTTCTGATATTCTAAATGCCCTCTTGCTTGGGACCCTCTCCCACACAACTTCTGGTTCTGCTGGCTCCAGAGCTTGTCCTGCATTGCCACAGGATTCTGAAAATCAGCTACCGCACTTGTTGCCAAGTACCTAGTGTAAGAGATATATAGAACAGATATGTCGTGAAGGACCAATAATGATTAACTCCTTCTGGCCCTCAAGAAATTAGAAAAGCTCTCCATCTCTACTTATCCCAAAATAGGAGCCAGAGCCACCTAGAAGTAAATAAAAAATAGTTCACACCATGTGAGACACAATCTAAGGACCCACAAATCAGCCAAGGCCATAAGTTCCTCTCCCCAAGAGTAAAAACTAAAATGGCTAAATGAGAATACTGTTAATCACCTAGGCGAGAAACGCACATAATCTGCAATTGATAAAACCTTTTTCTCCCTTCCAACCTAGCTAGAAAATACTCCAAGTTACCAAGCAAACTCACCCACGCAAAGTAGCCCAGAGCACATTAGGCCTGTAATCTAGGGGTCATCTTTGACACTCTCATTAGGCTCACACATCCAGGCCATATCTAATTCTTATTGCTTATTTCTGATAAAATTCTATGGATTTGGCCTTTTCTCTCTCCACTACAACAAAATCTCTCATCCTGGCCCTCATCTTGCATCTCAACTCTGCTATCTTCCACTGAAATTGCTACACACCCTCAGATCCCTCCAGCCACTCCTCTTTTTCAATGTCAGCCCTAAATTTGTCTTTACTTTTATGGCCCTTTCAAGGTTCAGCCTCACCTATCAGTTTTTCTGGACACGACAGCCATCGTCATTGCTCTGCAAAAGATGCCAATCTATATTGCCCATTAGTATTTCTCCCATCAAGTCTTTCATGTTCTCACATGCTCCCATTAGGCATGGGGAAAACTCCATTTAAAAATACCTCCAAAATTAAACAAACAATCACCTCATGACTGATCTCTGCTATGATGCCTACAAAATGCTGCCATCTGATAATGGCTACACAATACAACTGCTTGTTATACAACAGATTCACTTTTACCTAGTCATACCCTCTCCTTATTTGTCTCACACTTAATCACAAATATAGAGTGAAAGTCTGGGACAGATTGTCTACTATGTCTGTGTATCGGCTGACACAACAGGACTCCTATGTACTAGTACAGTGCAAATACATAGTTCCCTATCCAATATCACACTTGTCTCCCATGTTTTACTCTCCATTTGGGAGTTAAAACTTAAATAGCCATGTCACACAAAAGAGTCACCAGACATTAAATCCTTCTATGGCAGTAGAGAGTTAGAACCTCTATTAATCCATACCTACAGTTAGATATTTTCTTACACTATTTTGAACCTGGCAGACACAATTGAGAATCTCCAGAAGAATATATGCAGTAAGTGGTAATAGTTATAGCAACGAGCAGTGTATTTCTGTCAGCTTCATTAATTCAGTTAAAAGGCTGCTCTCAGACATGACATGCCTGGAGACCTAGAGAGGCTTACAGACAACTGATGTAAAGACACTGGTTTTGCTTGAAATTATTTTAACCATTTACTATCAATGCTTTTGAATATATTTTTGTCTACATTTACCTTCTTAGGGCCAAATATTCTGCAATGTTTGTTTAAACTTTGCTGTTTCTGTGAGCGGCCTTGAAGGTAAGCCAGTTTGCCAGGGCAGTGTCAGAAAGATAAGCCAAAAGAGCCAGTTTGTTTACAAATCACAAACAAACCTGAGAGCTTTTGTAGTATTCACCTACTTCCAAATCACGTCCACTGCACAGATCCAATGGTGGATTAACCTATAAACAATAAAAGCACGTGCTTAGGGCCCCAAGAGAAAAGGGGCCCCAAGAGAAAAGGGGCCCCAAGAAACAACAAAAAATGGTTACAAAATTACAAGTTTGCATGTCCTTAAATTAAAAAAAGTCTCAATTAACGTCTTGGGCCCCCCATAAATCCCCCAATGTTGCGTCAATTACACTTGACGAGTAAAAGCTGGGTTGTGAATGGGGGTGAAAGTTGAAAGGGGGGCCCATTGCTTGGCTGTGCTTAGGGCCCCAGGAGCAATTAATCCGCCTCTGCACAGATCCCAAGACAGAAGTTAACTGATTAACTCAGGATCAAGCAGCAAAATCTGTAGCAGAACTGGCAATGAAGGGCTAGGAATAGATACATCTCTTCTGTTTGCAAGAGGAAAAAAGACATCTCCCTATAGCCCCTTTTCCACAGCTACAGCAAGAAAAGTTAGAGCTGTGCATGTGAATCCAAGGGCAGACAAGAATCAAGCTTGCAGTACTGAGGTGTTTAATTTTGCTACACATTTGATAACGATAGGATAGAGCTTAGTTTGTGTAAAGAGACTACACGATTTTTTAAATCTGAATGTTAGTATTCTGCTGCAATTATCTGTAATGTGGGTGGTAGCGTGACCAAACTCAAGAGTTCACGGCATGGCAAGAACTGAAGAGGAGATGTGATGCTACTCAGGGGAAAAGGCAGCCGAGTACATGAGGTGAGTGGGGGAACTAACCTGAAAGGTTCAATAGGAAGGTGATATATGGAAAGCAGTAGCAACTACAAGCCAAAGAGGCAGTGTTTGAAGCTGATACGATTTAGATGAGGGTTTAGGGTTCCACAGTCAAGATTTTTGAGATGTCACCTTGATCTGTATCTGAACCACATTTAGAAAATAGAGCCCTTCCAATTTTGGATCCAACTCAGCACCATGAACATTGGAACTGTTTTGGATCCACACATTAGAACCTGATGCGAGTCTGAAGAGATGGAAATTTGATTTACTATTTGAACCAACATCTATCAATGATAGATGTGGCAATTAAGAAGGACAGAAAGTTACCAAAGTCTGCAATGTGAAATGGTATGAAAGTGACAGTGATTTGGGACTTCAGAAACACTAGTGCAGAATTCCAGTAGCCTCTCTAATTCTAGCAAGAAGCCATATAGTAATACTCCAAGGTGACCGAAGTACACCTCCCAGGTGACTGGAGTACAATTTGTGTACATCTTTCTGGCATTCAGGTGCCCTTCTGACTTACGTACATCTTTCAGGATTTTAGTCACATTGGAATAGGTATTGAGAGGGATGTGGTTTGTGCCATCATCAAGGTGTGGTTACAAAAGTTTGAGAAACTCTGGACTCATAACTAGCCAAATTTACCCAGCACGGATATCTAAAATTGGACTATTCACTGGTGATGAAATAACATTCTAAAGGTAATTGCAATAGTTGTTTATATGGAAAAGTAGTACTAGGGGAAAATGTAACTTTTAAAAATGGAATTTAGCAGCTGAAAATTGAGAACCAACACGACATGATCAGACTACCAGCAAGTACCCTGCAGACCATGGGTGACAGTCTGGGAACCACTGTTTCAGTTAATTCAAGACCAGGTTGATTTGGCTTTGCTTTCCTGGGCTATCATGGCATGAAATGGAAATCTGTGAGGGTCTGAACTGTGCAAGCTAGCAGACTTACTTCAAGTTAGTCTTCTGAATATAGTAACATCTTTTTATAAAAAGGTTCTGCTAAGACAAGAAGTCAGACTGGTCTTTAGTACTGACATATATGGGGAAAACATCCACTTCAAACCAACCTTTGCATTTTGTGAGCACAATGATTACTAATTTTTAGCCATCCCATCCTTATTTGTTTTCATCATGCCATACTGTGGGACAATTTCTCCTCCATTACATTCATCAACCCCGCTGACTTCACTGGCATTACACAAGTGCCAGATGGAACGAGATTTGGTTCTGTATTTCCAGTAGATCATTTTTGTGTAAACTTTCTAGTGAGCATTAATTATTTGTACACACCTATGAGATGGGCCTAAACTAAAGATAGAGCCAAGCTTCGACAGAGTTAAGGGGATGTTTAGACCAGAGGATTTATTTCAGACCCATCTATCATTGCTAATGGAAAGAGAACTAAAAGGCGACTTTACAAAAACTTTATACTGCAGCCTTATCTGAATAAGCCACACACAATGCTTCTTAACTACACCCATACAACTCTGACTTTGATGGCGTTACATGTGTTTTGCACTCAAAGTTGCTCTGAATTCCCTCCCATCCACATTTAACACAGGCAAGCTCCCAACACAATCCCACTAGTTTTTTTCCTCAGTAAGAAAAATCTCGACTGATTTGCAGTGAGAACATTTTTCCATAACATCGGCTGAAGGATGAAGTTCCATCTAACTGGAATTCTGCTTTCTGTTCTATCTGGGATTCATTCAAGCATATAATAAGAGCATATGATAATTTATGCAAACCAGAAAAGGTGGCGTGGCCAATATCTACAATGCCTAAGGATATTGTTTTGATAACCAATTTAGCTGGTCTTCATGGGTCTCCCCATTTTGGAAGATAGCACTGGTAACATTTTTCAGCCTAGGACCACCATTGATCTGGTATTCACATAGCTAGTGGAAATAAAAACAAATTCATTTCTGAAAACTGTAATATCGCCTTCCTGTCACAAATCAAAGTGTCAAAATATAGTTGTAAAACTCACGTGGAAAGCTACAGCATCGAATGTCTTAACAATACTGCTTAATCTCTGTTTGGACCATTTTATACCAGGTGAGAGACTAAACCCTGGAAGGACCATTTAGAGATCACTGCAGTCTTGGTCACTTATCCATTGGCCTGGCTGTCCCTCCATCAGGAGCTGGCCTTGCCTGTGCCCAAGGTGAGTGTGAGACAGGCTCACTCTCACTCCTAGGACCTAGCCGTGTGGAACACAGGAGCCACTGCTGCCTGAGGTGAATGTAGAGCAAGCTCACTCTCCAGCTGTGCTCTCACCCCCACATCCTTTGGCCCCACCAAGACCAGGATTAGGGTTGTGTTACCTGGGTGGAAGCGGCAGTACCGCCTTCCTATGTATCATAGGCAAGTCTCTGTGCCTCAGTTCCACATCTGTACAATGTGGATGTTGTGAGGATAAACATATGAAGGACTGTGAGGTGCTCAGATACTATGGTGCTAGAGGCAATATAAACGCCTAAGATAGACAGACAAACCACAAAGAAAGACCTGCTGTGATTCTTATTTTGAGTGAGCACTTTCATTTGGCCTTACTTTTAAGACATTTCTGAAAATATTTCACTGTCTTGCAATAGCGACTTTTGCAGTGTGTATCAACCAGAAACCAAAGTTGAAACACCTGGACAACCCTGCCCACATGGCCTATGGTCGACTACTTGCAGTTTGGCTATCAAAGCAGACACTCTTTTTTGTTTTTTTTCGCTTCAATCTAGCATTCATATCCAAATATAAATAAGTATTTAGGTGAACTGTACTTAACACAAGATAGGATTACAGAGATTTAGGCATTGTTTTTTTCCCTACCCAAAGACACGTTGGCTGTTCCCCACCTTGAAAATGCACCAGACAATTGTTTTGTCACTGCGTTATTTCATATTCTCAAAACAAAGGGTCAAGATCCCAATACCAGAATTTTATTGTCTTGGTGTTTCTGGTACTTTGTCTCTAGCAGAGTTGTCTGCTAGAGTTTGTCAGGATGGAGTTGTTACCTGAAGTCTCTTTCAAGCATAAAGAAGAAACCCACATCCAAGTAAATTGGAAAGGCAGGTATAACAGTGTGGCTTACTTGTATTTTAAATGGAGTATTAGCAGGTACTTGTCTGCTTCGTTCTTGTGATCAGGCAGCATACTGAATTTAGGAGTGTTGAATGGTATATTTTCCTTTGGTGAAAAATGATGGTCCTTGCTGCTGTTCCGACACATTTAGGGATAGGCAGTTATGGTCTCCCTCATTATTCCGTTTCTGTAAGGACGGTCAGAAAACAGATTTTATAAATAATCTACTCAGTTACTGTCCCTGTGCCCCAACCCCCTGCCCCAGTCCTGATCCCCCTCCCACACCCTGAACTCATTTCTGGCCCCATCCCCAGCCAGAGCCCTCACCCCTCCCACATCCTAACCCCCATTGTTGTGAGCATTCACGGCCCACCATACAATTTCCATATACAGATGTGGTCCTGGGGCCAAAAAGTTTTCCCATCCCTGCTCTGGAAGTAAGTTCAAACTCCCACTACAAAGGGGCACTTCAAGAATCTGTGCAATGGTTCATGTCTCACATAAGATAAGGACCTTGTTATAAGTGGTTCAGTAATTCTGCTTTAGCAGAATACTAGACTCAGGGCTGGGAGCCAGACAAATACTGATAATCCCTTTGTGGGTTGTGGCCACAGAAGCAATAGAGAGAAGATTGCTTTAATTATGACCTAATCCTACACTCCTGTCTTATTGATTGCAATGGGAATTTTATGAAAGGACTAAGACTGCTGTATTGCCCTTTCCCCCCATTATCATCCTGTTTCTCTTCCTCCCCACCCAAGTCATTCCACTCTACTCTTCCCTTCCCAAAAAATGCCATTCTGCCAGAGAACCAGAAGCACTCGAGCAGTGTGGAACACTGCTATGCACATTAAGGCATAACAGTCTGGGGCCAATTACATTAGATGCAAGCCAGAAGTAAATATTCCATGGGTATGTCTACACAGCAATAAACCCTGCGAGTCTCAGAGCGCGGGTCAACTGGGTCAGGCTTATAGAGCTTGTGCCGCGGGGCTAAAAAAAAGCAGTGTAGACATTCGGGTTCAGGCTGGAGCCAGTGTCTGAAGCTTGGCAAAGGGGAGAGTCTTGGAGCCCAGGCTCCAGCCTGAGCCCAAACATCTACACTTCTATTTTCAGCCCCACAACGTGAGCTTGAGTCAGATGAACTAGGCTTTGAGACTTGCTGCCACAGGATTGGTTTTTGTTTGGTTGGTTCTTGTTATTGCGTAGATGGACCCTAGGTATGTTGAGGCATGGATGTAAAACAAGAGCCAAAGGGATACTGGACTGGGAGTCAGACCCAGCTTCTATTTCTTGCTCCAGCACAGGTGGCTGAGAGATCTTGGGCAAGTTGCTTCAGCACAATGTGATTGTTTTTCTTCCCACCCTTTGTCACCCAATCCAGCAACATTTAACAACAAGCAAAAGATTTCCCATACACACTGTTTTGGGTCATGCCACTGGTATTTGTGTACGAGACAAGTTCTGACTTTTGCCTTTGTCTTCTTATCAGAACCTTGACATTCTGTTACAATTAACTTTATGACAAGAATTATACAACTAACATTTAGAATAGCCCTGACTTTTAGTGACATATTTCTGATCTACTCTTTCAAAAATCCTCCTTACTTTTAGAGTGTGAGATTTTTTCATTAAAGATTTAATACAGATGTTACCAGAGATCCACATTTTTAACTATTAACCAACTGACCTGAGAAACATTTAATATGTCAGTCTGGGTTACTTAGTCTGGAGTAAACCTACACTAATGGTCCTGTTTAACAGCAGGCTTGCTGAAGTCCCTTTTACATTTAAGAATTACCCCAGCACATTCATATTACCTATTATGTTTCAGTAACCAGTATAGCAGGCTCATAAAAAATATACCATGCAACTGTTTCAGTATCACTGCATTCTGGATCACTATTCCAATTCACAGCATAGCTCCTCAAAAGCATCTCATTGCTTAGCACTATAAAGTACAAAATGAACTCCACACTAGAGACTTTTAACATAAACATTAAATATTGTTTTAAAGAACTGAATGAAACTGACAAAGCATTGCAGGTTGGGAGCTGTGTGAAATAAATTCTGGGATTAGAGTCTACCTCCCAATGAATGGATGACCATTTCCACCCCTCACAATAGGTTTCAGCTATCTAATCCCCTGCGTATGATTCCTTCTAATGATAACAATATTTGTAAAGGGGAGAAAGAGGGTATATGTCACCTGTGTTGGAAATTCTTGTGTTATCTCAGTTGAATTACATAAGAGGACCAAGCCTTGATCAGAAAGCTCAATGGAGAGATAGCAAGAGTAACAGGGAGGTAGTGCTAGAATGACCAGTACACTAGTGCCGCTGAATGGCCAGCTTTCAGGCCACATGAGGGGCTTAGCTTCACTGCAGCATTAGCTTGAGGAATAAGTCCAAGGATGCCCCTTACCAGACTCCCATCCACACACAAATATTTCTAGATCAACTGAAGAGGTGCTTTAAATTTGTGCTAACTGACTCATTGGGGGCCTGGGTTGAAGTTTGAATGCTTCTGAATCGTTAGCTACTAAAACAGCCAGGAGTCAGCTACTTTGTGCAGCTCTGCACAGTTTGACTGGTCTCAATAGACTACCTCAAGAGACATTACCTTGTATATAGATGACTTGAGCAAACGTCACAGTGTACATGAGCTTTAGGACTTCAGTAGGGCAGAGTGATGAGGTAGGAAGTAATAGTAATGAAACACGCTTTCAGAACTCAATATGAGATTTTCCCCTCTGATGTGGCTTTCCCTGAGTAAATTACTGATTCACACTCTGTGGCCAACCCCTAGTGTCCTTCCATCAATAAGAAAAGTATTTTCCATAGTAATAGGAGACTTTTTGTTGGGGGTGGGAGGAAAGGACCCATTTATTTATTTTCGAGAGCCAACACAAAGTAAAGCCCTTCACAAATATAGTTTGCCTTATCTTTGTAGAAAGACAGCTACTTCCTCAGCAATATAAATAATATATATTATAATAATATATACATACTATATAATAATAAATAATCTAGATAAATATAAATAATAAGAATTCAACAAAACACCCAAAAGACTTCACTATTCAGCACAGAGGCTTGCACCTCTTCTAAGGGCTCAAACAACCCTTTGAGACAATCACACGACCAGCTCCTACTTTTTTTCAAGAGTATTCACTGGATTTCTGTCTTAAATTACTTCCCTTCAGACCACTTCCATGCTCTCAAGGCTCTTTCCTCAGCTCTTTAATTGTTGTTTTAAACCTCTTCCTAGATGTTTCATATAGAGACCCTACAACCGGCCCCATTCCACTCAACTATAAAGCAACACAATAGATTTTATGTTTTCTCAAGGAATTATCAAGGAGTGAGGGGGGGGGGCAACTTCTTTTATAATCCTTCCTCAGCCAACACTACCGCCCAGCCTAGCTTTCCTAGCCACAGTCCCAGAGTACCTTTGTTCTGGGCTGACCCAGGAGAGCTAGATCTGCCAATTGAGTTCCTCTTAAAGGGACAGCTTGTCCTGTGATACTTCATTTCCTCCAGCTCATTCAGACAAAGCTCATATCGTGCAATATATAAGCAGAAGTATGTACACTTTGCAGCGCTCCTGCACAGAGTAGAGAGAAAGAACAGTTTTCTTCTAGCAGCAGAAACTCTCCCTAGGAGTTTGCCCTCGTCTGGTCCCATGCTGAAAACCCACATTTCGGGGGCTTTGGAGGAAATGGTACTCGGAGAGGCTGAGGGCTGCAGGGGTTTGGTGGATAATTATTTGGGGCAGCCCTTTTTTACTGCACCCCTGGGAATAAATCCGTGGGTAGGTGCTTGTGGAAATGCAGTGTATCCCTCCTGCCTCCTTCCCTTGAGTTGCTGGGGTAGCTCCTCCCGGTCCCAACTCCCCACAGCCTCCAGCCCAAGGCCTACGGAACTGCTGGGAGAGTCATTGCCCTCATCCACACTATGAGGAAGATGAAGGAGGGAAAGACCCGGCTGCATGAGAGGAACTGGGAGTCCTCCTGGCTGGGGGCCACTGTCAAGTTCAACAGCAGCAACAAGAGTGAACTCCCTCCGCCTCAGGGTTACAGGGAGGGCCATAGCCTGACCTTCTCAAAATGGCGGCGCGCGGGGGGGGTTGTGTATCCACCGGGACCTTCCAAAGATGGCGAGGAGGGTCGGCCGGCCGCCGGAGCCTGGTTGTGTGGAGTGCGCTTGCGCGCCGGGGCCCTGAGTGCAGTGAAATTCCGGGAGGGAGGGGGGAGGAGGAGGTGAGTGAGCGGCAGACACGGAGCGACGGGCTTAAGCCCCAGTTAGGGGGAGGGGGACCCCGTGTGTGTGTGTGCTACGGCGGCGCCCGACGCGGAGCCAGACCCCGGGGGGGCCAGGAGCGGGCGGCGTGAGGGGGACTCGCCGCCGCCGGCCAGTTCGTTCGCCGCCGCCGCGTCGCTGCCGCCGCTGCTCGGACTCCCTCCCCGGGCAGAGAGGGGGAGAATGACGGAGCTCCAGTCCGCCCTGCTACTGCGGAGGCAACTAGCAGGTACCCGGGCTGGGCCCTGGGCTGGGGGGCGGCGGTCCAGGAGCCCTGCTCGGGGGGGAGAGCGGCGTCGGGCCTGTGGCGGAGGGGAGCCGGCGGTGGGGGGCGGGAGCAGGGGAGTAAGTGCCGGGCTGGCTGTGTGGACAGGCGTGGGGGTGGGGGCAGAGTGGGGCACACCTCCCCCCTCCCCCGCCGGGAGCTGAGGGAAGTAGGCCGCCGGGGGGAGGGGGAGCTGCGTGGTGGAAGCGGGGGAGGGGCTCACTGGGGTGCTTGGAGGGCCATGGGGGGGGGCTAGTGTATTTCCTTCCCCCTGAGATGGAGGCGCCCCCCGGCGGATTGGGGGGCGGGGGTCTCCTTGTGCGCTCGGGGGGCGGCGCCTCAAGAGGATTTGCGGGACTCCCTTGTGGTCCCCCCGTGAACGTGCCCAGGATCTCCCCGCCTCCCTGCTAGGTTGGGGGGCTGCTCCGTAACAAAGCTCCAGGAGGCGATCGCTTGTCTTGGCTCTGTAGGGCAGATTTCCCCCCACCCCCCTTACAAGGAGGATCTGAGGGGCTGCAGCTGTCACAGCCCCCTTCCCCCCCCCCTCCCCCCAGCAGCGGGCATGGCGCTTCCCCCCGCCGTGAGGAAGGGTAGGCATCTTCCCCCTCCCTCCTTTTGTCTTTAACTCCAGAGTAGGGGGATCTGACCAGCTTGGGGGGTGGGCCGGAGGCGTGTGGGTAGGGGAGTGGGCTTGGGGGCGCAGGATGGAAGAAGGTGGCGAGATCTGGCTTTGCCCCAGGTGTCTTGGGGGAGGGGAGACGCCAGAAAAGGTCGGGGGTCGCTGCTTGGTTCACTTCTGACTCGCTTCTCCATCTCCCCTCCCCCTTCCTTTGTCCCTGGCCTGACCAGCCTTGCATGGCTAGCACACTGTGCCTCAGCCACTGCTGCTGATACAAGGGGACCTGGCTCGGCTCGGCCTGTCCCGGCGGCAGCGCCGAGCATGCGCGGGGCCGCCCGGGCGGCTGGTCTCACAATGCAGCTCCATGTGCTGCTCGCTGCCAGATTTAAAGAGAAATGATCCAGCAGTTGTGGCTGTGTCGGCTGCAGCAAGCAGCGTGTCATATTCTCTCTCCTCCCTCCCTGCCGGAGCACATGCTCCCTTTGGATCCCTCTAGTTTCTTGCTACCAGAATGAAGTAATCATCTTTAAAAACAGATTTACTCCGTATTTGACTAAGGTGTTAGTCAAACCTACTGGCCTTCCTCTTGTGCAAAAAATAAGATTGCTTCACATCATAAGAAAATGTTTGGCACTAAGTATAACTAAACTCTGACAAATAACTCTTTAGTGAGAGGAGGAGGCACAGGGGAAGGAGTCATTCATTCAGTGACTGGAAACGAAAGAGTAGCTCTAGTGTCAGAGGCATTACTGGAATTAAACTTGGAAAAAAGCAGTTGAAATCCTGGTATACTGGCTTCGTTAGCAGAGTGAGGAAGCAAGATGATCAGTAGCTCTCCTCCAGTATTAATGTCTAGCTTGCAACATAAGCAATTTCTAGAACTTTGTTTTATGTACACTTTTAAAAAAATGCAACTTCCTGCTCTGTCGTCCTAGCTTTAAGTGGGTATGTGTATATAGCTAACCTGAGTTCATGTGTTCTTTTGCAAACATGGGTTAAAATTAGATAGCAGGTCACTTGAAATCCTAATGCAGAGAGGACTTGATGTGTCTATCTGACCTGTTGCTGGCTGCCTCCTTCCAAGTCTTTCATTTTTCAGTATTTGCTGCACCTCCAAACAAAATGTAGCATACTAATATTCTGATATTACTATTTGCTTCTGGTGGGACTAATACTTTACACTCAGTGTTGTGCCTAGTAGGAAGGCTGTTGAGTCACAGGATGAGATTCAGTGCAGGTGCTGAGTAAAGACCGCAAATACATGCCTGAGATGCTTTGTGTGATCAAAGTTGGGTATAATGGCTCTAGCTCATACCCATAATCCTTTTAAGTAGTAGTACCTGGTCACAGGAGGTCTGAATCAGAGCTGTTAGACTTGGAGCAAGGAGTGGGTAGGGAGCCTGAGATCTGAAGGTAGAGAAACAATTAGTTTAGTAGATCTAAGAGCCATCAGTATGGCAAGGAGTGGAATAGAGACTGACTGCCTGCATTATCCCAATACAGTTATGAGAGAGAGAGAGAACTGCTATAATTCCCTAGCACTCGTCTTACTAGACATTGCATTTTCCTTCTACTAGTAGAAAAGTACTTTTCCCTCCTCCCACCCCGAATCTGTGGCAAAATACCCTAGACTTCAACAGAACTTGGTTGGCACTGTAAGTATCTAAGAAGAGCTTTTGACCGGGATCTCGCTAGCTTTAAAGTAAGCCATATTCCCCCACTAGCTAGAAATGTTTCTTCTTTTTTCTAAAAGAAAATACAAACTTGAGCAGAACGTTTAATTAAAAATCTTTAACCATGGAGATATGACAGTAGGGAAAGCTGTAGGCCCTCTTCATGTACAGTCTGCCCTGCTTATCTTTTTGCATTGTGGGAAGTCTAGCTACCAGAAAGCTAGTTTCCCAGTAGTGCTGTAACTTAAATCTTGAGCTGCTACTGCCAATGCTTCTGTCAGCTGACAGGGTGATCTTCTTGCCTGTATGAAAGTAATAGTCCTAGTCAAGTGCTAACCCTTTTCTTGTCCTGGATAACACTAACATCGAAAGTTGCAGATGTGTTGAGCTTAATTTCTCAACCTGATTTGAGATGTGAATATATCTGATTTTGGTATCTGACTTTCTTCCTCTTTCCACCTTCTCTAGGATGCTAACAGATCTTCTCTGTTTCTCTTCAGTGTAGACTAGACAGTCCTGTTTTTTTGCAAAGGATGCATTGACAGAAGCAAAATTAACTTTTCACATTTCACATATTAAATTACATACTATCAGTGTTACAATGTGCATGTACTTTCAGTATATCAACTAGATCAGAGGTCCGCAACCTTTCAGATGTGGGGTGCCGAGTCTTCATTTATTCACTCTAATTAAAGGTTTTGTGTGCCAGTAATACATTTCAGTATTTTTAGAAGGTCTCTTTTTTTATAAGTGAACAATATATAACTTATAACAATATATAATATTACATTACATACAATTATGTAAGTTTTTAAAATGTTTAAGACTCTTCATTTAAAATTAAAATGCAGAGCCCCCCAGATCTGTGGCCAGGACCTGGGAAGTGTGAATGCCACTGAAAATCAGCTTGTGTACTGCATTTGGCACATATGCCATAGGTTGCCTACCCCTGAACTAGATCCTGGACTTCTACAAGAAGCTGTCAAATCTTGACTGAAGGAGTCGTATTGTGTAACAGAATAGTCAAACTTAACGTGGCAAACCTTACTTTAGATGGGACAGTCAGATGTAACATTTACGTTTAGCTGGTAATTGGTTGATATTGTCGAACACTGATTTTGTTTTTAAAGGGGGAGCATTCATTACTACCATCACCAGAGCAGCATTATTTCTGGGACAGTTGTACCAGAGAGCAAGTCGTGACAAAATAGGAACTAAACTTAAAGGAATTGGCTTTTTGACTCCAGTGGCATTTCCGACCCAGCAAATCCTCTGTCCTGAAATATAGCTTAACGCTAGTAATTTACCTTGATGAAAGAAATCCCACCAACACTGCCAACTCAACCATATTTTGGTGGGATTTTCTAACTTCTGTTTGACAGTAACCAAGGTGACCATTAAATTAAGAACTTTTTCTCTTCCTCTTCACACCACAAAAAACTGTCAGCTAAGCATAAATAATACCCTTTTGAGTTGTAATACCTGAAGTATGAGTAACTCTAGATTTCTGATGGCTGTGATTTCTTTGCCTGTTCCTGGAGAATAGTAAAAGTTGGGAAAACTACATGAATAGATTTTCATATTTTTCCAAGGTTTGTACAAGACGCATCTCACTGAGAACATACCAGGTCAGACCAAAGGTCCATCTAACTCTGTATCCTGCCTTCTGACAGTGGCCAATGCCAGGTGCACCAGAGGGAATGAACAGAACAGGTAATCATAAAGTGATGAAGTACTGACAAGGGATGCTGTGGAATGAGGAACTATCATAGTGCCTTCTGGGAATACTCACGCTGAAGAAACTTTTGTTTCAATACCATCAGGCAGATTAATTTTGGTGGCTTTTCATCAAGATTCCTTAAGAGATGGCCTGACATCCAGGTTCATGATAGCAAAAATTGTTTCATCTTTACTGATGCTAGAACAGCTAGCTGCTTCAGAAATGTGCTTCACAGGAAATGGATTAACTTTGTCAGTTTCTTTTCTAATATAGCTTCCTTATGCCTGGTCCATTCTTCCTTAATTGTCATTTTAAAAAACAAACTTACTTTAATATAACTTACCAAGACTGCCTTCTGTTTGTGCTGTCTTGTCTTTCTAATGGAAAATGTAACTATCTCCAGTTCAGAAAGGATTAAATGGGCATTTGTTTAGTTCTTTTCTTCCCCCCCCCCCCCTTTTCAAAGATGTAGTTCTACAGCATTAAACATCCAAACTGAGAATAAATTAACCTCTTATCTCTGCCAGAAATACCAGTGTTTTGGAACATTTTCCTTTTTGGAGAATTGCTACTTCAAACTTTCATCTCTAGATCTAGGGTTGGAGGGTGGGGTCTCAGGAAGGGGCAGTCAAGGGACAAAGAGCAGAGCGACTTAGGGGATGGTTAGGGGCAGGGGGTCCTTGGAGGGGACAGTCGGGGGGACAAGGAGCAGGGAGGGTTGGATGGGTATGGAATTCTGACAGGCAGCCAGGGGGTGGGAAGTGGGGAGGGGGTCGGATAGAGGACAGGGCCAGGCTGTTTGTGGGAGCACAGCCTTCCCTGACCCGGCCCTCAGTACACGTTTTCAACCCTGATGTTGCGCTCTGGCCATAAAGCTTTCCCACACCTGCTCTAAAGCATGTCTGAAACATTTCTGCAGCGGTCACACTGTTGTTACTAACTTTCATTGCTTGGGGGTGTCTTTCCCCTCCACCCCAACCTCCGGGTGATGCAAGTTAGATCAACTTAAAGTGGTGGTGTAGACCTTCCCTCGGACTGAGCTTTTGCAAGATCTATTTGATATCTCCAAAGGCAGGACCTTCTGATTTGGTGATCTAAGCCACCCTGCAATACTCATACTACTTAGACATAAACTTCTCTTCTGCTTTTTGAGTCCAGGATAGGTCAACTGGAGCACTGGTCAGATGTCTAGCTCCTGTAAGAACATGAAATATAGCTATCTAAATAGTAGAATTCCATAGAAATAACTGGATCTCCTACTAATAAATGACTCAAATGATAGTAATACTTTTGCTGGCCTTGGTAGAATTGATGAAGGTAGTTATCTTCTGAACACAAAGGATTCCTTCCTATAGGAAATCAACTAATACTTGAGAGCTAAAACTGGCTAGTCAAGCTAGCTGTTGTGACTCAAACCTGGTATTCACAAACTATATATTCTGAAGAGTTCCTTGAAGAGAGAACCAACTTGTCTTACAACAGTTCTGAATAACAATGCAGCCTAGAACTATGAATAACAGGTTTTAGTATCTTGCTGTTAGCAAAGGAAAACAATCCAGGAGGTAGGCGTGTTAGTCTGGAATTGCAGAAGTGACAGTCCTGTGACACCTTAAAGACTAAACTAAATCTGAAAAAGTGCCTTTGAGTTACTCAGCTTCTTCTGTGCATGTTATGGGAAATGTTGGTGCTATGGTTGGTTGTTTGGTATTTTTGGGCAAAATGCTAGGATCTTAACATCTCAATATGGCATATTCCTGTGTGCTGTCATCCCGCTTCTGACAGGTGGATTCCCTGGAATGCATGCTATTATGTAGAACTGCATAAACAAATGCTGGCTCAAGTTTCATACTCTGAAAATCAGTGAGTTTGACTGCTTTCATAACAAGTGTGCTATGGGTTCACACCAAAGACACCCATAATCCAAGAAGAGCTACTAAGCAAGACAACTACTTTTGCAACTTCTAAGGATTTAAATTTGTGATCGCAATCTATTTCCTAAATGTACTGGTTGCAATAGGCTGTTTCCTTCTTGTAGGCAAATCAACTAAAATGTCAGACTTGCTAATTACTGCTAGTAAACCTTGTGGAAATGAAATCAAGTGAATTCTTGCTTTCTGGGAAAACAAGACCAGATTTAAATGTAAGCTTTTTAGGTTCAAAACTGCCATGCGAGAAACCCATGAACCTCTGAAGGTTATCCTAACTTTTTTTCCTAATCCCACAATTTGCTTTCTGATTTCGGTGTGCTCCCTCAAAGATAAAAGGGAGAGGGTAACTATAAAATCTCCCCTTTACCTTCTGATGCTGTCACTTCCTAAAGGAAGATAGGAGGAAACTAAACAGCAGTGGTCCTATGCCATTTTTCACACTTAGGATTTTCTCAAGTATAAGATTGGTGTTTTGTGTATTGAGGATGGAAATAAAATAGCAGTGCTTCAAGGCAACCTTTACAATGGCCTGGTCATTTTGCTGTTTAGTGACTTGACTAAGCCAGAAGAAAGTGTCACCAAAACAGAACATTTAGGATTAGTTGAAAGCTTTCCTGGATACATTTCAGCATTAAGAAAACTAGTAATGTACTGAAACACAAACTAAATGCAGTGAGGTAAAACTACAGTTGTTGTTAAGTCTTGTCTTCTGCATTAGCTAACTTGCTGTGATAACACTAACTTTCCTTTGTCTTACAGTGGATTAGTTCTATTCTATTATGGATACTAGATTCCCCTGCTTTCTTGTCTTCTAACATGGCTCTATCTTATCTACTAGTACACTCTAAGAATGTGTGGTATTTATTGGGTGACTCCTGGCCTGTAAGCCTTCTGTGTTCCTGAGTTGCTCAAGAAATCTTAACCGTCCCTATAACTTGGTAGATAATCTTAGGGCTTGTCCTCACTGGGGTAGGGGATCGACGGCAGATACGCAACTTCAGCTACGTGAATCACGTAGCTGAAGTTTGCATATCTGCCGCTGACTTACCTGCTGTCCCCACAGCAGTGGCAGTCGGCAGCGCACTCCCCCGTCGACTCCAGCTTGCGCCTCCCGGCAAGCTGGAGTTCTGGAGTCAATGGGGGAGCCTGGGGCGATAGATGCCGGGCGAGTGAAGACCAGCCCTTAGTGTCCTTATTTGCACAGTCTTGCACTGGGTGGATTTGATTTATTTAAATCACTAGTCGGAGCCTCTATTTAATCATGGATTTCTACATAAAAGTGCTTTCTTCTTGGTTGGTAGAACCTTAATCCATAATCTTCAACTCAGGCGTAGGTTTCATCTTTAGAAAGTATACACTATATGTTTTGATTTATTTTGAAAACTTTTCAGATTAGTTTTACAGCTATTTCAGAAAAAGATTGTTTGTTTGGTTATTCCATTTACCAAATGTAATTGAAACAGTTAATCTCCCAAAGACTTCATAAATCTCCAGTTCAACAAGTTATCATTAATATTTGGAGAATTTTCTTGCCATGCTGAATTAGGAGAACATCACTAGACAAACATTTAAATTGTTTTAGTAGTTTTGGATTTTTTGTGCAACAGCAAACATAAGATTTTAACAAACATATGAGTGTTTGAATTAAACAAGCAACTTTTAAAAAATCAAGTAACTGAAACATTAAAAATCAACTGTCAGCCAGGTCAACATGAGAAACTTAAAAATATTGGCTTCTGCAGCTCAGTCATCTTCACCTTAATTTTCTTGTTTGTTCATATTGTGGAAAAGAAAAACAAGCTTTCCTGCTTTTTCAGGTCCCATACACTTTCTCAATTTGGGATGAATTAGTTCAAAGGAAGAAAATCTTCTTTCTACACTGGGAGAAGAAGCTACTGCTGCTAAGTGAGATTATCACTTCAACAGTCTCTGAATACAAGTGCTTAAGTGACTTCCACCAGTTCACTGGTGTCACTTTCTTTCAAATATAATCAGCAAACAGATACTTCTTGGATTGTTGTTCCCAAACTGGGCATTTTATGGCCTGCTACCATTATAGGTTTTTCCCTTCTAGTGAGAGAATGGTATGGTAGATCTTAAATCTATGAAGGCTACACTCTAAGACCTCAAGACTTCTGAAATGTGCTGCCCAAACAGCTTCACTTTTTGCTTTTACTGCCTGTCCCTCCCTTCTCACATTTTATCTCTAGTCTTCTACTTGTTTAGATCTATTCCACCCCAACAATCTTCTATTATTGAACTTTTTGAAACTTTGCACTTTTTGAGAAAAGGAAAGGATTGACTCTGTGTACATACATTTGCAGTGGGACAACCGGGTTGAGGTCTTTCTCACTTCTCTATAGTTTAAAACCTTTTTGCTGTTCTCGAGCATGTTATCTGGAGACACAAATCCACAGTTTGAGAACTGCAAAACTAAGCATCTCTATTTTCTAGACCTGGGGGTCAGGACCCCTCAGAGGGTCTTGAGGTTATTACATGGGAGGTGGGGGGGAGGTCACAAGCTGTCAGCCTCCACCCTAAACCCTGCTTTGCCTCCAGCATTTATAATGGTGTTAAATTTTAGAAAAAGTCTTAATATATTTATTGGGGGGGGGGAGGTTGCACTCAAAGGCTTGCTATGTGAAAGGGGTCACTAGTATGAAAGGTCGAGAATCACTGTTCTAGGCTGAGCACTGAGTCCTGTTGGGTAGCGAGAAAGATGAACCTAAATCTATACAGAAGCACCTGGAACCCTAGAAGATTGAGTCCCTAATCCATGAGCTATTGGAACTCATTTACAAAACTCTTCAACAGTACATGAATATATTCTCTCATACTACAGAATTTATAATCCCTATTCCATAATGAGAGTTTTTAGTTGAGATAAAATGATTTTTGTGGAAATCATTGGGTTTTTTATCCACCCTGGTCTTGCATGAGTTGCTTGTGTTGTGATGGGAGTTCCCCTATGGCTAATTGCTTGCCTGGTAGCTTTTAGATTAAAGCTGCTCCTCCCAACTAGTAAAATAAGGGGATGTGCAATGCAGTGTTGTAGCCTAGTTTACATCATCACAATGGTCCTGCATCTTGCCTGGATTTAAGCAACAGTATGCCCAGTGATATCCTTGTGTCCCTCTTTCAGTACAAGAACTCTGCCTCGCTAAAGCCTGCTCAGTTTGATAATCTTGTGAATTTGCCTTCTACCTCCCATCTTAAATTTTCAGTCTTTGCATCTTATAAAGAAGAAACTTTCTGTGTGAAGATGAGAATAACTGATTATTCCTGGACAACCACGCTCTTTGGAGGAAATGTCCGTCAAGTTTGACTTGACTCTAGGAAGCAATGTCTTCAGGGCACTAACTCCTAGACTGCAGATTGACTCAGTGTGTTTCAACCTAGCAGCAGCACTGAAAATAGTGGGAATAGAGAAAAGCTTTATATAATTCAAGACCTAGAATTTACTTGCTAAGCAGAGCCCCCAAGTTGCTGTGGATGGAAGTAGCATCTGGCCTGACAGGTTTTGGCAATAGTCCGACTTGTTTGTAACTCCCATAGTTATACTTTAAAAGGGGTCGGCAACCTTTCAGAAGTGGTGTGCAGAGTTCACTGTAATTTAAAGTTTCGTGTGCCAGTTATATATATTAACACTTTTAGAAGCTCTCTATCTCTAAGTCTAGATTATATAAATAAACTATTGTATTTAAAGTAAATAAGGCTTTAAAAATATTTTAGGAAGCTTCATTTAAAATTAAAATGCAGATCTTATCAGTTTAGTATGACCCTTACCCTTTGCTTTTCCTTGCTGAGTTTTCCAGTGTGGGCCACAGCAGGGGGTGGCTGAAGAGCACTGGGGCAAGGCCAGGAGCAGAGCCCTAAGCTGGCTGCCTGTACTCCAGGCCAGCAGTGGGCTGAGTGGGGCTGGAGGTCCAGTCCCTAGCTGGCAGGGGGGACCGGCAGGCTGAGTGGGGCCAGCAGCCAGAACCCTAGACCAGCAGCGGGCTGAACCTGCCACCGGCCCAGTCAGTCTGCTGCTGGCCTGTGGTTCTGGCAGGGGTGAAAATAACTTAATTTCTTACAGGTACTGTTGTATTGCAACCCCCCTTGGGGGGAGGAATTTTGGGGCTGGGAATGTGGGTATGGGGGGAGGAAGCATTCTGGAGGGGGTTAGGGTGCAAGAGGCTCAGGGCAGGAGGCAGGGATGTGGATAATGTAGGAAGCAGGGCTCGGAGTGTGGGGGTGCAGGAGTCCGGGTTGGGTGATGTGAGGGGCTCAGGGCAGGTAGTTGGGGAGGGCAGTGTAGGGGGAAGTCCCAGGAAGGCAGGGGCTTGGGGATGGCCTGGGACAGTCCCAGTTGTGGCCAGGTTACTGGGATAATGGCTGGGTCCCTGCCCCACATTGTTCCTGTTACTGCCCCTGCCAAGGGAGCTGTGGGCCAGCTGTGTGGGGGCACTTCATCTGCAAGCAAATGGGGGGCAGCAGCAAAAGACCCCCTGGCCTGCTGCTCCTTTCTCATCATCCTGTTCTCCCTCTTTTCTCCCCATCCCCCCCAAAGGGTTGCAGCAGTGCATGCTGCAGGGATGGCACCTGCCTGTGATGCCCTGGTATCCAGCCACAGTGGTGAGAGAAGTAGAGCAGGACAGACTGGGATGCACACCACCACCTACAGCATATCCCCTGCCAGCACCTTTCACTTGTCTGGTGCATGGGGCCACCAGCACCAGCCTTCAGGAGAGTTCCGGCAGCCAGCAGGACCCCAGCTGGGAGTGTGCCACATGACACACCTCCACCTACAGTGAAGCACTTCAGCTGGCTCTGGGCTCTGGTTGTGGCTGGCGTTGCCGGCCCCTTGCCAGCTGGGGTATCAGCTGCTGGCCCGCTGCCAGCCAGGCTGCCAGCAGGCTGAGCAGGGCCAGTTGCTGGGACCTCAGCGTGCCATTAAAAATAGAGTTGGCATGCATGCCACAGGTTGCCAACCCCTGCTTTAAAAGCTTACGTCAATGGAGTCTCCATTGATCAACATGTATTCTTGCTGAGTATAGAGAAGAGTTGGAACAAAGTAGGTCTCTTTCCCCCCCCCCCCCCCCCCCCAAAGTCCAACTGTATTAGGTTCTGTGTTGATGGAGTATAGGAAGTATGCATCTTCTATCTGTCACAAGAGGTCCCTAATTTTGAGAATTCTTCTAGTTTAAAGGTTAACACTGGTGCTGCGATGTCCTATGACTGGGAAGGGCCAAAGTGTTTCCTAAATCATGATGCTTAACCAGGTTCTATTGTTAACCACAAATAAAAGCCTAACAGTTGTAGCTGCTAAGACTTGCTTTCTCGGGTGGGGGGGAGGAAGGATGGCAGGAGCACAAAATGTGAAGACAGTCCTTGAGTAAATTGAAAGATTTGGGGGGTGGATAAGGAAGACACATAGTGACGCTAAAGGTCATCTGGACTTTCACAGACTAAGTTTGAACTGGGTTAATATAATATTTGCCCACATGTGGCGTATGTGTAACAAGATTCCAGTTGTTCAAAGTGCTCCTTATGTTTCACTGGTTTAGACAAACAGGTGCTCTTGCAAGACCACTGCTTTCACCATACTCCTTTAAACCCTTAATGCTATTCCTAGTAACATTCTGTATGCAGTAGGCTAGATATCCTTTTTCCTTCTGTGCCCCAGATCTCAGGATTCCACAGGAAGAATAGGTCGCAAATGCTTCATCTGTAGGCACTGTAGCCTGGCAACGTAGTTGGATTTTGCCTACCTTGACCCCAGTGTCACAGATCTAGTGGAAGTTTCAGGAGTCCTTCTGTCCTTACCACCCCCACCCCTCCTGAGTGGGATCAGACTCAGTGAGGTGAGGATGGGAGCTCTAGATAAGTGCTGTTCCTGGAAAGATGCAAGATGGCCATGACACCTCTTGATAAATTTCAGGACTTCTGTAGCCAGGTAGACCTACTAAGCTATATATGCAGTGTAAATGTGGGAGGGGAGAACAACCATTTAAATTAGAACATTCTGACAGTTAATGGTGTTGGTTTTTTTTTTTTTTTTTTATAACCTGGACATGAAAGATGTGGTTCTTCTGACTTCTTCCCCCCCCCCCCCCCGAGCTCTTAACATTGTCCTGTGTAAGGGGAATACTAACACCCAGCATACTCTCCAAGTTAGTATTCCTGCCCCTCCCTACCACATTCTCCGAATAAATTCTATTTTAAAGTCTCTATGCACTGTTACTATACAGTAGAAGCTTTAATAGTAGAGGATGCCTGAGCATCAAAGACATCTGATGAATTACTACCAGTTATTTGCCAGAGCTACTACAGTTCCTCCCACTAAAGTCTGAAATTCAACTTTGGCACTTCCTTTCTCCCATGCAATTAATGAGCAGAATCAAGCTTATTCAATTATGCTCCAAAGTATGAGCCCCTCTCCATAGGAAGTACCCGATTGTCCTTCCTACTCCTTAAGTAGCGTCAAGATTATGTTAAAAACTAGTCTATTTCAAAGACCTGTGCTGAGGGGAACCTTGCCTCTTCAGGGGCAGACAGCTATTGTTTTCAGATACTGGACAAGTGAGTAGAAAAGAGTTCTGTGAAATTTATTGGTTCTTCCTGCCTCTTCTCTTTACCGCAGGCCACCCCCGCCCCAACATATAGGTCGTCCTAAAGGGAGAGCTTGTCTTTTCAATTCTGGACACAGTAGAAAGCTGATGTGACTTATTTCTTCTGCTGTAACTCCACAGATGTCTTCCTGGCTTACAATGCAACCACAGGTCCCTGCCAAGTCAGGCTGTCATCTTGACTTACACAGCTGTAGACTGTTCACCAGGGCACCCCATCACTTCTATAATAGTGTCCGGATTGACCAGTATCAACAATCTGAACCACTAACTTCCAGAGTTCAAGTGTTCCTGTAGCACGGGTCTCAAACATGCGGCCCGGGGGCCACATGCGGCCCGCGAAGCCCTTCCCTGCGGCCCGCCAGGCTTCCTGTTCAACCCCCCCCCCCCCATAGCAGTTTGCGGGAGGGAGGGGCCAGAAGCAGAGGCTTCTGGCCCCTCCCTCCCGTGTTTCTAGCTCTGGATTTCCTATATTGCTCTTGCTTTGTTTGCCAAACAGCTGTTGGTGGTGCCTAGCGCTTTCCAGGAGGGAATGGGGAGCTGCGTGCTCAGAGGAGGAGATGGGGCAGGGGTGGGAACTCTTGGAAGGGGTGGAGTGGGGGCGGAGCTTGGGCAGCGAGGGTGTGTGCGTGTGTCAGTGGTGCGGCCCTCGGGCCAGTGCACTAGTCCTCATGCGGCCCTCATGGTCATTTGAGTTTGAGACCCCTGCTGTAGCACTTCCAGTGACACTTTAGTGTTGGAAAAGCCTGTCACCCCCAGAGATGAAGGATACTGTCCTAGCCCAGTCAGTTGATATTGTGCAGCAAAACTTACTATTGTGCATTCCATCCATTATTAGGGAGAAAAGTCTTTTTCGTCTGGACTCAGCTGTGATGAGTAGCACCATTTTGCTATGCAAATATTTGTCATGTTGGATGATATTCCCATGACTGGAGTGGGTGGGGAAGTAAATGGGCATGGCACAGTTTAAGTGGTGTGTCCATGGAGATGCAGTGACTCACTCACGCTATTAGGGAGCCTGGTGTAAAACAGACTTGTAGGTTCTAGGATCCCTTTCCATAAGGTGTCACTCGACCAAAGTATCTGAGCCTTGGATGTGCTGTAGTATACCTCTTTAGTGGGCTAACTCTGAATATCCTCTGCAAATTAATGTTGCCATGATATAATGTGTTGGACTGATGCACTGAAGTTGGTGTGGTATGCATTAATACTGCATAGAGGGTCTTGATTTCTTTGTTTTCCCTTTTGGACTGTATCTGACTTCACTATAGATATTACTTTTTAGTGAATAGAAAAATGTCAAGACCAGTTATTATACAGGCCAAGGATGACTTGTATCAAACAAACAAAGTTGTTTTTTTTTTTTTTTTTGCTTCACCACAGTCAAGGCATAACACTGCAGCACTCTGACCCTAGGCACATGATTCTTAATGGACTAGACATGCTTTTAGCAAACTACTTTAAGCTTCTTCATGACTGGAAAAGTTGTAAAATGTCAGAAGGATTCCTCTGATACTGACAATTTCTTAATTGTGGGGCCCTCCCCTTTAATTCAGTAGTATCCATTACTTAGGAGTTCTAGGCAACCTGGCATGATGTACTATTGACCTATTTAATATAAGAGCAAGTCAATGGCTTGCATGGCAGTTTCGATCCTTATGGTTGCAAAGATTTGTATGCATATCTTAATAGCTAAGCCACATCACCATCCATCATGGCACATACATTCCTTAAGAGGTAAAATAGGGATCCCTTTTTAAATATGGTATGGAATTTACCTGCATTCTGAAAGATGTTACCACTGCTATTTCAGCCTGTGATGCATTTAATCTTCAAGCTTTAACTTTGGAACAAAGTAAACTAAAACAGGACTATTCAAAATAGTGTTCTGACCCTGCTATTGACAAAGTTTGTGCTTGAAGATCCCAGTGGGATCCTAAAGCTCTAGCATACAGTGTGTGAAATGAAATAGGCTCAGCAAATACCTTGATCCTAAAATCCAATAGCACTTGTTCAGACTGTAAATATAAACAGCACTCTTGGTTGTCTACCCTCATGCTTATAAGGCATATAGGTAGAACATGATGTGTCGTGACTTAATTGGAACTATGAGGAGTTGTTAGACAAATGATTCCTGAATTCCGTGACATCTTACCTGTTGAACAGGGAGCTAGAAAGAGCTCTAGTCTTCCAAGCTCAAGTCTTTTTTCACAGAAAATCTCACTAAACCAAACCAATTACTGATAGTGTACTAACAGTGGTGTACCTAAATCTAAACCTGCATAAGGACTTGCTTAACTAAGTAAAACCTGATGAAATGATCTGCTGTTGAACCAACTATATTTTGTAGAAACAGATTGTAGAAAGGGGTATGAGAAGAGTTTGAAATACCTTCAAAGCAGTGTAAAACCACATACTCCTGAATGTACATCTGCACCACTGTTGGCTTGAACTTGCAATTGCTGATCAAAAAACTTCAAGTATCATGAAGAATCCAGGGATTAAAAATACTAATCAAATCTGAGTCTGAACTCAAAACACTATTGAGGCAGACAAACATTATTCCAATCCTTGAATGGAGGAGTGAGGCATTAGACTCCCAGGCAAGCAACTAGCTTAGGGTTAACTCCTTAAATTGAGGACCAGGTCAGAAATGGTTCCCAGGAGAGTGGATAGCCTTTGGAACAGTGTGTACTATCTTTAACAGGACAATGTTATTGACTGGACTAGATCTCTGCAGCCTGTGGACTGAGCCAGCACAGGGTGGATATGGACAGCATAGCATGTTCCGGGAACACTTGGCTGGCATCAGGAAATGACTTAAGCTTGTGGCAGTTAAGAATCTCAGTATGATGGTGGTAGTCACAACTTGATATGGCAAATACAAGCGGCTAGAAAATGAGACTGCAGTACTCTGACCCATACTCTTAAACAGTGCTGTATAGGTGGCTGTAGGCCAGTATCTCTAGCCCTGGGTTTAATCCACTGAACCTGTTGTTAAGACTTCAGACAACTTTGACAGCTTGTTCAACAATCAAACTACACTCTTAAATCTAGTATTAAACAGAGTAAAGACTCTTTAATGTAGTGCAGAGTGCTCTGACTTAAGTACTCCTATGCAGTGGCAGACGGAGTAAAAGTTGAAAGATTTAAATGCCATACATAGCTGCTGCATTTAGCTATGGAGCTCTTTCTGCTTAGTCACTTTGACACTTCTGCTTTGCTTTAGATCTTGTTTGTAAAGGACTCGAGGCCTGTATAAAGGCAGTAATAGTAGTTAAGGGAATGTTTGTAGTTTTTGTGTATTTAGTTAACACTTGAACTATAGCCACAGCCCATGTAATAGTTGTATTAAAGGCTCCTTTCTGGCTGATTCCATAGGTGCAGAACAAACCAAAAATACTTTGTACATAGAACTGAAGGCTGCGATACTGACAATACAAGTAAATTGCATCTTACTTTAGGCACAGACTATGATTTATAATTAAAGAATTGTGAACTTTAATTTCAGAAACTTAAATGCAGAAAACTCTTACTCAAATCAAGAGGGCAAGGAAGACAAGTGAGGTGCTTAAAACCAATTATTGGTTGACTCCTACTGCCTAGTGGTACAGGGAGGCTTCAAGTACTGGAGTCCTTTTTATTTTATTTTTTTTATTTTCCCCCTCTCCTTAATTTTGTTCACTACAGGGCCCTGTTTCATGTGAGTTCCCATAAATCACATGGATCTGTGCTAAGGAACAATTTACCCCAGCTGTAAGCAGTAACTACCACAGTCGGGAATTGACATACCTGTTTTATAAGTATAATTGTCTTCATCATTCACCTTTTTAAATGCAGAGTCCTTCAATCAGTAAAGGTTCCAGCCAGTACAGGACACCACAGACCATATGAATAGCATTAGAGCTTGCTATGAACACTCTGTACATGCTCCCTCTCTTTGCAGGTGCTTTGCTCTGTTCAGTGGGGCATTAATTCAGAGCTGAGGTCAAAAGAAATCCTGATATTCAAAGTCCTCCATGGGACTGGCTCTAGCTATCTGGGGCTACCCAGTCCTCCATGATGGGTCATGAGTAGACTGCTCTTCTAAATGGTTATAGACTAGACTTGTGACTCCTGTGAAGTGAGTGACCAAGAGCAACACCACTTAGCTCTCCCTCGTTCTCATCATGCACAACACATCCATCCACTTGCTGATAAATAAAATCAGGCTATCGCTTCCATAGTCTATAGGGCCAAAGTTAATGTCTGAAGAAGTGGCCAGACAGAGGACTTCTCTACTGGAGTTAGATCAGGCTAGTTTAATTAGTTTAACTGATCACAATGCAGAATAACACTTGATCAGCACAGTAGCTGGATTAGCAGAAAAGAGCTGTATCCCCACTGCATTACTAGTTTAAGCAACAGCAGTGCTCAAGGTTCACCTGAAAGGCAAGGATCCTGAATCTGATGCCTAGTAAGGTGAGGGGGAATGGGATGGTGGCAGGGTAGGTTGATAGTGGCTTGAGGGGTCCAGCAGATCACATGAGATCATGACATGAAGCATCTCTACATCTTCATTGATGAGATACTTCAAGTGCTTGGTTGTGAAAGATTGAATACCTTAAACTCATAAATTTAAGGGCCTGTTCAGAAATGCTGAGCCCTTGTAGCTCCTTTACACAGTTCCGAGGGCATTAATTTAAATCTCCAATTTGAATAATTTTAAATTAGTAGGAAACCTTGATTTAAATCCATTTTAATTGTCGTGTACTTGGTCTTTTGGGTGGTGGGGGACAAGTCCTTGTCTTTAAGCTATTAAAACACCTGGATTTGCTACTAAACATAGCCTTTAGACTAAAATTGTATTTTTGTTTTGCCTAATCAGTAGGATACAGTATATCCATAAATAAAATGTGGGAGACTTTGTAGCACCTTAGAGACTAACCAGTTTATTTCAGCATAAGCTTTCGTGGGCTATAGCTCACTTCATCAGATGCATAGAATGGAACAGAAGTAAGATGCATTTATACACAAAGAAAGAGAAGGGAGAAAAAATTTGTACATTAGCATACCAATTCTAAGAGGTGGTTAAATTTTAGATGGGCCACTATCAGTAGGAGGAAAAAATACCTTTTGAAATGGTAGGATTTCAACAGGATTTCAGGCAGGATTTAACACCTATTGAATGTAAATTAACAAGGGAAATGCAATCAATTAGTGTAATAAGAACCATTCACAAGTTCTGTTAAGCCCTTCCTTGTGTCCAATTTGAAAATTAATTCCAGTTTCTCGTTGGAGTCTGTTTTGGAAGTTTTTCTGTTTCAAAACTGACACCATCAAGTCTTCAATGGAATGGCCAGGAAGATTGAAGTGTCCTCTTACTGGTTTTTGAATGTTATGATTCCTGATGTCAGATTTGTGTCCATTTATTCTTTTGTGTAAAGACTGTCTGGTCTGGCCAGTGTACATAGCGGGGCATTGCTGGCACATGATGGCATATATCACATTGGTCAATGTGCAGGTGAATGAGCCTCCGATGGTGTGGCTGATGTGAGTAGGTGCTGCGGTGGTGTCAGTTGAATGGATACGAGGACAGAGTTGGCATCGGGCTTTGTTACAAGGATAGGTACCTGGGTTAGTGTTTTTGGTGTGCGGTGAGTATTTGTTTCAGGTTGGGGGGGCTGTCTGTAAGCAAGGACTGGTCTGTCTCCCAAGTATATCCATACACATTTAAGCAATTCTATAGCTTAATTTGCATTTATTCAGATAAGTGAACTATACACTATTAGATTTAACTGATGTGTCCAGCACTATTTGTCTAGAGATCCAAATTCAATGAATACACAAACACTTATATTAAATCTACTGTGAATGTGCTGGATACTTGAGTCTACTAAAACCATTCTGTATTTGAAACTAATGCTGTATTTATAGTGAATTGTACTTGTTTCTGGTCACAAAGTTTAGTATTTTTGAACTAGTTATCGGTCTTCTCATTTTTCTTCCTAGACTGGAAAAGAAAAGGCAGAAAAGCTGGCTTTTCAACCCCACTTGTTTTCTTAACTTTAACTAGTCATTGGACCCAAACTAGTAGAATAGACTAAAATGAAGAGTTTTCTCTGCACTTGCAGAAGAGACTACTGCTATCAAAAGCATTTCAACACACACTGGTTCCAGGTGCCTCTCCAGTGATTTCCACTAGCTTAACTTCAACAGGAAACATGCTGCTTTATGGCTTTTACATTAAGTTCAAATTATTTTTAATTATGGTAAGCTGAGACCTATCATAGGCTGATTTCAATTTTAATTTGAATTAGTTTTTTAAAAACTTTTTTTTTCTTTTTCTCAAACTAGCTGAAGTCTAGGCAGGGCAGACTAACAGAGTTGTCTTCAGTACCTCCTAAAAATCAATCCATAAGTGACTGGGAAGATGGCAATGTCAATGACTGAAAGGAGAGAATTCCTTAATTTACTTCTGGATGTTCCACTTCTGCCTTATAATACAAGAGGTGATATGAGAGACATTCCAGTGCCTGGCCACTTACGTTTTGTAATCTTTATCCAGCCTAATCCCACTAGACTACCTTTTGGTCCTTGTGAACTGCTACCATGACCAATTTTTATAGAGACACTTAACTAGTTTTTGCTACTCTTCTGGATCCTAAGACTTGTTTTCCTTCAAAAGAAGAAATATTGGTTAAAAATAACTTTTTTTAAAATACAGCAAGAATAACTTCCACAATCTTGCTGTCTGTGGCTCATAAGGCTAAAATGTACCCTCCAACACTAGGAATACCACACAACATAATAAGTACCCTTGCTATTATGTTAAAATTTTGAGGTCTGCAAAATTGACTGACTACTGAATTACAAGTCCTCTAGCATTGCCTGTTGAGCTTCAAACTTGTTCTGACACTTGCATTATCAGGATCTAGATCTTTGATTTTTCTTCTGAAGCAGGCAGATTAGGGATCATGATAGGAATATAGTCATTAGATACAGGATTGATCCTAGGGACCTACTACATATAAAATGAAGTGTAAATTTTTGCAGATGAGGAGTTAAGGGACACCAGACCCTGGCCAGTGATCTAAGAGTGATTTATTTATATACCCAGTCCTTGGTATGCTAGTTAAGTATGCAGATTGTATTCAAGTGCACAAAGGCTCACAAGTTTGTTTTTCTTCTCTTTCTTTGTAAACAGAGCTCAACAAAAATCCAGTGGAAGGTTTTTCAGCAGGTTTAATAGACGACAATGATCTTTACCGATGGGAAGTCCTCATTATTGGTCCTCCAGATACATTGTAGTAAGTACTAGCAATCGTAGTAAAACAGTGTACCCTGGCTTGTTAAAACTTCTTGCTTAGATTCTAACCACCATGTGCAGTGTTCATGTTAATATTAGTTTGAGTAAGGCTTTAATGGCTTGGTGCTCTTTTTATAGCAGATGATGTTGCATTGTTGGATGTGTGTTGAGTCTCGCATTGCAAATACCTCTAATAGCAAAACTACTTGCAAGTTCTAAACAGGTTATTTTCTCTGTGGAACATGGAAAATGATCATTGTGCATTTATTTTTGGGAAGGGGAAGGACTAGAGGAGCTGTTGGGATCCTCTACTTGCTCATAAGAATGGCCATACTGGGTCAGACCGAAAGGTCCATTTAGCCTAGTATCCTGTCTTCAATGCCAGGTGTCCCAGAGGGGATGAAGTGATCAGGTAATCATGTGATCCATTCCCAGCTTCTGGCAGACAGAGGCTAGGGACATCCTCCATGAATTTATCTAGGTATCTTTTGAACCCTGTTAGTCTTGGTCTTCACAATATCCTTTGGAAAAGAGTTCCACAGGTTGACTGCATTGTGTGAAATACTTCCTTTTTGTTGGTTTCAAACCTGTTGCTTATTAAATTTGACCCCTAGATCTTGTGTTTGAGAGAGTAAATAACACTTATTTACTTTCTCCACATCATGATTCTCTAGGCTTCTATCATATCCCCCCTTAGCCATCTCTTTTTCCAAGATGAAAACTCCATCTTTATTAATCACTTTTATACAGAAGCTGTTCCATATCCATTTTTGTTGCCCCTTTTCTGAACCTTTCCCAATTCCAATATAGCTCTTCTTGAGACTGGGTAACCACATCTGCACGCAGTATTCAAGATGTGGGCATACCATAGACATACATAGAAGCAATATGATATTTTCTGTCTATCCCTTTCTTAATGATTCCCAACATTAACTTTTTTTTTTGACTGCTGCACATGGAGTAGATGTTTTCAGAGAACTATCTGCAATGACTCCAAGGTCTGTCTTTAGTGGTAACAGCTAATTTAGACCCTCATTTTATGTTTATAATGAATTATTTTCCTGTGTGCGTTTCTTTATTAAGATTGGGTAACAGTCACCGATGAAATTGTCACCCTTGTTCACTTAGCTCTTCATTTACAGCAGATCTCTCCTGCTATCTGTTGCCTCCTCCAATGCCCAACAAGGCTCCAAATAACTCACTTAAGCATTTGGGGGTGTAGCAAGAGGACAGTTGACTTGTGTAATGCAAGGTGTTCCCTGCCCTTGAATCATGGGACCCAAATTCAAAATGCTTATTCCTCTTTCTAGTGCCTGGAATCACTCAACCTCGAATATTTTTTATGAAGCACATTCAGACTGCTTCTAAATGTTACTGATATGAATGGATGGGCAACAGTTGTCAAGATAGTCAAGCCTTTACCCCTGAAAACTAGTGAGATGCTCTCATGGCAAGTCCAAAATCTTTGTTTATGGAAGTAGAGGCTGTATAGAAAAGAATTTAAACCACTCTTTCCACTACTCTTGCTTCAAAGGGCTATTGGAGCCTGCACTTTTAATTGATGGTACTTCATTTAACCAAGTGAAATTATGACCAGATTGGCACTTAGTCTACAGCTGATTGAAGCCTTTTGAGTGCTACAAAAATTACTTGGCTCGAACCATAAGTATATCCTTCATACAATGTTAAAGACCAGTGGCACAAACAGTTGAGACAACTGGGAACTTAGCTGCAGCAGATAGTCACTGACATCTTATGTGCCTTGTCAAGTCTTATGTATTCTCCAGTTTTTTTACAGTGCCTTTACAAAGTTTGCCATAGAAGGCTTAGTATGTTTGAGAGAAATATTTCCCCTCCTGGCAACCCTCTATCTGGTTCAGCCTGCCAGTTGAACCAATGTTATGGGATGTGGCGGCCGCAACTGCTGCCTACTGGCAGCTACTTGTAGTGTAAAAGAGGTAGTATCTCCAAGTCAGGACAGTCACTTTGTTTAACATTGTTTTCATTGATCTTTGCTTTGCACCAAGCTCTGACAGAAGAATGGTCATAATGGATCAACTGGTGTCAGATGCATTGGGAGAATAATCAGAACAAGGCAGATGTTGAATGATCCATCCACTGAGGCACCACCGTAGTGTGGCGTGTTGTGCATGACCATCTTAGCCATTGATGAATCTGTCCTCCCTGTATTTGTCTAATTATTTGACCTCCACAACATCCCCTGGCAGAGTTCTATAGGTTGACAGCCTGTTGTAAGTACACACAATGGTTATTAGCCAAGATTGTCATGGATGCATCCCCCATGCTCTAGATGTTCCTAAACCTCTGATCTCCAGAAGCTGGATGACAGGAGATGGATTGCTCAAATTGTCCTGTTCTGTTCATTCCCTCTGAAGCATCTGGAACTAGTCACTTTCAGAAGATGTGATATTGGGATAGATGGGCTATTGGTCTGACCCAGTGTGGCCATTATGTGAGCGCTGGCTGCAAAATGTGGACCAGGTTAAAAAGAAACAGTGCAACTATCCTGATTGCTTTTCCTTCTACACCATGTAATCAAATTCCGATCTTGGCTTTTCAAACCATTTCCCCCATATCTAATGGGGGTAAAACTGGCTGCATGCTGGCATTATGTCAAGAATCCGAGAGGTAGCCGTGTTAGTCTGGAATAGCAGAGGTAACAGAGTCCTGTGGCACCTTAAAGACTAAAGTATTGAAGCATAAGATTTCATGGGCTAATACCCACTTCGTCGGATGCAAGCGGTCTTCTTGAGTCTCTTCACAGCCTTTTTTAATTAGGCAACTGACACTTAAAAATCCCCATTGAAGGTTGTCTGGCCCTAGCAAATTCACAGCCATGAAATAACACATCACAGATCATGAAATCTCCCCCTCCTCCACCCCCCCCATATAAAATGTGGTCTTTTGTGTACATTTACTCTATAATATATACAGATTTCACGAGGAGACAAGTGTTCCTCAAACTGGAGGTCCTGACTCAAAAGGAAGTTGTGGGAGGGTTACAAGGTTTTTACAGGGGTTATGGTATTGCTGCACTTTTCTCAGAGAGCAGTCTCTGTTGCCTGGGCACCCAGCTCTGCAGCACCCTAACAATAGCAGAGCAGAAGTAAGGGTGGCAACACCATACCAGGCCACCCTTACTTTTATGTTGCTGTCTTCAGGGTTGGGCAGCTGCTGACAGAGGGCCCAGCTTTGCAGGCAGCAGCGCCGAAGTAGGGGTGGTAATAATATATTGTGCCATCCTTCTTTCTGTGCCGCTTCTACTGGCAGTGGCTCTACTTGCAGAGCTGGGCTCCCAGCTAGCAGCCACTGGTCTCCAGCTGTGCTGGTGGTAGCACCACCTTTACAGCTGCAGCACAGAAATAAGGGTAGCCGTATTGCAACAACCCCTCCCCTACATTAAACTTGTGAACCCCATCTCCTTTGTGATTCAGGACAACTACAACACCATGATTTCAGCTATTTAAGTCTGAAATTTCAGGAAGTGTATGACTTTTTTTTTTAAAAAAAAAAACCATGACTGTGAAATTGACCAAAATGGACCATGAATTTGGTAGGGCCCTCTACATAAGACCAAGAACTGATAGAAAATTCTTCACTCTCCTAAAGCTTATGACCGAAGTCCTTGAGGAACTAGGATGTTGAAGCCCTTCTTTGTGGATCATTGTGCTCTTAGTCAGTGTAAATGATCTAGAGACTCTGAGGTAACTAAACCATTTGGATTCACTATCAACCTGGGAAAAATTAAATCCTCTTTTAACCAGTCCCATCAACCGCTATACAAACATCCCCCTCAGTGGTGTAAACCAAATGTCAAACGCTTCACATATTGTGGTAGTACCATCTCAAGTTATGGTTCCCTGGTTCAAGAAATTCCAAACCAAAAGGCAAGCCAGGCTTTTTGAATTGTTCATCAGAGGATACTCAATCAGCAGATCACGGTCATCAAAACTGATGTACAGTGTAGCATCCCTTTATACAGGTGTGAGGAATGCTGTCTCTGCTCTCTTCTGACAGTCTGCTGGCAAAACCAAGTACCAAACTTTTCATCCTGGGGAGCAAAAACCCCCACCACATTGAGACTATGATTATCAAAGCTCAGCTTTGACCAGTCATATCAGAAGTTGGGGGGTACTGGACTTTTGGGGGGCATATAAGATGAGCTGAAACTCAAAGCGCAGCAAGGGGTGGTCAGTGTAAATGCCTCAGTCCCCCTTAAACATCATTTCAATTTGTGGCATAAGTATCTCTTTTTGAAAATGGGGCCAGGGATAGACCTGAATGGAGAGCAACTATTAAAGGCTTTTAATATTTTGAGTGACTGTAATGGGGGGGAAACAATTTTTTTTTGGGGGGGGGGGGCAGGGAGCGGAGACTAAGGTGGGAAGGAAGGGCCAGTGGGAGCATACCACCAGTAGGACATCTGTTTGCAACCTTGCTTCTTGCCAATTGGATTAAACAGAGCACACAAGATGCCATGACCTAATCTTCATAACCGCAGACAGCTGTATGTAAATTTTTTTTTTTTTTTTTTTTTTTAAATGGAGATATACCAATCTCCTAGAACTGGAAAGACCTTTCAGGTCATCGAGTCCAGTCCCCTGCCTACACTAGCAGGACCAAGTACTGTCCCCTGACAGATTTTTTTGCCCCAGATTCCTAAATGGCCCCCTCAAGGATTGAACTCACAACCCTGGGTTTAGCAGGCCAATGCTCAAACCACTGAGCTATCCCTCCCCCTCCCACTGAGCTATCCCTCCCCCTCTTGTAGCTCAGAGTCCTCTGGATCAGCCTTCCCAAGGGTCCCGAGAACACTGTGTTTAGACTACTGATGGCAAATTTTCCTAAGATTCCTTGACTTAGACTATGGAGTACCTACTGAGTACTGCACCAGTAAATCTAGCTATAGAGCAGGCCTGTCAACTAATGAGGCGACCCACATATAGAACATGAACAGGTATCTGGGTTGTATGCTTGCTTTTCTTCTGGGAGTTGAATTGCAGATATTGATGGGATCCCCAGTCATGGGAAGGCAGGGGGAGCCTGGCAGGTGATGTCTAAGCAGTGATTCTAAATGTTCACTTCCTCATTAGCTAACTGAGAGCTCTGGAATTTTGAGTTAAAATGACACTTTTTCCAGCGGACCAAAAAAAATAAAAATAAAAAAAATTAAATTCTCCTAAACATTGTAGTCGGAGTACTGGGTGGGGATGGAGAGTAGCTTGTAAAAGGTTCTTATCCATCCTTTGGCATTCATAGTGATAGTATTTGCATAGACAATGTTTAAACCTAATATAGGTTAAATTGTCATCTGACTAAACTTTCTAGTTTTGGACTTGCAAAGAACTACTTACTGATGATTCTTTAATTCCCCAGTGAAGGTGGCGTCTTCAAGGCTCATCTCACTTTTCCAAAAGACTATCCTCTCAGGCCGCCAAAAATGAAGTTCATCACAGAAATCTGGCATCCAAATGGTAAGAATTGCTACAGTTTTTAGCTTTCTGTACTTGTAAATGAAACTGAAGGCGTGTCTAAAAAAAATAGATAGAATTGATGTCCCATGTTGTAAGAAACCAGTAGCAACCCCACCGTTTAGCTAACTGCCACATCTTGTAATATACTATTTCTCCTCTCCATACTTGACACTTCAGTGGTCTCGAGGTCTGCTCTCCAAGCATCTGGATCAGCCTTCCCAAGGTTTAGGCAGCATGTAATGATGGGCAGTGTCTGGCCCAGACAAATTGCTGGGGGCTTCTCCTTAACGTAAGTCTTTGGTCTGGAAAAAACTGTCCTAGAGTTAACTTGACATCACTGGCTTGGCAGATACAAGCTGGAAGGTGAGAAGTGACTTTTCCCTTGTGTCCTCTGAAGACAAAGCTCCTATAATCCCGCCTATGCTGGGCTGAAGAACTTAACTGAGTTCCATAAAACTGTGTGCTGGTTTGCTGCTAAGCGGTACTAAAGTGCCTCTGTAATATTGAGGGGGGGGAGAGAGACAGACAGGGAGGCCTCATAGTGACATCAAGTCAAATGCCAACTTTCACAAACATTGACTGACCTTCACAGGGAAAAGACAGGTTTATAACCTACTCCTTAAGGTGCTGAACACCTGCCCCAGAGGGGCAGGGGGGTTTTCTGGCTGTACATCTAAGACACTCTGAACTGTCGGGGAAAAATAGCCACTAAACTGAAAGGGAAAGTATCAAAATGGTCGATGGGACCACTTAGTTTTCCATTTGTTTTTCATGGATCAGATCACTGATTGTGAATAGTCTACAGCTATACTGTAACCTTTGGTATGAAAAAGATGAATATCTGATTTTGTAGAAATCTGAAAGCTAAAATTAAACTGAACACATAAGCAGTCAGAATATTCTGTGTGCATATTAAGGCAGAGATTTGCTTTAAACTAAAGTAGACTGGGGCAAGCGTGCTGTCTCTTGCCAAATTTCGTGTTTTGCAGCTTCTTTGTAAGAAGTCCTCGAACAGTGATATAAACTTGCCAGAATCTTGAAAGAAAATGTCTTCCCCGAAACTTTCCACAGCTAACTGTTTTGAAGGTACTTGGATAGTACACTTGTTTGGATGGAGAATAGCATCCCCATATAATCTTGAAGCCAGCAATTTAATCATCACTGAAATGTATCTAATGTGACTGCTTGACTTTGTAGTTGACAAGAACGGTGATGTCTGCATTTCCATTCTTCATGAGCCTGGAGAAGACAAATATGGTTATGAAAAACCTGAGGAACGCTGGCTTCCCATCCACACAGTGGAAACTATAATGATTAGTGTCATTTCTATGCTGGCAGATCCCAATGGTGACTCTCCCGCTAATGTCGATGCAGCGGTAAGACTCCTGGTTTGTAAATATGGTGGTTCTGTGTGTAGCAGAAAGCTTATTTTAATTCTAAATGCAAAAACTTGAAGGGCATATTTTATGACTTGGTAAGCATGGTATTAGATGACAAGTAAGCAAAGACTGTACTCTTTCCCAGTAAAAATGTACATGTAATGAAGCTTAATAGCTAGTCTTAAAGGCTAGTGTGTCTGACATTCAGCCCCAGAACTGCTTTGTGGATTACTTTTTCTTGGTAAACAAGTATAGGTTGCTAACTACAGATAATCCTTAAGCTTTATAGGCTGAACAAGACAGACACTGAAGCAGACTTGTCAGATAGTAACTTAAACAGGCAGGGTAGAGATTTTCTGCATCAAATTTTGAGGTTTGGGTGCTCAAATGTAATAGGAAAACTTTTTAGCTGTCTCCATAGCAATGAAGCTTGATGTATCTAGTCATATAGGCAAATACAACTTGCCAACTAGTGTCAGTAGGTGCATCTGAAGATATAAAATACAACTCTTGTAGCTCACAACTCTTGTTTCCTTCAGTCTATGCTGGAAACCCTTTCTGATGATTAATATGCCACTTTGCATGTAGTGCAGAAAAGGTTTCTTTAGGTTTTGTCTTGGATGAGACTAACCTTAGAAACTAAAGCAGGGATCTTGGCAGGAAAAACCAGTGATAAAAATGGTGTTCTTCCTCTCTTGCCCTTAAAACATCAGCCTACATCAGTGTCATGAGTATAGATTTAAACAGGCATACCTGGGAGGTGATGCTTCCTTTTACAGACTTTTTTTAAGTAGTGGAGGAATTGTGGGAAGGCATTGGACGGGTGTCAGCCCTCAGGTAACTTGGCATGTGTTCTCATGGTGAAGTGTCAGTATAAAAGCCTTACTTACACTTCAGTCTGCAGCCCCAGATGAACGAACTACACCACGTTGAAAGTGCCACTAAGTATAGATGACGACAGGTTCTAGAGATTTTCTGCATCAAATTTTGAGGTTTGGGTGCTCAAATGTAATAGGAAAACTTTTTAGCTGTCTCCATAGCAATGAAGCTTGATGTATCTAGTCATATAGGCAAATACAACTTGCCAACTATTCCTTTTGCATCCACACCCACAGGGCTGGGATAAACCTGCAGTGAAGAGATCCATCATGTAAAGAGAGACTTGCATAGGAGGTTGGGGTATTACTGAATTTCACTTAGGAGGCAGTGATTCCTAAGTGTGGGATGCATAGACACACCTCTACAATGAAAGACTATCTAGAGAACAAGTCTCAAAACTATTTGCAGGGTGAGGAGGAGAATAATCCTCATGTTGAGAATAATTTAGGAGAACCTGAAACCTACATTGAAGTCAGAATGGTCCCACTCATTTCAGTGCATACTAACTGGGATTTCAGTGGCACTTAAAATTTCAACATCTGAGCAACCAGCAGTCTTAACAAGCATGTAAGAAAAAGGTTTTTGTGCTCATCCCTATGTAGCCTCTTAAAGCTGGGGGAGGTGAAGGGAAAGAAAAGGGGAGAAAGGACTACCTAGGAGGGTACAGAAGAGATCTAAACTTATGATGTAAAGGTTGTCAGTAATGCAGGAGGCTGTAGGGATGCACAGCTGGTGTCACTTTGCTGAAGTGGGAGCTCCGCTTTCCCATGTCTGGGAAAGACAGTGGTACAGTATAGGGGTCACTCTCTCTTGATTATAGGCTTGTCCTCCAAAGCAGTGGTGAAAACAGTCTTTCCCTGATACAAAATAGCTATCAAAGAAAGCAGTTCTTGATTATCTTTCTCTGCATGTCCAACCACTCATGCTAGAGACTTGACTATCAGACACAGATCTTTCATACCACAAATCTGAGTGCCGGGGAGGAGCAAACTAGGCTTTAAATGCCCACTAGTGTATACCACAATTTTTTTTACTTCTCTATTTAACATTAAACTGTAGCTAACTCTTTTTTGGCTTCTTCATACTTTCTGCACATGACACCTGCTGCTCCCCCCCCCCCCCCCCCAAATTTCCAGTAACTAGCTGCTTTGAAAAGTGTGCTACTGCTTATCACTATGTAAAGGGGAAGGGGGCCACTCCTTTCACTAATGGATAAAAGCACATGCTAGACTAAATATCCAAACATTTGAAAGTTATTCCAAGGGTAGGGGGAAAATTGTTAGCAAGAAGTTGGAAGGCTTCAGGTTTCATTCTGCACTATGCTTTATATTCCACACAAGTAGTGTAGGTTTGTTAGGTCTCCGCTCTTTGAGCTGGGGTTGTAAACATGCTATATGTCTCTAGTAGATAGCCTGGATTCTAGTCCTTAAATGTCAGCATTTTACATGGCCTAGTATAATAGGACCAAATGCTACTGCTGTGAAATACTCTTAATTCCCATCCCCACAGAAACATGCAAAACTGTAGTGCGTAGTCAGAAGATGTGAAACTCTCTTCTTCTCTTCTCCCCTCCCCCTGCAAGATAGTGCTGTCCAGGAAGCCTGGCATTTCTCACTGGACCATGTCTCATTTTCTGCCCTTGGCCAGTGTGCCCCCAGAGAAGGGAGCTTATAGATCGCTTAAGCGTCTCTGCTACACAGTCTATTTAGCTTCTGCTTTTGGTTTGTCCAGCTTACTGGCTACAAGCAAGACAAACACCTGGCTCCTTGGTTTCCTGATAATTAGTGTACCTTCCTACTGGAGAATCTAGAGAACAGATGGCTGCAGGCTGGGTTGGCTGCAGGCAAGAGATGGCTGGCAGGGTAGTAATGAAAAAGCAGTGTCCGAAATCCATTTTGTTACACTTGCTGCTCAATTGCCATTCATCTAGGGGAGGGGAGGAGGAGTCCAACAGGTCCTGCCTGCTATATCTGAGGCAGTTGATGCCTTTCAGAGTTCGTTTCAGGTCCTTTGCTGACTTGGGAAGGCTTCAGTTGATGCTCTATTCATGTGGTCTCTACACCCATAAGGATTAGAAACTTTTTTTTTTTAGCTAAGGTTTTGGCACACACAACTCTTTAGAAAGATGGAATTCTGTTTAATTGTGCAGTTGAACGCACAGAAGGCCTCACAGCAAATGCCTGCCTCCTTGAAAGAAGGCATTTCCTGTGCAGACTATCTTCTTTCTGGGTCTTAATTGATCTTCCTCTACCTCGTATTTAACAGCTCGTATGTTTGGCTTTCTTATCCCAAGAGGGGAAAACATGAAGACGCTTCAAAGGGCCACTAGTTGATGGCTTGACCAGCTGGAGTGTAGTAACAGTAATGAGACTTGTAAATATCTTACACAGAAATGCCTCAAAGACTTGCTATTGGAAAGAATGGAGAGGTCTCCTGCACAGAGGGCTTACATGGTGTCTATACAGAGCAGCTATCAATATATCAATAAACCCATGCAGTATAAACTAGGCTTGGAAAGCTAAACCAATTCCTCTCCACAGACTCAACCTTAGGAGGGAGTGTGCCATTCGGTATCTCCGTCCTGGATTAATGTCCAATTAGAAGGCCAGTTTCTGCGCTCTCCACATTCTATGAAACATGGCTTGAACCAACAACCCATGTTGCCTTGCTCTCCTATATCTCATAACTCTTTTTAAACATGTATAGCTTTTCTTCATAAAAAGCACCTTCCAAATAGGCAAAAGATCAAGCCAGTAGCAATGATGCATTTGTACATGTATGTTTGCAGTAGCATCATGTATTGTACAAATACCAGGCTCAAACTTGCTTGCCTAACTTCCTCTTTATCTTTGTATCTCTTGCCTTGGAAAGGGCTGCATAGGTGAGGAATAGAATTGCCCTGGCACACAGTCCTCAGGTTGCTCAGATTTCTAATACAATTTTGTGTATGCATGCACTCTTGTGTCCATGTCCAGCTATTGCGGATCTCTTTAACTTCCTGCATCCTCTAAATCCCATAAGGAATTAAGCAGTCTCCTTTCCTTACTATACTCGTTGAGTATTGGGACCTTTTTTTAAGTGGCAGGATAATGGGCATAACTTCCATGTGGATATCTTTAGAGCAAGCTTCTGCTTATAGTTTTGCTAGGCACAATTGGACAACGGATTTGTTTCACTACTACCTGTGAGATTCTGAATAGCAAGTGAGCTGCTGACCCCAGAACTGGAAGACTCAAGTTGTTAACTCGGAATTGTTGATAAACTGGAGAGTGTTCTGCAGAGAGCTATGAGAGTGAAGGACTGGTAAAACTTGCCTTAAGCAAGCAGCTCAGTCTCCATCTTGGAGAGATCAAGGGCTGATTTGATCGTTCTGTAAGTACTTACCTGGAAAATTGATACACGGCTTCTCAAATTTCAATCTACCAAATGTGTAATGAGTAGTGGCTGGAAGTCTAAGCAAGACAAACTCAGACTATAAAAGAAGCAAACTTCCAATAGTGAGAATCACTATTAATGGTTGTAGTGGATTCTCCATCATGAGCAATTCAATCGAGATTTTTCTAAAAGAGAAATGTTCTAATTGAAACAAGAATTAATTCAGCAAAATCCTATAGCCTGTGTTAAGCAGATGAGATGATCATAATGGTCCTTCTGGCCTTCTCTATGAATCTGCTGTTGCTTTGCAGATGCCTTGGAACTGACCAAACAACTTGCTATAGTCTGTATTCTGGCTCCTGTTTGGAAGAAACGAGGTGGAGAGAAGGATTTTTGCAGCCACAAGGGCTAAAAACCTATTAATGAAAGTTTTCGACTATAGCAATGGCCTAGGTTTCCACGGTTCTAGGGAGAAGCTTTCCGGGAGCTTAGGGTGATTATTATTTATTATTTGTGTTTTCCTTTCCCCCTCAAAGCCTCAAATGCCATGACAGATTCCAGGAACAGGTTCACTAGCTTGAAACACATTTTTAAGGAAACCCCTTGGATTCAGAACAACTAGGTACTTGAAACTTCTTGCTAGAATAAGCTTATCACAGCACTAACATCAAAGTTGTCCAACTACTTCTTTACAGAAAGAATGGAGAGAAGACAGAAATGGAGAATTCAAAAGGAAAGTTGCCCGCTGTGTAAGAAAAAGCCAAGAGACTGCTTTTGAGTGACACTTATTCAGCAGCTAGTAGCTTCACTTTTTTCAGGGTAAGTAATTTCTTCAAAGAAAGTCACCTTAACCTCCATTAGTAGGAGGCTTGACGACCGAACAGTTACCTTTTTCCCCCAGACAACTTTTGGTTATGACTGGAGTTCTTGAGTGTAACTTGAAACAAAGAATTGTAATGCTTTTTGAGATGTCTCCCAACAACTTTTTTCTCCTACAGTCTCTTTTTTGCAGAAGAGAGGCTAGACTACTTTTTAGATGTTCTCAGGGCATAAGAGTTACAGAAGGAAATCAGAAGCCTCCGAATGGAGAGGCGATTAGACCATTGCCCTTAAACAACCTGCTTCTAATAGCAAGGGGAATGCTAAACTGGAAGCTTCCATTTTAAAATGTAAACTGGGGCAGGCAGCCAGACCTAATGCTGTTAAAGGACAGATTTTGTGTTGGAATGCTACAGCGTCTAAGCAAAAACAATAGGAGTCCTTGTGGCACCTTAGACTCCCATATTTTCTTTGGGCATAAGCTTTTGTGGGCTAAAACTCACTTAATCAGATGTTTTTGCTGGTACAGACTAAGGAGGCTACCACTCTGAAACCTACAACCTATATAACCATCTTGCTAGTCTACATAACTAATTGTCAAAGTACTATACTCTTAGTACTTTGTAACTAGTCTCCAGGTCATTAAAGTGACTAAAATTTGTTTAATGTTCTCGTCTCCTCACTGCTGTTGAATTGTATCTTCACCTCCAAAAGGGTTTTAACCCTTTTCACTTGAATAGCAGAATGCCCAGGAGTAACTTCTGTGTTCAGCTAGGTCAGTTGATTTCCAGAGTGAGATGTCACTTATTTAGAAGTCTTGTGGTTAAATGGCTGATTTAGCACAAATATTCCCTCCAGTCTGTAAACCACCTCTTATCCACCACAATAAGCATGTATTTCTTGCATTCAATAGCCTGAACATAGTTACATGAAAAAAATGGGCTGCCAAATGACCTCCCTGTGGGAAGGGATTCTCTTAAACTGACCTCTTAAGGAAGCTTTCACAACTTGGAATAACTTGTGCTAGTTGAACTAATTTTTTTCTTGACCTACTGCTTTTAACACTTAGGACATCTTTTCTAAAGATTTTGTGCTTTAGCTGCACAATTACTCAAGTGGGACTGATATAAGATGCTGGCTCTGTCCATAGCCAACTGTCAAACAGGATTGGGTTTTTTAAATTCAAAGAGCGTGCTTAAGAGCAAGTGGACTGTTCTTTCTAGTAAGATTTAAAGGAGATACATGGGGAAGCGCATGAATAACGCAGTTTCCTTTAATATTTTCTCCCTCAGGAGATAAGAGCAGAGCTAGAACATGGGAATCCAGTCTTTAATATAACTGGACTGAAATACCAAATAAGGCAGTGTCCCTAGCCTCTGTTTGTCATACTTGATCATTACCTGTTGGGTTCACTCTTTGGGGCACCTGGCATTGGCCGCTGTTAGCAGACAGGATACTGGGCTGGATGGATCTTTGATCTGACCCAGTATGGACGTTATGTTCTTGTGCTGCTTCCAAGGTACCATACCGTAGTAGCCCCAATTCACTTTAAAAGCATGTTGCCATATTGAACAAGTTCAATACTGCAACTTAATACTTGGCATGAAGGCTGTCCAAGAGTAGAAGGAAGTAATGCTGTCTTAATAAGTTGGCCATCTTGCTTATGGAAGGCAAGTTCTTTAACACAGAGTTATAGAAGTATGACAACAAGACTGGCTTCAATGACAGACCTAAAATAAGAACACTTGTGTTTATAAGTGATGCTTTATGCTGCAGCTCATGCTCCATTCTGTATGAATTCTAGTATAGTAGTATTAAACATTTTAGCTATTGAATGACTGCTATACAAAATATTCAACTATAGCCTAGTTGTGGATGCATATGAGAAAAATCTCGCTCTCGCGCGCTCTCGTCAAATGGTGTATGCATGTATGTAAGTAAGCTTTCTCCTTCCACACCATTTGAGCTACGGACTTGAAATTTGGTACAGTTAGAGGTCTTGGGGTCCTAATCAGGGTAAGAGTTGAAAATTTTTCAAATCTCACCTCTGAAAATCTCACCTCTGATGCCCCCCAGGGGTGAAATTCTTTAAAGGCTAATCACATCAGCTGGGCAGCTGCTGTTCTCTGTGACATAGTTATGATGTCATAATACCCCCTTCAACAGACACCGCACTCGCTCAGCTCTCTGCCCCCTCCCCCCTCCAATGGACACCGGAATCCCTCAGCTCTCTGCCCCCTCCCCACTCCAACGGACCCCACACTCGCTCAGCTCTCTGCCCCCTCCCCACCTCCGATGGACCAGAGTTGGGTTTGGTCAGAGGGTAAGTGAGGTGGGGGGTGTCGGGTTTGGTCGGGGGGGCTAGGTGGGGGGTGTCGGGTTTGCTCTCTGCCCCCTCCTCACCTCCGACGGACCCGAGCAACGCTGGGTATTTTCGCTAGTATATAATATGCAAATGCTTGACATGTTTTACTGAAATCTAACTGACAGAGGTTTTGGGCTCAAATTTACCACCAGTGTTACAGCATTGCACTAGTTACTCAGCTCTTTGACTGCATAGTTAATGCTAAACACCAAGCAGAAGACACCTTCAAATAAACTGGTTTTGAGCACAAATAGCCATAAATGACTGTCATTGGGCTACAAACAGCATTTGGCATCTTTGAGCAACTAAAGATTCTGCATTTCATCTATGTGGTAATACAGCGTTATCTTCTGTATTGTAGGTCTCCAATTGAGAAACATGGCACTGTTTTTTCCTGCACTCTACCCACCTATTGCTGGACTTCTGTTGTAACATGTTGGCAAACACTGGCTGGAACTGGGCTGCAATAAAACATGCCAGTTATCAATGCTGACAAGAGCCTAACAAGTGCCAACATAAAAAGATGATTACGCATTTTGAAATCTAATGAACTGCTTTAACCTTCAGGAAGAATTGTAAAGATGTGTACATAGCACAACATGATCCGGATAATATATATACTGTTCATGTACATCCACAAATACACATTGTACCAAATAATGCTGTCTTGTAGTTAGGATAAGAATCGTGTACATTCTAAAAGATTTTAGAAAATTTTCTTGCCCTGTTCATTGTTTTTTCTTATCAGTTTTTTAAAACAAACCTCTTGAAGCATGTCGAACTAAAACCAATTAGGATTAAAGATATTTTTTTCCATTTTATTTTTCTTTGAACAATTGAGGCTTTAAAATTTTTTCACTTAGTTTAGTATCTATTTGGAAAAAACACTCCTTTCTTATCCCGTATCTCTTCAAGGGTTCAGATTTTTCCTAATCAAACACTGAAAGGATCTATAAGCAACTATCTGATTCTAACAATCTCTGACAATGCAAAAGTCATTTTCTTTTCCCCATTATTATAATTATTATTATTTTTGACTCAGTTGCACACAGTTCTTGGATTGGGTGTAGCAATAAAACTTCTGGCTGTGGAGCACCCTTGAGCCTGCTATTTTTTTCAAAGGGCTGAGAGCTTTGGTTCGGAAGTGATAAGTTGACTAAGCTCAAGATAGGATAAGCTGCTTCTCTGTTTTTTTTGCCTCTTGCCTTTGTTTTTAAGTTTTGGATTTAAAAGGTATGCACATCTGTAAGCTTTCAAATTAGTAAATTTTGGGTTTGGTATTGAACATACCATTTCCCTTCTTATCCCTATTCTCTCTTCTGTGGTCCTTCATATTTTTGCCTTCTATTCTTCTACTGCAGATTTTCCTCACCTAATGTACAAAGAGAATTGCGATGTATATTTTCATGTAATTTGATTTTGGAATTCTGTCACCTTCTGTAGTGAGTTCTTCCAAAATATAATTTTTTCCAATAATTTTGTGTCAATCTGGCTTTTTTTTTTTTTTTTTTTTTTTTTTTTTTTAAAAGTATCTGAGAAGTGTAGTTAAAGAAGCCTCCAGCAGGTCATGGTCAGAGTAGGTGCTTTACTTCCATGTTAATGAGATCTTTTGTCTTAACAAAAATCTGTCTATTGGGTGCTGCCTTATTAAACTAAAAGTTTGTAGTGGAACCCAAATACCATCACAGGAGGAGAGCCCAGTAGGTGTGGCATCTGCCCTGAAGATTTAAAACAAGCCCTGCGAGTCTCAAAGCAGCAGAAAATGGGTTCTGCTTAAAGAACCAGAGCACTCAGTGCATCCTCCAGTAAGGAGAGACTTGGTACTATGAAATTGTTAGTTTCCTCTCTGGTTTCAACATTAGAGATTCGATCATGAAGGAAAAGTAACAAGGCACTGTTACATCAAAGCCAGTTCTTCTTCGAGTGATTGCTCACATGCATTCCATTTAGGTTAGGTACGCGCAGCGTGCCTGGTTGCCGGGTAGATTTTCCCCTAGCTATAGCCTGGGTGAGCAGGGAGCCCCCTGGAGTGGCGCCCTTATAGCAGCCTATATATACCACTGCGACCCCAGGCACCATCTTAGTTCCTTCTTACCGCAGACGAGCTGGTTGCAGGAACAGTAGAGCTCTGTGTCCCACAGTCTCTATATCTCCTAGCTTCTTTTTTCTCTTGTTATGTTAATAGTTAAATACTTAGTGTAAATAGTTGTGCCATTAGTAGTCAGTTAGTTAATTATTTTCTTAGTGTAAATAGATATAGTACGTGCAGGGGTTTCCCCTGCCTCCTGGGGCTTATGCCGCCTAAGGCCCCAGGCTTTAAAGCGTGTACGCAGTGTGGGAAGCCCATGCCCTTGGGCGATCCGCACACTCATTGTTTAAAGTGCCTCGGAGAGTCCCACGTCGCGGAGTCCTGCAGCATCTGCAGAACTTTTAAGCCCCGCACGAGGAAGGACAGGGAGACTCGTCTCCGGCAACTCCTCATGGAGGCAGCCCTGGCTCCGGACGCGGGGGAGACCTCGGGACCCGCTCCCAAGAAGGCACCAGCCAAGGCAAAGCCCCGGCACCGGTCAGACTCCCCCTCAAGGAAAAGAAAGAGGGACTCGCAGGCGCCTGCCGCTCCAACACCGCGCCGTGACCATTTCGAGCAGCCGCCGCCGGTGATCGCGGCACCGATGGGCTCAGTCCGCTCGGAGGGGCAGCCCTCGGCACCGACACCGTCGACTCCGGTACCCGTGCAGGGCCCGTCGAGTCCGGTGCAAGTGGCCTCGCCACTTAGAGTGCCTCCACCGCAGCACCTTCCCTCGACCTCTGAGGCAATTGCTGCTGCCGGTCGTCTCCTACCCTCAGACTCCGCGCTGGAGCTGAGCCAGGTCCAATCGAGGGGCAGACCGCCCGTGATTGGGACCGAGATCGCGGCCAGGTGCCCGCAGGGGTCTGCGCACCGCTCGATCTCCCGGCACCGCTCGATCTCCCGGCACCGCTCGATCTCCCGGCACCGCTCGGGCTCCCGGCACCGCTCGGTATCGCGGCACCGGTCGCAGCCCCGGCACAGGACAGCGAGGAGGCCGTCTGAATCCCCCGAGGCGTTCTCCCATCGCTCCAGGTCTCAGCATCGGTCCGAGTCCTGGCGCCGATCTGAGTCCCGGTGCCCGCGCTCTGCTCGGCACCGGTCGTACTCTCGGCGCCGGTCACACTCTCGGCACCGGTCGGCTAGCAGGCATAGGGGGAGCCCGCGACGATCCCGCTCCCGGCGCCGTTCCCTATCCCGGTGCAGATCGCCACCCCGACGCCGGTCAAGCCGCTACACCAGACCTTCCGTCAGCCGCTCCCGGTCCCGACGCAGATCACCGCCTCGGCACCGGCGAGACTCTCGGCACCGGTCCCACTCCCGGCACCGGGGCTCCCCTCGTCGATACCGGTCATATAGCCACTCTCCGCGCCGGTATCGCTCCTATAGCCGCTCCTCTCATCGGCACCGGTCCTATAGCCGCTCCTCGCACCGGCACCGGACCCCTGAGACCTCGCCGCGACGGTACCGTTCTTCCAACGGCTCTCCTCCTAGGCATGGGCTTTCGGACCCCTCTCCTCGGCGGCACCGGTCGCTCAACAAATCACCGTCCCGGTACCGAGGCGGACCTCGTCTCAGCCCGGGGCCGGGCCCTTCGGGGCAGCGAGAGCCAGCCATGGAGCCTAAGGACTCTCTCACCCAACCCTCGCAGCCCGTCAGGGAAGATCAACCCTGGGCCCCCATCCAAGGTTCGGTGTCCCCAAGACCCGCCTCTGAACAGCAGTGGCCACCTTGGGATCAATGGGCTTATGATCAGCCCCAGACCACGCAGTCAGACCCAGGGTTCCCTTTGAGACCAGGGAGCACCGATGACCCTCTGCCAGGACCATCTTCAATAGTTGGCCCCTCTGGTGCCTCTTTGGTGGCGGGCGACTTGGGTCCATACGCCTCCCCTGCCCGGGGGGATGCGGTGGCGGGCATGTCATCAGACAATCTACCCTCCTCTGACCTGGCCCTTTACCAAGGCCTTCTAAAAGCAGTGGCAACTAACATGTGCTTGCCAATGGAGGAGACTCCGACGGTTCAGGACCCTGTGACCACCATGTTGTCTAAAGGGGCCCCGTCGAAGGTAGCAGTACCGTTCATTAACACAATTAGACAGAACGCTGCTACGATCTGGAAGACCCCGGCCTCCATTCCCCCCACCGCTCGGGGAGTGGAGAGGAAATACTTCGTCCCTGCTAAGGGGTACGAATATCTCTACACCCATCCTCCTCCCTCTTCACTCGTCGTGGAATCGGTGAATGATAAGGAGCGACACGGGCAGGAAGCGCAGGCCCCTAAGACTAAAGAGGCAAGGCGCCTGGACCACTTCGGTCGAAAAGTCTATTCTTCAGGGGGCCTTATTCTAAGGGTAACCAACCACCAGGCCCTTCTAAGTCGTCATCACTTCGATACGACAGAGGCCCTAGCGAAGTTAGAGGCCGTGGTCCCGCCGGACAATAAGCCACAGTATAGGGCTTTGATCCGCCAAAGCAGGGACATTTCAAGATATGCCCTGCAGGCGGCCTTGGACTCGGCTGACGCAGCGGCAAGAGCCATGGCTTCAGGGATCGCCCTTCGTCGGGCGGCTTGGCTGCAGTCCACCACTTTGTCCCAGGCTATGCAGCTCAAGATCCAGGACCTCCCCTTTGAAGGGGATTCCCTCTTTTCCGGAGACACGGACACTCGTCTCCAGAACCTGAAGGACAAAGGGGTAACCATTAAATCCCTGGGAATGCAGGCACCGTCAGCGCAGAGGCGTCCCTTCTACCCCCCGCGACGGCAATTCTTCCCACCTGCCCGCCCACCTCGAGACTTCCAGCAAAGGAGACCGAGACCTTATCGCCGGCGCCCAGGCCCACGCCAAGGTGGGAGGCAACAGGCCCCGAAGCCACCCCGCGGGCCTAGACAAAACTTTTGAAGGTGCGCCCGGGGGCAGAGCACCAGTTTCAGTTCCGGATCCTCCCTTCGGAGACCGTTTGTCCCACTTCCTCTGTGCTTGGTCGGACATCACCTCGGACCAGTGGGTCCTCCGCACGGTGGAGATGGGATACTCGCTCCAACTGTCCTCCACTCCTCCCGCCCATCCACCCTCCCCGTCCCTCTTCAGGGACCCCTCTCACGAGCAACTCCTTGTACAGGAGGTGAGGTCGCTCCTTGCACTGGGAGCCATCGAACCCGTACCGGAGGAGTTCAGAGGCAAGGGGTTCTACTCCCGCTACTTCCTGGTTCCCAAGGCGAAAGGGGGCCTCCGGCCCATCCTAGACCTGCGAGGACTCAATGCCCACATGTGCAAGTTCAAGTTCCGCATGGTCGCCTTAGGCACCATTATACCCTCTCTGGATCCTGGAGACTGGTTCGCTGCCCTCGATATGAAGGACGCGTATTTCCATATAAGTATAAACCCATCGCACAGGCGCTACCTCCGCTTCCTGGTAGCAGGGGAACACTACCAGTTTGCTGTTCTACCCTTCGGCCTCTCCACTGCACCCAGGGTTTTCACCAAGTGCATGGCAGTGGTAGCAGCATCCCTTCGGCGCAACGGGGTACAGCTATACCCGTACTTAGACGACTGGCTAATCCGAGGTACCTCCAAGGACCAAGTGCGCTCACACGTGCACCTGGTCATCACGACGTTCGAACGTTTGGGAATCCTTCTCAACAGAGAAAAGTCCACAATGGAACCGACCCAGAGGATCGAGTTCATAGGGGCCTTTCTGGATTCCACTGTAGCACGAGCGTCCCTACCTCACACTCGTTTTCTAGCCATACAGTCGGCCATTCGGGGTCTGCGCGCCTGTCCCATGACCACGGCCAGAGCGTTCCTCAGCCTACTAGGCCACTTAGCCTCATGTACGCAGGTCACGCAACACGCCAGGCTGAGACTCCGTCCACTACAGTCGTGGCTAGCGTCGGCCTACAGACCACGCAGAGACAATATAGACACTCTCCTCACTATCCCCACAGACATACTATCCACTCTGGCTTGGTGGGAAGATCAGGACAATGTGTGTCGCGGTGTCCCCTTCCTCCCCCCCAGCCCGTCCCTCTCTCTGGTGACGGACGCTTCATCCCTGGGATGGGGGGCCCACCTCGGTCACCTCCGGACTCAGGGCCGTTGGTCGGAATCGGATCTCTGCCTTCACATCAACGTCAGGGAGCTGAGAGCCGTTCGCCTGGCTTGCCAGGCCTTTCGGAATACGCTACAAGACCGATGTGTAGCGGTACTTACGGACAACACCACAGCCCAGTTCTACATAAACAAACAGGGCGGGGCCCGTTCCAACCCTCTATGTCAGGAGGCGCTTCTTCTCTGGGAATTTTGTATAGCCCACCGGATTCACCCTGTGGCCTCGTTCCTCCCGGGTGTTCAGAACACGCTGGCAGACCACCTCAGCAGGTCCTTTGCGACTCACGAGTGGTCCCTCAGACCGGACGTTATTCGACCGATCTTCCTAAGGTGGGGGTTTCCCCAGATCGATCTCTTTGCCTCCAGGCAGAACAGGAAGTGCCTCCAGTTCTGCTCCTTCCGAGGCAGCGCCAAGGGGTCCTTGACAGATGCCTTTCTCCTACCCTGGACGGGGCACCTGCTCTACGCGTTCCCTCCGATCCCGCTTCTACACAAAGTGATCCTGAAGATCAAACGGGACAAGGCCCATGTCATCCTCATAGCCCCAGCCTGGCCCAGGCAGTGTTGGTATGCGTCCCTCCTACAGTTCTCCAGAGCCCCTCCCATCAGCCTCCCATTATGCCCAGACCTGATCTCTCAGGACCACGGTCGCCTCCTGCACCCGGACCTTCAGTCCCTCCATCTCACAGCATGGCTACTCCATGGCTGAGAGGCCCAGAGCTTTTATGCTCAGCCGAGGTACAGAACATCCTTCTGGGTAGCAGGAAGCCTGCCACTAGAAACACCTACATCGCAAAGTGGACCCGTTTCTCCACCTGGTGTGAGGGATTGGCCATCGTCCCGACTCAGGCTCCTATCCCTCGTATACTGGACTACCTCTTAGGCCTTAGAAACCAAGGCCTGTCTACTTCCACCATTCGAGTCCACTTGGCTGCGATCTCGGCTTTCCACCCTGGCCAGGCAAACCGCTCGGTATTTTCTGACCCTGTGGTGTATCGTTTTCTTAAGGGTCTGGACAAATTGTACCCGACCGTGAAGCGCCCAATTCCACCTTGGGACTTAAACCTTGTGCTCTCACGCCTCACGTTACCCCCGTTCGAGCCCCTCGCCACGTGTTCCCTGCTCTACCTCTCCTGGAAGGTGGCATTCTTAGTAGCTATCACCTCGGCTCGTAGAGTGTCAGAGATACGTGCACTGACCTCAGAGCCGCCCTACACCATTTTTCATAAGGACAAGGTGCAGCTACGTCCCCACCCGGCTTTCCTGCCTAAGGTGGTCTCGCCCTTCCATATCAACCAGGACATTTGTCTCCCAGTCTTTTGTCCTAGACCACATACCTCTGAAAAACAGCAGCAATTACACACGTTGGATGTTAGGAGGGCTCTTGCTTTTTATTTAGACAGGACAAAGCAATTCAGGAAAACGACCCAGCTGTTTGTAGCGGTTGCGGAAAGAATGAAGGGCCAGCCGATTTCAGCCCAACGACTCTCCTCCTGGATCACGTCGTGCATCCACACCTGTTATGAACTCGCGGGCAAACCGCTCGAGAGAGTAACAGCACACTCCACGAGAGCGCAGGCATCCTCTGCGGCCTTCCGGGAGGGAGTCCCTATTCAGGACATCTGCAGGGCGGCTACCTGGTCCTCCGTCCACACCTTCGCCGCGCACTACGCCATAGTCCAGCAAACCAGGGACGATGCGGCGTTTGGGTCAGCGGTCTTACGATCAGCAATGGGTCAATCCGACCCCTCCTCCTAGGTATTGCTTGCAGTCACCTAAATGGAATGCATGTGAGCAATCACTCGAAGAAGAAAACAAGGTTACTTACCTGTAACTGTTGTTCTTCGAGATGTTGCTCACATCCATTCCAAACCCACCCTCCTTCCCCACTGTCGGATTAGCCGGCAAGAAGGAACTAAGATGGTGCCTGGGGTCGCAGTGGTATATATAGGCTGCTATAAGGGCGCCACTCCAGGGGGCTCCCTGCTCACCCAGGCTATAGCTAGGGGAAAATCTACCCGGCAACCAGGCACGCTGCGCGTACCTAACCTAAATGGAATGGATGTGAGCAACACATCTCGAAGAACAACAGTTACAGGTAAGTAACCTTGTTTTCCTCTAGAATACCTAACTTAAGGACATGCATGGTGTCTAGTATCAGAGGGGTAGCCGTGTTAGTCTGGATCTGCAAAAGCAATAGTCTTGTAGCACCTTTAGACCAACAGATCTTGGGGATCAAGAGCTTCGTGGGTCTTAGCCCATGAAAGCTCATGATCCCTAAGATCTGTTGGTCTATAAGGTGCTACAAGACTTTGTTGCTTTTACTTAAGGACAGTAACTCTAGTTCTACAACTAATGTAATGGAAGGTGTGTGAGGGGGGGTGGAAGACACACCACAGTGTAGAGCCTCCTGTGCATATCTGCTGCAAGAAATAAATCTTTCCTAGATAGTTAGCTGAGGTTTGGTGACAAAGTGGTGATAGTTCAGAGTCTTTTAGTTGGAAATACTTCCCTTTCTGATCTATAGGTTGACTTGGGCTTTACTAGAACAGTGTGTCCCTCTTCAGAGCGAATAGATCTTGTCATATGCTCTGTAGCATGTGACCTAAGATGTGTAACATAGCATGCTTTATAAATGGAAATAAAAAATGCAATCTCTCCTTTATACAGCCAATTGTATTACTGCTCATGGGAGGTCTACATACTGCCACAGAATGTTACGTAAATGTCTATCGGATAAACTTAGTATTTAAGATTTAACAGCAGACTACAAGTGTGGGCACTTCTTTGCCACTAGAAGTCCTTTTTCTAGTACAATAGCTGATGTGTTAATTGATAAGCCCCAATTTCAGTTTGACTAGTAGTCATCCTGTGATAAATCCTTGAATAATCATTAGACTGAACAGTTGGCTGGACTTAATTCTAGGTTGCAGCTTTACAAAAGTGAGCACCGAAAAAAGCATATGGCAGGTTTCTGGAGGTGGGGAGAGTTACTGCACTAATTAGTAGTGCTACAGTAGCCACACAGTAAAAAGCCAATTAGCAAACACTAATTAAAACTTAAAATGGAAGGTTCTTGCTGTGGCTTTAGATAGTACAGTACTTCTACATTTATCTGTTTCCATATTGGGTCATTAAAAATACTTCAGTAAACCATGAATTTGACAGTTGAGTGGCCTCTTCGAGTAGGAAGACAGATGTATTGGGTGCTTCAGAGCTGTTAGTGCCCAGACACAATAGCTGATTTTTAGACACATGCAAATGAGAACCAAAATTGCTTGGCTCCTGCTGAGGGGGATGAGGCTTCATGCCAGCCAGCTGGCTACAGTTTGCTCCCTTTCACTTACATAAGAAGGCTCAGGATTGTACTGTAACCCAGCAGCATGGTGCCACCTATTCCATAATTAAAGCATTAAGAAAAATCCACTGTTTCTAGGACAACTATTGTGATCTAAATGAGGTATCTCCAGAAAGCCAGCTGCACCCAGAATTAGCCACATAGCTGCTGTTATAGCAGGTTGAGCTGTGTTTCTACAATGTTGATGCCCATTTAAAAACAGATACATATAATCATAACTACTTTCACAAATAACTGAGTCAGTTTAAGGTCAAGCTCACTTTTAGAAGTGAAGTTCAACAGGAGGTTGGCTTTGTGGGATGTGATGTTAATTACAGCACTGCCCTTCCCTCAGTAAATATTTTAAATATAGAATTTCCAGTAGTTGGCTCATTCAGATTCTTGTATGGCTCTCTCCAAGGTAGCATCTGAACACTTACCTAGGGCTACTTAAATCTAGTAAATACCAAAACTGTACTAGGAACTTGTTTGGAATCCTGTTAATGCTCTTGTTGCATTCTGGGACATCCAGGAATTTTAAACTAGTTTTGAATAAAAATATTTGCTTATATTTGAGTCTCCCTTGCTAGGTGAATGGAAATGGTCAGTGCATCATGGTCATTAGCATTCAAAACACAGTCCCTCAGCTTTGTTTTCCACCTACCCTCTCAGGGAGAAGTGTAGTAAGGGCTGTAGATATAGTGGGTATCACTGATGTAGATGCCAGTGGGTGACCTTGTGACACCGTGCCCTAATGTAAGCTGCTACAGTAATTACAAACATGGTTATCTTTGCAGAATAACACCATCCCATCAGTGAGCGCAGGATAAATTACTAAAGTAATCTGTGGCTCACAGTTATTGCCGCTGTGAAATCTAGCAACCAGTACAAATTCTACATGGATCACCACTGTATTGGATATTTGTTATTTAGATACACCTTTCTTTGGGTTCTGGAGTGGGAAAGACTCCTAGTTATTCGTAGTGCTTCTGTTTCCTTCCTAATGAAATGCAGAAACATGACTGGAAAATACAAAAAGCATGAGCATTGGGGACATTTTAATAGCTATTTTAACTGTTTCCGTTTCCTCAGAATATGGTAACCACCCATATCAATTATGTTCTTTGCACTTTCCCCATAGGCATCAGAGAAGCTTGCTGTAAAAATCTGTGAGGCTACGGATTTATCTTTTGCTACAGTGCCTAGAAAATGCTCAGAAATGGCTAGGTAATTGGTAAATAGGGGTTGGAGAATATTAACATGGAGGAAGTTAGGGTAAGTACATTGTTGAATCCCCCTCTGCTCTACACTGGGAACGTACAGCAGAATAGGGTATGAAAGATCCCCCCCCCCCCCCCCCCCGAGACATCGTTATGCTGATTTTGCTTCCAGCATAAAATGCTAGATTGACAGAAGAATTATTCTGTTAACCTAGGTACCAGAGTCCCATGGCACCTTAAAGACTAACTATAAAGTTTTGAAGCATAAGCTTTCGTGGGCTAATACCCACTTTGTCGGATACAAGCACGGCTACCTCTCTGATTCTGTTAACCTAGCTACCATCTCCTGGGGAGGTGAATTCCCTATGCTACAGAGAACCCCTCCTGTCGACATAAGGAGCATCTGCACTGGAGTGCTACCATGGCACAGCTGTTGCACTGCAGCTGTGTTTTTGTAGTCATTTAAATGTAGATGTTTCCTTAGCATATCAATTTCCCTGGAAAAGGGACTCTTTGTTGCATGTGTAAAGAGCTTGGCGCAATAGGGCTGAGGCACATAGGTGCTATTGCAATACAAATACTGTAGTACAGTGTCCCCTGTCATGTGGTGATATATCTCCATAGAGGGTTGCACTGGTGATGTTACTCCAAAAAGGGAAGATTCTCGGGGTTTCAGGAATGAGGAAATCTATAATAAAAATATTTCTCCTATCTCCCCACAGTGTGCCCTGTGAAAGAGACAGAATTACTGACTGCACTCCTTCCTGCAGTCACATATAATCATACATGTCACCCAAAGATGCTGATAAAAATCCAGGCATGTAATAACAATTATGGCTATACAGAGAGCATTTCATCCACAAGGATTTGAAAGCCCTTAAGCAATCTTACAACCTGATATAAGAGTTTTATAAAAGAATTTTTCCAGACATAAAAATATCCATCCACCTCGGGGATGTAACATGACAACTATTTAATAGTGCGTAGGAACAGTACACATCACAGTTTAGGACAAGATGTGTATACTTTCCAAATACTTTATACTTTCCACAGTTGTATATACTGTCCTAGAGATCATCAGTTTCAGCACCTGAAACAATTACACTGCTGGAGTACAAATACATATTTTGCCCCTTCTCAATCAGTGTGGCTAGTTAAAGTTCAGGGCCAGGGGGCATGTTCCTCTAGGAAGTAACTGATGGAGTCTGGTATTTTCTTTGAAGCTGTCTTTTACATGAAATGTACAAAGTCTTGTGCCTCCAAATGTAGCAGGAACCAAGAACAGGAGGAGCATTTTCTAGGTCTTGTCTACATTGGTAAGTTTCTGTGCAGTAAAGCAGCTTTCTGTACTGTAACTCCTGAGCTGTACACACTGCCAAGCCACTTGGTGCACAGAAACTGCACAGTGGTAGTGCTCAGAAAACCCCACCCCAACAAGAGGTGTACAGCTTTCTGTGCTGGGGCTGTGGGGCTGCAGTGCCAGTGTGGACACCTTGGTGATTACAGCGCTATGATTGGCCCCCGGGAAGTGTCCCACAATGCCTGTTCTCGCCTCTGGTCATTGGTTTGAACTCTACGGCTCTGCCCTCAGGTGACCAACCGTCATCCCCACCCTGTACATTCCTTTGCAAATTTAAAATTCCCCTTCCTGTTTGCTCAGTGATGCATGCAGTGGTCCCAGTGCATCTTTTCAGGCGGCCACATTGCTCTATGCACAAGGCGATCCCCCACTTGGAGCAATGCCGAGCTTCTGGACCTCATCAGCATTTGGGGAGAGGAGGCTGTGCAGTTCCAGCTATAGGAATCATGATACTATGAATTTTCACAGTACTTTGTAGACTCCCAGGATTACCTGAGTGGCATGCTATTGGGGTGGTTTTTTTCTCTTTAGCTCACCAGATTTCACATTGATAGCATCACTGTAAAGTTCCACAGTCCTGGCCATCACCGCATCTCCCCAGCACATCCCTCTCAACCTGCAAAGGTTCAAAAATGGGACGCAGTGTTTGACAAGGATCTAAAATCAGCAGCACAAAACTACTAATGGAAGAAACAAAGTGCAATGTGATTTGTTCCTTTAGTGTAAATAAATCTATCACGTCAGTATCATGATTCTTTATTTCTAATGTATATCTCAACAATACAAGTGAGGGATCACCCAATGTGTGGGGAACATAGGTAATTCTGGGATTAAAAATGATGTCCCTCAAAAACAATGTCCCTTGACAAACATGCTCCAACATGTAAGTGCCAGAATCCAGGATCTCTCATGGAGTGACCTGCTGAAAGCAAACCCACCATGCTGCTAACCCCTAGAGGGAGATGGGGATGCCTGAGGTGTATGATAGGGACTCCCCGGGGGCACTATCCCCATCACCCACCACTCCGTTGGGGACATTC